>JAOTNS010003719.1:0-329942 GCA_028476615.1 Culter alburnus | reverse complement strand
CAAGTTCATGGAGAACTGGAGATTAGCTGTAACTCTGAACATCCTGTCCTCATATGGATCATGTGTTGTGATTTTCTCATTTTCTGGGTATGAAGAGTTTTTATTATAGTGCCTCAATCATTTATCATGGTGTGTAGAACTCGATAGTCTGAACTCTGACCTTCCTCATATGTCTGTGATGTTTTCTCAAGTTTATGGTGATGAAATGAGTTGGTTATTTATAGTGTCACTCATCATTTTGACATGTGTGTAGAACTGAGATTAGTGAACATCTGAACATCTGTCCTCATATGATCAGTGTGTGTGTTTTCTCAAGTTTATGGTGTATGAAATGGTTTTATTATAGTGCACATCATCATTTATCTGTGTGTAGAACTGAGAATTATTGAAACATCTGAACATCGTCCTCATATGGATCAGTGTGTGTGTTTCTCAGATTTTATGGGATGAAATGATTTGTTATTTAGTTTCACTCATCATTTATCATGTGTGTAGAACTGAGATTAGTGAACCATCTGAACATCTGTCCTCATATGGATCAGTGTGGTGTGTTTTCTCAGTTTATGGTGATGAAATGAGTTTTTTTATTATAGTGTCACTCAATCATTTACATGTGTGTAGAACTGAGATTAGCTGAACATCCTGAACATCTTTCCTCATATGGATCATGTGTGTGTTTTCTCAAGTTTATGGGTGATGGAAATGAGAGTTTTATTATGTGTCACACATCATTTAATCCTGTGTGTAGAACAGGAGATTAGCTGAAACATCTGAACATGTCCGCATATGGATCAGTGTGTGTGTGTTCCTCAAGTTATGGTGATGGAATTATAGTGTCCCATCATATTTTCAGTTGTAGAGAATTATTGAACATTGAACATCTGTCCCCATATGGTCATGGTGTGTGTTCTCAAGTTTATGTGAAATGAGTTTTTTTTTAGTGTCACATCATCATTTATCATGTGTGGTAGAACTGAGATAGTTTAACATCTGAACATCTGTCTCATAATGGTCAGTGGTTGTGTTTCTCCCAAGTTTATGGTGATGAAATGAGTTTTATTATAGTGTCACTCAATCATTTATCATGTGTGTAGAACCTGAGATTAGCTGAAATCTGAACATCTGTCCTCATATGGATCAGTGGGTGTGTTTTCTCAAGTTTTATGGTGATGAAATGAGTTTTTAATTATAGTGTCTCAATCAATCATTATCATGTGTGTAGAACTGAGATTAGCTGAACATCTGAACATCTGTCCTCATATGGATCAGTGTGTGTGTTTTCTCCAGTTTATGTGATGAAATGAGTTTTTATTAGATGTGTCACATCATCATTTATCATGGTGTATAAACTGAGAGTACTGAACATCTGAAATCTGTCCTCATATGGATCATTTGTGTTGTTTTTCAAGTTTATGGTGATGGAAATCAGTTTTTTATAGGTCACTCAATCATTTTATCATGTGTGTAAATGAGATTAGCTGAACATCTGAACATCTGTCCTCATATGGATCAGTTGTGTGTTTTCTCAAGTTTATGGTGATGGAAATCAGTTTTATTATATGTCACATCAATCATTTAGCATGTGTGTAGAAACTGGATTAGTTTTAATCAGGTGTATTTAGGGGTTCAAGCTGCAGCATCATTACTGTGTTGTGCTGTTTTCAATGATTGTTTTTCTGCTCTAACATGCTGTACGTCATTGAGGAATAATAAAAACTTCTTCTGGACTGTTGGTGTTGTTCACTCAAAACTCATGAAAACCCTGATACATTAAATCTCTGTGAAGATATGAAATGATCAGACATCACACATTCATCTGCTGATCAACCCCAATGAATCCTGTACACCATGATGATATCATGAGGAAACAGACCAATATACTAGATACAGCCAGAGGGGCGCTACAGCTGAAAAACACTCTCAGATCTGCAGCCGGGTCCACTTAAACATTCATATTCATCAAATGATAACACATATTCAACAAACATGACCGAATAAGATCAAATCACAATGTCTGAGTGTTATGAAAAGAAAGATATTTGTGTCAAAATGAGGTATCAAATCCTGTGAGATTCAGACACATGGTGGCGCTATAATAAGCAACATATTGTAATATTAATGCTCTCCATCAAAATCAATCGATCCCTTTTCCTCCTCATTTCTTCAGTTATTTCATCAGTATGTTTACATCACTTTAAGATGACGTGTTTCCTCACATAATTTAATTATGTGTTTAATCCTGTAAGTTTTAATAACACTCACTTCTCTGCCACATGTTGGAAAGCTCTTCTTTATGTTCACAATTATTAAATTAAAAATATTACAATTCCTTCATTAAAAATCACGACGCTCCTCCAGTTCAGGGCGTCGTGACGTCACACAGATGCGGCGGCGTGCGTGGTGACGCCATCGGCTCTTCCCAGCTGCAGTGCTCGAGTGAGATGGCGGAAGGCGGCGCGGCGGATGTGGAGACGCAGAGAGGAGAGATCGCGACGCTCCTGAAGACGCCGCTGCGCAGAGCAGACACCTGGTGAGACGCGCGCGATGATGAGTCGCGTCAGACACGCGCTCTGTGAAGAACACGAGCTGTCATTAGAGATCACGCGAATCAGACGATCGGTCAGTCAGTGTTGATATGATGTCACTTCCTGCAGGTATTGGTGGACAGTCACTGGTTCAAGCAGTGGAAGAAGTATGTGGGCTTCGACAGCTGGGACAAGTACCAGATGGGTGAGCAGAGCGTGTACCCGGGACCGGTGGACAACCGCGGGCTGCTCAGAGGTGCGTCCCTCCCTCAATAACATCACTAACATCCCTCTATCACTCCCTCCCTCCCTAACATCACTCCATCACTCCCTCCATAACATCATTAACATCGCTCTATCCCTGTCATTCTATCACTCCCTCCATAACATCACTGACATCACTCACTTCATCACTCCCTAACATTACTGACACACTTTGCTCTGTCCCGACGCGGTCTCTAAAGCGCGCTCTCTGCTCTGTCCGTCTGCAGATGGGGACGCCACGGGCATCAGAGAAGCACTGACGACGAGCTGGACACATCCTCCGCGCTGCCGCCGCCGGCTGGAACCGCCATGAGTGAGCTGGTAGGTCCCTGACAGAGGGACAGGGGCCGGGCCCGTACGGTACACACACACACACACACACACACACCCTAATCATAGAGACACGCACACACACAACCCACACACCTACATCAATACACCCCACCACACACACCACAAACATACATCAGAGACACAAGACACACACACACACATACATACATCAGAGACACACACCCACACACATCAGAGATACACACACGGTCTTTGTCATTCCGACAGCTCTTCCAGTCTTTATCTCCAAACAATTTCCCAGAACATTAGAGTTAGAATCGTTTATAAGAGCACATGATGAGAATCAGAATGAGCTTTATTCCCCAGGTGTGTGTGCAAACACAGAATCTGTTGTGCTTTCTACAGCAGCTCTTGATGCACACACAAATGAGAACAGAAAGAACATTTAAATAGGTAAAACTAAGAGAATAATAAGTAAAATTAAATAAAGTCCTAATAATGTGGTATACATCTGGAACAGAAGACAGATTTGTGCAATATGTATTGTATATACAGCAGTGAATAAGATATAGAGATATATATAATGTACACAATGTAAATGAAAATGAAACAGAATTTCACGAGTGTGCCGGTGCATTTCCCTCGTTTGCGTTGTTTGGAGCGCTTGTATACAATCGCAGCTCCTCCAACTAGAATGTCCAGAAAACGTCTGAATGTTCAAAAGTTATTAGGTGTGCAATTTCTGATATCTAGGAGTTCATCCCTAGTAAAGCTGATCGTAAAAAAGTTACTCAAAACAGGACAAACAAACAAAAATAACTTAAGTACCAAGACGCTACAAACCGATACGGCCATCTTGTTTATACGAGATATAACAAGGCATTTATAATGATGGTGTTTAATGATGGTGTTTAATGATGGTGTTTAATGACAGTGTTTCATGACGGCGTTTAATGCCGCGTTTATGACGGCGTTTAATGCAGTGTTTAATTAGGGTGTTTATGACATGTTTCTGATGAACGTTTATGATGGTGTTTGTAATGACAGTGTTGAATGACGGCGTTTAATGACGAACTTTAATGACGGTGTTTAATGATGGTGTTTAATGACGGTGTTAATGACGGCGTTAATGACGACCTTTAATGACGGTGTTTTAATGATGCTGTTTTATGACCGTGTTTTATGACGTGCGTTTATGACGTCGTTTAAATTGACGGCGTTTAATGACGGTTTTTATGATGGGTTTGTAATGATGGTTTTATGCAGTGTTTAATGCGCGTTTATGACGGCGTTAAGACTGCGTTTTAATGATGGTGTTTTAATGACAGTGTTTATGACGGCGTTTAATGACTGGTGGTTAATGATGGTGTTTAAATGACAGTGTTTAGATGACGGTGGTTTAATCCGGTGTTTTAATGACAGTGTTGTATGACGGCGTTTAAGACACGTTTTAATTACGGCGTTTATCTGACGGTGTTAATGACTCCGTTTATGAGCCGTTTAATGACGGTGTTTAATGACGGCGTTTAAATGATGTTTTTTAATTGAACGGCGTTTAAGTGATGGTGTTTTAATGACGGTGTTTAATGACGGCGTTTAATGACGACCTTTAATGACGGTGTTTAATGATGCTGTTTAATGACAGTGTTTAATGACGTCGTTTATGATGGTTTTAATGACGTGTTTAAATGACGGCGTTAATGATGGTGTTTAATGACGGTGTTTATGACGGCCGTTTAATGACGACTTAATGACGGTGTTTAATGATGCCTGTTTAATGACGTGTTAATGACGCGTTTATGACGACCTTTAAGACGGTGGTGTGTAAAATGATGCTGGTTAATGCCATGTGTTCATGAAGGCGTTTCATGACGACTTTACTGACGGCGTTTAATATGGTGTTTATGATGGGTTTAAAATAATGATTGGTGTTTTAATGACGGCGTTTAAATCTGATGGTGTTTAATGATGGTGTTAATTATGGTGTTTAATGATGGTGTTTAATGATGGTGTTTAATGACAACGTTTAATGACGGCGTTTAATGACGGCGTTTAAGACGCGTTTAATGACGGTGTTAATGATGGTGTTTAATGACGTTGTTTATGACGGGTTTTTAATGACGGTTTACTGACGTTTAATGACGAGTTTAATGACGGAGTTTAATGACGTTTAATGACGGTTAATGGTTTAATGATGCTGTTTAATGACGGCGTTTAATGACGGTGTTTAATGACGGCGTTTAAATGCGGCGTTAATGACGCGTTTAGACGACTGCGTTTAATGCGGGTTTAATGACGGTGTTTAATGACGGCGTTTATGAGGCGTTATCGTTTAATGATGGGAAATGATGTCGTTTGAATGATGGGCGTTTAATGATGGTTTTTAATGACGGCGGTTAATTATGGACGTGTTAATGGATGGTGTTTAATGAATGGGTTTAATGACGTGTTTTAATGACGGGTGTTTTAATGAATGACGGCGTTTAATGACGGCGTTTATGAACGGTGTTAATGACGGCGTTTAATGACGGCGTTTAATGATGGCGTTTAATGATGGTGGTTATGATGACGTTTAATGATGGCGTTTATGATGGGTGTTTAATGATGCTGTTTAATGACGCTGTTTAATGACGGCGTTTAATGACGGCGTTTAATGACGGCGTTTAATGACGGCGTTAATGAATGAGACGTTATGCGTTTTATGACGGGTTTAATGACGGGTTTAATGTGTTTAATGAATGACGGCGTTTAATGAGCGAGCCGTTTAATGACGGCGTTGAATGACGCGTTAATGACGGCGTTAATGACGATGTTTAATACGGCGTTTAATGACGGTTTAATTGGCATTTAATGTGGTGTTAATGATGGTGTTTAATGATGGTGTTTAATGACGCGTTTATGACTGCGTTTAATGACCCTGTTTAATGATGGTTTTATGATGGTGTTTAATGACGGCGGTTAATGGCGACGTTTAATGACGACGTTTATGACATGTTTAATGATGGTGTTTAATGATGGTGTTTAATGACTGCGTTTAATGACGGCGTTTAATGACGGCGTTTAATGATGGTGTTTAATTATGGGTTTAATGACGATGTTTAATGACGGCGTTTAATGACGGCGTTTAATGACGGTGTTTATGATGGTGTTTTAATGACGACGGACGGCGTTTAATGACGGCGTTTAATGACGCGTTAATGCTGTTTAATGACGGGTGTTTTTTAAGACGCGTTTAATGATGCGTTTAATGTTTAATGACGCTGTTTAATGACGGCGTTTAATGATGCTGTTTAATGACGGCGTTTAATGACGCTGTTTAATGACGGCGTTTAATGACGATGTTTAATGACGGCGTTTATGACGTGTTTAATGATGGCGTTAATGATGGTGATGGTGTTTAATGACGGCGTTTAATGACTGCGTTAATGAGGCTACGTTTAATGACACACTGTTTAATGATGGTGTTTAAATGACGGGTTTAATGGCGACGTTTAATGACGACGTTTAATGACACTGTTTAATGATGGTGTTTAATGATGGTGTTTAATGACTGCGTTTAATGACTGCGTTTAATGCCTGCGTTTAATGATGGTGTTTAATTATGGTGTTTAATGACGATGTTTAATGATGGTGTTTAATGAGTTGTTAATGACCTTCGTATAGTCAGAGGTAACGCTGCAGCTCTGATTCTACTGGACTTGAGCGCAGCGTTTGACACAATAGACCATGTGGTTCTTATAAAGCGGTTCTCTCGTTTAATTTGGATTTGGTGGGACGGTTTTATAGTGGTTCAAGTCTGTCGAATAGATGATTCTCTGTACAGTATGGTAAGTGTGTTTCAACAACAGCGCCTGTCCCTTGTGAGGTTCCTCAGGGCTCTGTTGTTGGCCCTCTTTTATTGTCCTTGTATGTGTTGCCCCTGGGCTCAGATTTTAACAAATACGGCGTGTTTTAGCATTTGTGTGCTGGTGATGCACAGATCTATCCTCCTTTGAGATTGGGAGTACACAAATCCTTTAATTGGGAGTCACTCAGCAGTTAGATTGGGAGTACACAAATCCTCCACCGCCCCCTCTCTTTCTCTCTCTCTCTCTCTCTCTATATATATATTATGTGTGTGTGTGTGTGTGTGCTGAGGGTGTCGGGTGGCTCTGAGCTATTCCTGTGCTGACCGGAGCAGCACATGACCGACCGCCGGACACATGGACTCCAGCATGCAGCAGGTTCGGACACTGCTTCCTCTCTCTTCTGGGCTTTGGGACGAGGTTCGCGCGGGTCCAGGGAAGATCGCGCCGGCCGAGGGCAGACAGGGAGGACTCTGGGTGAAGGAAGGAGCGGGCGTCCTGATAGAGAGAAGAGCGTGGGGTTTTCCTGCCGCGTTTCAGGCCGCGCGAAATAAATAGTCTGGAATCCTTCAGCTGTTGAGCTTCAGCTGCTGCTAAAATAGACGTTCCTCCGGCTCGCCTGTACCAACAACACGCTGACGTCTGACAAAAACCTCTGATTTATCGCTCTTTTCTGATGTTCTTCATCATGAGTTCCAGTACAAACATCTGAACTTGAGCTCAATGCATCAAAACGAATGAGTCTGAACAAATATCTGTCAGTGGAGCCAGAGAAATCTTCTTGTTTTCTCTTTGAATTAAGTTTGTTTTTCTGATGGGCAGATATTTGTTCTTGTTTTAAGCACAAACTCACTTCATTTTGAAGGTTTTGATGTGTCCAGATTTGAAGAATGTTTAGATATTTGTGCTGGAAAAACCCTGAGGAAGAACATCATGTTTATCAGTGTGACACGCAGAGACATCACATGATCCGAGGACTCGAGTCCGCTTTATTTCTACAGGCTTAGATTCAGAGCAGCTTCACAGTGATGAACAGGAACATATGATGAAGATGATAGAGTCATTGTTCAGATCAATCTGATCATATCAGCAGTGCAGTCGAACCTGTCATGTGACGGATGCTGATTGTCTCTCGTGTGTGTGTGTGTGTTCCTCAGGTGGTGGAGCAGGGCATGTTCGTCAAACACTGTAAGGTGGAAGTCTACCTCACCGAGCTCAAGCTGTGTGAAGATGGAAACATGGACAACATGGTCACCAGACGCTTCAGCAAAGCAGACACTATAGGTACTGAACACAGTCTGAGATCCTGTCCATCATCTGATCCACTGACACAGCGTCTGGTTTCAGTCAGTCACTATCAACTCCTCTCAGAAACACTTTATCTTCAAGTCATTTATCATCTAGTTAGTTTAATCTGAAGCTACTGTAGTTCATTTCTTGAATGTGGAAACATGTTTTCAGTTCAGATGTGTGTGTCAGACACTGATCTGGTTAATGAATGTCATTAAAGTTAGGAATTGTCTTATGTTAGCAGTAGGGCTGTTGGTTTAACACGTTAATTAATTAGTAATGGGGAAAAATAACGTGCTAAAATTATTAACATGTTTAATGCACTTACATTTAATTCAGCTGATTGATGACGAATGTGAAGCAGGTCACTGTGTGATGAAGCCTGTAGAATACAGTTAGAATTACTCTAAAATTCAAGCTATCAGGGCAAAAATGAGTGTTTGTGTCATATTTATATCATGATATAGTTCAACACTGTCACACGAGTGATGTTTCTGTCCCGAATAACACGAGTGCAAATGTGATTTCATACACCAGTTCAATAAATAACAAGTTCATATTGTGTTACGTTTTAGACACAATGTTGTCTGTTTTTTTAAGGTATAGTTTCAGAAATATAAGTTTCTGTCATTTATTACTCGCCCTCATGTTGTTCCACACCCGTAAGACTTTCGCTCATCTTCAGAACACAAATGAAGATATTTTAATGATATCTAAGAGATATCTGTCCCTCCACTGGGACTTCATGAAGAGATGGTAAAACTAATCCATGTGAATCGAGTGGTTTAGTCCAACTCTTCTGAAGAGACACACTCACTTTATATGATGAATTTAGGCTTTTATTCACATATAAAACTCTGATGGATGAATATGCATAAACAGAAGCTCAGTGTGTTTGTTTGATGAATGTTTGATCTCCTTATGGACGTGTTGAAGAGACACAGTGGTAGTTGTGTGACAGAAATCTCTTGGTCTGAGTTAAAGTGGTGAGGGTGAGTAAATGAATGAACTAACGCTCCTCTGTCCCGGCAGACACCATCGAGCGAGAGATGCGGAAGCTGTTCAGTATTCCCGACGAGAAGGAGACGCGACTGTGGAACAAGTACATGAGCAACACGTTCGAGCCGCTCAACAAGCCGGACAGCACCATTCAGGACGCGGGGCTCTATCAGGGACAGGTGAGGCGCTGTCACCTGCTCATAGTCCAGTCACGACAGAGTTCAGGGGTGAAATGTGTGCTTTGAGCGTGTCTTCTGTCCGCAGGTCCTAGTGATCGAACAGAAGAATGAAGACGGCTCGTGGCCTCGCGGCTCTTCGGCGCTCAAGTGAGTCGCTGGGACGTACGGATCGTCACACGGATCATCAGATGCTTTGACACTGGCTTGTTTGCTTGATCTCTTCCCGAGGGTTGCGTCATTTCCTGTAACTCATGCTCTTCTTGTCTTTTGAAGGTCATCTGGTGCTTCCTCTCTCTCTGCTTTACCAAAGATCTGCCCTTCATCTCTCACAAACAATCATAACAGCAGCTTCAGCGGCCGCAAGTAAGCCTGTGGGGGTGGGGCTTATCAATGGGTGGGACTCAGAGGAGGGGCTTATGAGTGGGCAGGGGCGGGAGGAGGAGCTGGGCGGAGAGGGCTTATGAGTGGGCGGGGCTCAGAAGAGGGGCTTGCGAGTTTGTGGGTGTGGCTCGGGAGGGGTTAATGGTGGGCGTGGCTTGGGGAGGGGTTATGAATGGCTAGGCAACGTCGCTCCTGCAGAGTTCAGCTCCAACCCTAATCAAACACACCTGAAGATACTCCAGCTCTTCAGGATCACTAAAGCTACAGGCAGGTGAGGTTTTCTCAGGGTTGGAGATGAACTCTGCAGGACCGTTTCTCTCTTCTGCACTGAATTTCTTGCATCTTTTGGGTCATTATCATGTGGGGAACATCCACTTCCAGCTCTGCTCCAGTTCTCGCAGAGACTCTTTGGTGTAATGTTGTGTTGAGTGTGGGCTCGTTTGGATCCAGACATGCTCGTGTTTTACATCATCAGATTGTGATCATACTGATCCTACTCTCCGGCCACTTTTTTGATCTCTTGGAGGGACCATGTGACTAAATCAGAGTAGTTTATATAAGGCGTGGCCTTTCTCTTCAGTTGGTGTGCTTGTTTTTAATGTCAGACCCATGATGTCATTCATCTGTCGTAATATCCGTCAGGGAGCGGACAGCGAGGCGTCTCTCTTCTGATTCTGGTTTACGTTGCTTTCCCTGCATGTTTTGAGCTGCATGATCCTGATCATCTGCTGTCACCTGCTGCTGTAGCTGCGTCGGGTCTCTGTCCGTGTTCAACCGTCTGCGTGTGTCCACAGCCTGAAGAACTCCAGCTATGGCCTGCCGTCCTACCCTCCGTACAGCAGCAGCTACGAGTACTCGGATCAGGGCCGCCGCTCCGAGAAGGCTGGCCTCTGCGGCCTCTCCAACCTGGGAAACACCTGCTTCATGAACTCGGCCACACAGGTGACCCTGCCTGACCTCCTCATGTCCTTCCGGTTATAATCCGTGTCAAATTACTGATTTAAAGACAGCCTGAGCGTGTATTTCGACAGAATCCAGCTGTGCTTCAGTGTCCATAAGGGCTGGGTAAATAATATCAATTTCTCGATTTGAATCGATTCTCATTTTTACGAACCGATATTTGATTCTTAAATCCCAAGAATCGATTAGTCTAGTCTGTTTTCAGTTGATAAATGAGCAGAATATGTAGCGCCTCCCATCCAATAAATCACAATAATCTTTGTTACTTTTGATATGAAGCAAAGTCTCAGATTTCAAATGACGTCCATCTTATTATGAGATTCAGAAAATAAATACCGTTTTGGCGCTGTTTAATGTGGCGTGACAGATCGCTTTAGCGCCTCAGTTAAAGAGAAGCATGTGATCATCCTCTCCTCCGCTTTAATACCAGTTACAGCGAAATAAACATGCATGAACATCTGAAGGTATGTTAAAATATACAGTACAACTTACTGAAATCCGTATCATGTCTCGTGTAATCACTCAATCAGTGCTTCAACCTCGGAAAGACGCCAATAAAACAACTTCAGTGTCACGTGAGTCACATTTACCTCAGAAAAACTATTCAGTGACCATAAACTCATTAGTCAGCTAGAAAAGTGAACTCTAGAAAGCAACATTCTGATAAATATAGCTATGCACCGTTACATATTCATTAAAATGTTTGTCAATATTTAATGCATGTTTGAATAAATCAGTTATGACAGCCGCCATTTAAATGTTTATATTTCACAAAAAGCGAATTGGAGTAGAAACTTTATTTATTATTAAAAACAAACATCAATGATTTAAGTGTTTGTATATAAATATACATTAGTTAAGAGATTTTTTTTTTTTTGCCATGTACTGAAACAAAATAATACATTCAAAATAATCGATAGCGAATCAAATCGAAAGCATGTGAATATTAATCGGATTGAATCGTGAAAATTGTGTCAATACCCAGCCCTAGTGTCCATTGTTGATTTGAGCGCATGTTTGTGTCGCAGTGCCTGAGTAACGTCCCTCCTCTGACCGAGTTCTTCCTGAAGGACAAGTACCAGGAGGAGCTGAACGAGGACAATCCTCTGGGAATGAAGGGAGAGATCGCCAAGGCCTACGCCGAGCTCATCAAGCAGCTGTGGTCGGGGAAATACAGCTACGTCACGCCAAGACCCTTCAAGGTAAAGATGAGATGTTCTGACATGCACAGACACAGATGGTAGGGGTTAACCAGCTGATCCATGATCCGTACGGACCAGGCCCCACGGTTCGACACGCTAACACATTCACGGGTTAATTGCGTAGAGTGAAACATTTGCACGTTTTGTCTTGTCAGTTTACATATTCAACTCTAATGGAAGAAGAGGTGAAAGAGAAGTGAATTCAGTACTCACACGCTGTAATCTGTGCGATAACTTCATCTAATATGAGACAAATTCTGCTGTGAAGAAGACAATAGAGTCAGTTCAGTTATATATTGAACACTTGTGCATGGATAATCTTACTTAATTATCCAGAGAATAATGATTCATCTTATTTTTGGTACTTGCAGATACCGACACCTGTAACACTGTCACTGACCCAAAAATTACATTTTTCAGCCATTTCCATTTTCTTCTTTCCCACCTCCATTGTTGGGCTGCTGAATGTTTGTTAAATGTTTGGCCGGTGTCTGTGTTTGTGTTTTTAGACTCAGGTGGGCCGGTTCGCGCCTCAGTTCTCGGGATACCAGCAGCAGGACTCTCACGAGCTGCTGGCCTTCCTGCTCGACGGGCTTCACGAGGACCTGAACCGCATCCGGAAGAAGCCCTACATCCAGCTGAAGGATGCCGACGGCCGACCCGACAAGGTCCAGCATCACACACGACACGAGCCAGACGCTAACTAACGCCTGAGCTCACACACGGATACGGCAAGAGCACGCTTTCACTGTCCCTTCATGAAGTAGATATTAGAGCACTGATGAACAGAAGCACATCTGAAGTGCAGTTATCAACTCATTCTCAGTTTCATCAAGCAGAAATATGAACATATTGTGAGAAATATGGAACATATCCTTCTCTAATATGCCACTAGTGTTAAAAGACACATAAATGTCTTGTTAAATTAATAATGATTTAGTAAAAATCTGATTATAAAAGTCTAAATTAATCATTGTGGTCGATTGTCTTAAATTAAGTTTTCTCTCATAAACACACCGTCTTGAGTTTATGTAGGCCAAATGTAGGCCGACGTGAAGGCCAAATGCTAAACATTAGCTTTAAAGGCCAAATGCTAAACATTAGCTTTATGAGGCCACTCATCTTAAATTATCCTGTGGATTAAAAACATTTTTTCCAGTGAAAGTAGAAGATAAAATCATTTGTCACTGCAGAAGAAAGTGAAAATTAAAGAGGCAACGACGCAGTCATTATTTACTAAATGGATTTCAAACACAGTAAATGTAAAGTTGAGTGATGAGGTGCGCCGGTGACATGTGACCTGTGATCTCCTGCAGGTGGTTGCAGAAGAAGCCTGGGAGAACCACATCAAGAGGAACGACTCCATCATCGTGGACATCTTCCACGGCCTCTTCAAGTCCACGCTGGTCTGTCCCGTGTGCGCCAAGAGATCTCGGTGACCTTCGACCCCTTCTGCTACCTGACGCTTCCTCTGCCCATGAAGAAGGAGCGGACGCTGGAGGTGTATCTGGTGTGGCTGGACCCTCTGGCCAAACCCACGCAGGTACGGTCCGTCAGGATCTTCTGCAGCGCTGCGTGAGCCGTGTTACACATGTGACTGATGTTTGTGTTCCAGTACAAACTGACGGTGCCTAAGGTGGGCTGCATCTCGGACCTGTGCGCGTCGCTCTCGGCTCTGTCGGGCGTCCCGGCTCAGAAGGTAACCGCCGTCCGCATGAAGAAGGTATTTCATCTTCTTCACCTCACTCACTGTGTTCTCTCCCGTCCAGATGATCGTCACGGACATATACAACCACCGCTTTCACCGGATCTTCGCCGCCAACGAGAACCTGAGCAGCATCATGGAGCGGGACGACATCTATGTGTGAGTGTCATCACTGAGGTCACTGAGAGGTCAGTGCGTGTTTCTGATATCCGTGTCCGTGTGGAGCAGGTTCGAGCTGGCCGCCGGCCGGCAGGAGGACACGGATCACGTGGTGATTCCCGTTCATCTGCGGGAGAAATACAAGCAGTCGGGCTTCAACCACACCAGCACGCCGCTGTTCGGCCAGCCCTTCCTGCTCAGCGTGCCGCGCACCATCAGCGAGGACAAGCTCTACAACCTGCTCCTGCTGCGCCTCTGGTGCGTACGGCCGCCCACAATCACACAAGCCTTGATCTGACGTGATGTTTGTTTGTCATCATGAGCTGCAGGCTGAGAGTTTGTCTCGTTTCAGTCGTTTCGTCCGGCCGGCCGCTGAGGACGAGGAGTCGGAGGAGACGCTCTCGCCCAAACATCACTCCATCAACGGCAGCGCCACCAATGGTATAATGGAGGAGGGGTCGCCTAGTAAGCATGCTGTTTGACACGTTCTCACTAACTAACCCGCGCCGCCCGCCGTGTGTCGACATGTTTAAGAGGTACTGAAGCCTGGCTCGTCCCACAGGTGAGATGGAGACGGACGAGCCGGACGACGAGTCCAGCCAGGACCAGGAGCTGCCCTCGGAGAACGACAACAGCCAGTCGGAGGACTCGGTGGGCGGCGGGGACAACGAGCTGGAGAACGGCGTCCTGCCGGAGAACTGCAGCAAAGGCCCGACGCTCAACGGCCAGAAGAAGCGCCTCTTCACATTCCAGTTCAACAACATGGGGAAGACCGACGCCAACTTCATCAAGGGAGAGGCGCGGCAGATCCGCTTCGACGAGGACCACACCAGACTCAGCGGTGGGAGCCGTGCTGTTGTTGTTGTTGTAGAGAGCGTGTGATTTGACCGTGAGCTGACATGTCTGCCTTGTTCTCCTGCAGATAGATGCTATCTCTCCTTGGACTGGGAGCCAGAAATGAAGAGGAAGCACTTCAATGAATCGGCGGCGGAGGTACGTCATCTCTCATGTTTCCTGTCAGAAGTCATTGGTGTCATGAGACGCTCGTGAATCCTTGACCGTTTCCTCCGCAGGACTTCGAGAAGCACGAGAGTATGGAGTATAAACCCCAGAGAAGAAGAGCTTCTACAAGCTGAAGGACTGCATTGAGCTCTTCACCACCAAAGAGAAGCTGGGAGCAGATGACCCGTGGTGAGGCTCAGCTGTTTCTCATCTTAACATCGCTTGAGACACTAATACACAGAGCGGAGTGAAACCAAAGAATATACACTGTATCAGAGTGTCTCCTCTTGGGTTCTGAGCTCTTTGCTGAAACCTCCAAACACTAATAGTGAAGGTGCGGTCACCATTACTGCGGTCATTGCTGTATGAATCCACACAAACAGGAGTGTCATGTGATCCAGACGGTCATGTGATTACATAATGCTGGCCAACAGAAAGCTGCTTGGTTTGCATTGAATTCTGTGTGAGCTGAGCTTCATTCAGACAGACTTCTGTAGAACAGATCGCATCACTTCCGGTTCATTAAATATAGAGCCGTTTTACTCAAGGAGTGAGCAAAGATGAGCATAACCAGTGTCCCTTTAGTTTTCTTCTCAACAACATCCAGATATTTAAATCCAATAAAACGTCAACATTAAAAATAACTAGCTAGGTCAGCTGATTACTTTAAAAGTCCATAAATGTTTCTGCCCTTAAAGGATTAGTTCAGTTCAGAATTAAAATTTCCTGATAATTTACTCTCCCCCATGTCATCCAAGATGTTCATGTCTTTCTTTCTTCAGTGGAAAAGAAATGAAGGTTTTTGAGGAAAACATTCCAGGATTTTTCTCCATATAGTGGACTTCACTGGGGTTCAACGGGTTGAAGGTCCAAATGTCAGTTTCAGTGCAGCTTCAAAGAGCTCTACATGATCCCAGACGAGGAATAAGAGTCTATCTAGAGAAACCATCGGACATTTTCTAAAAAAAATACTTTTTAACCACAAATGCTCGTCTTGCACTGCTCTGCGATGCTCCACGCATGACGTAATCATGTTGGAAAGGCGAAAAACTCCATCTCATTTTCTCCTCCAACTAACCCTTTTTTGTAAGGCGTTTGACTTAGTGTTTGACGTTCACTTTGTAAACACTGGATCGGTACTTCCGTGACCTTTCCAACATGATTACGTCATGCGTGGAGCATCACTGAGCAGTGCAAGACGAGCATTTGTGGTTAAAAAGTATATAATTTTTATTTTTTTTAGAAAATGAGTGATGCTTTCTCTAGATAAGACTCTTATTTTACTATTACACTACTTTAATGGCTGTTTTCATGGGCAATTCTCAAAACGGCCACAAGATGGAGCCATTTATGAGTGACTCTGATATTACAAAACTGATACCCGATTATAGGAAAATGCTGAAATATCAGGAAAAATATTGGTAAAACTGACAATCTCTAATAAAAGCCTGTGCCACACACGTGTGTCTTCATATAATGACAGATCATAATGTCTTATGATGTTTCTAACACACGTGACATCTAAAGACCTGATCTGAGCCTACATGATGCCCCTCTCGTCACATCCTCTACCTGTAACTGAGCGTCCCGTGTGTGTGTGTGTGTGTGTTTCAGGTACTGTCCCAACTGCAAGCAGCACCAGCAGGCCACGAAGAAGCTGGACCTGTGGTGTCTGCCGCCGGTGCTGGTGGTCCATCTCAAGCGCTTCTCCTACAGCCGCTACATGAGGGACAAGCTGGACTCGCTGGTGGACTTCCCGCTGCGGTACGTCACGAGCTCAAGCGTGACAGAAGCGTGTGTGTCCGTGTGTAAACACTCTTGCTCTGTTGATCCTCAGGGATCTGGACATGTCGGAGTTCCTCATCAACCCGAACGCGGGGCCCTGCCGCTACGACCTCATCGCTGTGTCCAACCACTACGGAGGCATGGGAGGAGGACACTGTGAGTATCACGAGCTGATCTCCCTCACCTTCAGGGTGTGACGAGACCGTTAGCTCACGAGAATGACGACGAGACAGTGCACTGTCAAAGGTTTAGACACTAACTGGCTGATTTCAGTCTCTTCAGACCTTACTGTAGATGATTTATGAGCTCCTACAGCTTCTGACCTTCTAACTGAACCACAAATTGACAGTTTTCTCTTAGTGTTCAGAGCAGAAACTGAACTGTTGGTGATTTCAGATACCGCCTACGCCCAGAACAAGGAGGATCACAAGTGGTACAACTTTGACGACAGCAGCGTGTCTCCAACCGGCGAGGAGCAGATCGTGGTGAGAGCCTGTCGGTGACAGTGATGGTGTCTCCAGCCCCTTCAGTTAGTGTCCATATCTCTCTGAATGATGTTCTCTGTGTGTGTGTTCAGTCCAAAGCGGCGTACGTGCTCTTCTACCAGCGGCAGGACACGGTCAAAGGCACGGGCTACTTCGCTCTGGACCGCGAGGCTCCGGACGAGACGGACGCTCCGCGGGACGACGGCGCTGCGGCTCAGAGCGAGGAGGAGGAGGATCTCAACGACAACGAGCAGGAGGAGGAGCTCGGGCCCCACCGCGACGTGTCCATGAACACCAACTGAGGAGGAGACGCGCCCATCCAAAGCCATATCTGCACCTGACGGCGGCACGAATGTACAGACGGGAAGAGCGTGGGATCGCAGCGCCCGTGCTTTAGTTTGGCATGAAGAGTGAGAGTATCTAGAGGACGCTTGTTTGATCCTGTATATAACACTAAACAGACGTGTCGACTCGTGTCCGTGTGTCGGGAGAGCGAGTCTGACACGTTTTCTTTCACCTCAGCCTTATCATCTCTCAGACCGATGCACACGTCTCCCTGTCCGTAACTCATCCGAGCTCGTCACAGACGCGTGTGTCCTGACGGAGCAGCGTTCCCGCTCTGCCTTTGGTTTAATGAATGTTCTCGCCGGTTCCTCGCCTTCGACGGCAGGCTTGGGCTCTATGAATACTGTACATAAGAGTTCACTCTGTGAGTGCACATTTGATAAAGCTATTTATTTATATGGAGATGACCTGAACGTGGCTTTGGTCGAGGACTGGATCATCTGACGTGCTGCATGATACGGGGATGTGGTGTAGCTGCACTCGAGTTCACTGGTTTACATTTGAAATGTGCATGTGTATTTATATACAGACTTCAATAAACTGCTAAAGTCTTGAGTCGTGTTGCTCTTTCTTGATCAAGCTCTGTCAGAGGCACTTCCTGTGAACGTGTGTTCATATATAGATCTGCTGCTAATGCAGGGCTTGTAGCAACGTGTTGTCTTCAAAAACAGCATATAATATACAGCATATATATATATATATATAATTACTTTTTTACGACTTTTATCTCATAATTCGGACCTTTGGTTCTCAGAATGATGATATATGAGATGAGTTATGAAGTCAGAAGTGTGAGATATAAACTCAGTTCAGTTCTCGTCCAGTTCAGTTGGGTGGCAGTAATGAACTAAGCTGTTTTCAGTCCGTCATTAAACAAGAGAAGAAGAATCGAAACTGAAAGTGTGCCTTCATCTTCAGACAAGACGCCATTTTCAGACCACCGAAAACCAGAACAGTTTCCATCCTAACTACTGGTGAGTTCAGTAATATCCTTCTCTCATAATAACTCCCATGATGTTGTGATGTGTGTCTATATTAGATAATCTCTGTTTTTCCTGACGAGCCCGACTGTGTGTTTGATTATGGGAGGCACTTCCGGTTTGGGGAATTTCCGCTCAAAAAGACTGAAACAAATCATAAATTTGCTCTACAAATAATCCTCATCTGTCAGTTTAACTGAATGATCTGTAAGATTTCCTTCATGTTTAGACTTTAGGAGAATGATATATAGCGCTGGAAAATCTGATTTATTTCTCTGAATCGGTTGTAGCTTCTGATTGATTCTAGTGAATCGGTTCATCTCAACGGTCCTTCATCTCTGTGCGTAGCTTTGGAAAATCTGATTCGTTCTAGTGAATCGGTTCATTCAGAAGACTCTTAATGAACAGATTGACCGATTCCGAGTCCCTCATGGCATTTCAGATCTTTTTTTGTAGCAGAATATTTAGTTCATCATGTCTAATTAAATATTCCAATATTAAGTATTCTAGTTTTATTTATGTACTATTATTATTTAGTATAAATGTCTAGTTTAGGCCTATAGCTATAGCTATATATATATATATATATATCAGGGGCGTTTCCTCCGAGTAGGCAAGGGAGGAAATAATCCATATTACATATAAAACAACACAAATATTACAAATTATGACATTAAAAAGAGCGCAAGTCACTCATATTTCTTAAGGAAGTCATGCAGGAGTCATGTCTCCCTTTGCTCTCATAGAAAACCGTAGAAAATCATCAGACCATCAGATCATCAGGAGTGCGGTGGGTTTTGTGGGGGGTAATTGAGAATGAATGGGGGAAAGTCACGTGAGAGGAGGCAATGTCTCCATCGTTCTATGATTGGATGTAATTGGTTATGATTGGATATGATTGGTTTGTGCGATAAATCCCGCCTCTCTATATGGCTCTGCTCGTTCCGTGCGTCAGTTTGACTGAACAAATAATTGAAAAGTAAGTAAGACAGATCACCGAGTTAGATATCACTGCTTTATGTCACGTCAAAATCAAACTTGAAATGGACTGAAAGCATGATGACTGCGGGTTTTTTTAGTGCAATCAGCTTGGTGAAATTAAAAATACAATTCGTGTGTGTGACAGATGGTGTTTATGGAGCATGACTGATGATCCAAAATATCCTAGGTTGACAATTAAAAAGAAAAACATCAATACACAAATAAAATATATTGTTTAAATTATTATTATCTTTAGTTTTTATTTTGTAATGAATGTAGAAATGCTTAAAACACTAACTTGAGATTGATTTGGTTTTGATAAATAGAACATTTATTACAATACATTGTTACTGTAAAATTACAAAATAGAATTGTCTTTGGTTTCTCTTTTTCTTTTTTGATGTAATGTAAAGTAGGGTTGTGCCGATGGACGATATCATCGTCCATCGTGATGGCTGACCGACATCACGATGGAGAGACACCATCGTGATGCCACGCCCCCGCCCCGCCCTTTTTATTCCCCTCACGTGCAACCTATTGGAAAGCCCGATGAGTCATTAGTTGGGAAATAAAATAACTCTTTTGCACGTAAGTTTAAAATATTCTGGCTGACCCCCCAGCGTGAGTTTTTCAAGGCGACCGTTATTTAGAACGTATCACTTTATTGTTTCCATGGTGATGCGTCAAGATGGACGACGCGACGCCGCTTCCTTCCATTGTATTGAACTGAAGCCAAAATGGGCTGATGAATGGGCGCTGACACGTTACGCAATACGTCAAAAAAAAAAAAAGTTTGGAGCCTGGGCATGCGCAGAAGGAATCGTCAGTGGAGCCGGAGTCGCGATATCAAACTTCCGCCCAGACGACTGCGTCATCATTCATGTATTTTAAATAGACTATAAAAATTATACACAATTTAAAAGTCTACCTATAAAATAATAGGCTATTCTGTTTCTAGAGCAATAATATTTTTGAAACAGCAAATTCAGTAGATAAAATCAATATAATATGCCACTAGAAACAACTCTAAATGTCAGAAACGGTCCGTTACAGGAGATCGATTGCTGTAATTAGAGTAAGCTATCATTAGTTTTGTCCTGCTAATTATTATTTTATACCCATAAAAATATAAGTAACTGCCAGATAACGATCACCTGCTTTTCCCCGACATGGTTAACATTAGGTGTGTTATCTTAACTAATAACATTTATTAATTAGCTTATAACGCCCACATTTAATGTGACTGAGAAAAGTTCAGTGATCCGTCAGATCCTGTAGGTCGGTTAGTACAGTTTACTGCTGAACAACTCATTTTTGTTGGTGTTAAATAACAAAGAAATCGAAAATTAACAGTTAGTTAATTCATCTTCAATCTCCCCTCGAAGCCCCGACAGTCCTCAGACAAGCTGTCAATCAACTTCGAATCATGACGACACGCCCCGTTTTTATAGCATCAAATTGCTAGCTAAAATCTAAATCATCACAAAAACGAACAATTGAATATATATCAGCGTGATAGTGGTGACAGACCGTGTATGTTCGTTCGTGTGCGCCGCGCATGCGCACTCAGTATATCAGCTGCTCTGCAGCTCGTGCCCATCATCATCAGTTCTCTCTTCACAGCAGGTTAAGTCACTGTACTGTTGGAGTAACCGAATAACTCCGGGATGTTGGTTTATTTCGAGAGGTAGTGTCAGGCACGTCAAAAAGTGAGTAACTTTAGTAATTTGTGGATTCGTGTTTGCTAACTGGAGATGTTTGGAACGATTCAGACCGATTTGGTGAACTGGTTCAACCGGTTCACTGAAAAGAACCGGTTAAAAAAAACGATTCGTTCGCGAACCGGACATCACTACTTTTCAGGACGTATGAGACACACCCGGTCATGTCACACACCGCAGCGCTGTATGACTGATGATCTGCTTTTATTTCAGTTTTCCTTTTTTATTCAAAATATTCACTAATTTGTTAACTATAACATGAAATATCTGATATTCCGATTGTCAAATATGTGAAAGTGGATGTGTTTTGCTGTTTAAACAACTTTATATATAAACAGAAATTGTTTTTCTTAATCCTTGGATCAATCATTCAAACCTATTTTTTTTAAATAATTAATTCAGAATAATTAAATATTTTTAAATAGACTGCAGCAATTATCATTTTGTCAGACTCTATAGTATCTTATATTATTTTGTTTAGTTGTCTAAAAAAGATCCAGAATATAATCCAGAATTGTGCAGAGGTGGTTAGAGTATCCAAAAACTGTTATAATCAGAGTAAAAAAGTATCCAATGAAAAAACTACTCAAGTAAATGTTACGAAGTAAATGTAGTAACAAAGTACGTTTTTTTCGTTACATTTACTTGAGTATTTTTTTGGAAAATTTGTACTTTTTAGAGTAGATTTAAATGTGGGTACTTTTACTTTAACTTGAGTACATTTGTAATGAAAAATCTGTACTTTTACTTCGCTACGTTTGGCAAAGTTCCTCTCGTTACTTTATTTTAAATAGCCTACTGTACATGTTAAGAAATGCGCGTGCAACAGTGCATGTGCAAGCAGAAAAGAAGAGTCCACTAGGTGGCAATGCATACAGTACTGAGCACAATGTGCAGTCGTCGAAGAAGAGTGTGTGAAGAGAGATTCAAATACAAGACGAGTAAACTCAGAAGCATGCCTTCAGTCATGTCCGCGTATCTTACAAAGTATACTAAACCAAGGATGAGTTCTCCTCTTATAGAGACAGCAAGTTGTTCAATCTTGGAGTCTATTATATCCCCGATATCAGATTTGATTGAGCGTATTTCAGAGCACAGAGAGGAGATTGGGCTAAGAACCGTGTCCTGAGTATTTTCAGCTGGTGCGTCTTCTGTAGCAGAGTCCGAGGCGGAGGTGGGCACAGGCGTGGCCTGATCCGCTGGTTTACAAGGCTTGGCTGGCATGTTTAACTAACAATAAGTTTCCTAACAATAAGTGGTTATTAAAGATGTTCTGAAGAATTCTACTGGATTTGGTGCGGAGCTATCTTAGAACACATGCTACCCACTCATGATGAAACCGGAAGTCCCACAACTGGATTTTTTTGAAGTGAAAGAGAATTTTACTTGCCTAACCAGATAAAGTAGCTTGATTAAAATGTCAATAACAACCAATACATTAGAATGATTAATTTAGCTTAAGTGACGATTGATAGTGGATAGTAATGTAGGGGGCGCCGCTAGCCATTTTGGGCCCTATGAAAGAATTTAAGGTTGGGGCCCCTACCACACCCATTCTACACTAAACATACAAACCAACCTAGCTATCCAAAATCTTTGTCTGCAACTTAATAATGCTGACCTATTACTTTTGCCATTGCTTTTGACCACTAGGAATCAGTGTTTAGTCAGAGACCTCCCATGGCTGTAGCTAGCAGATGATTTATTATGCAAATATAAATGAAATAGAAAAATACAATACATATATTCATAGAAAATGCAATATTCTTAAAATCAATTGTTTAGTCAAAAATTCAAGAAGGTCCATATTTTAAAGCTCTTTCTAACCTGTACTCGTCCTTAAAGTAACATAGTTCTTGTAATTGTTAACTATAGCATTTGTTACAATAAGGATATAATTACAGGTAAGACCATTGATGGCTCCTCATTGACCATTTTTTCTTCTTTTTTCTTTTTATAGCATTTGTTATGAAAAATAGCAACACAGTTAGAAACTATAGCTACAACATCCCACAGTTGCAATATAAACCTTTAGTGAAAAATCTATTCCCTTAACAGATTATCTATTATAAATTCTAGTCCAAAAAAAAAAAAACTAGTCAAAATTTGCCACGATAAATACAATAGAACATGATAAATTCTAGTAAATGTGGTCATCATGAGTTTAAAAAGCTTGCAGGATGATATTTTCCCCTCTTTTTAGTCATTTTAGTGGCTGTTTTAGATCATGTTCGACTTTCTCAGCAGCGTTTTACTACATTCTCAATAGAATTCAAATGTGTGGCACATTTTATCATCAGCGTGGCATAGGAACGGCTTGTGCGAATCTTAACACTTTTGGAGCATGCTCGTGAACGTGCCTGCGGTGATTCACATGCCACTCATGCAGAATTAAACAACTGGGCTTCAGTCACAGTCAGACTGCGGCGACAATTGATCCTCAGTTCGTACAGCTTATAAAACCTCAGATCGTGCAATGTATTCAATTAATTAATAGTCAGATGATTCTTTGTTTCGGTGTGGGTGCTCAGAGTACCGGCAACATGTGAGAAGTGCCAGTATGCAAAAAAAGTAAGGGTATGCTACTGATTAAAATAGGGAAGTAACGGTGCATACCGGCGCACTGTTACTACTAATAAAACCGATCTATGGGGGCCTCAAAAGTGCATGGCCCCTTATAATCGTCCTAATTTATCAAATGTAAGAATTTGAAATAAAAGATGAAACATAAATTTAATTAGATTGGGAAGAAAATGCTCTTTATAAAGGTAGAATCTATAGAATGATTTTGATCAGCATTTTAGTGTTCATAGCAGAGGGCTCTCTCAACTATATTATATTTTACAGTTTGTCAACTGATACAATTTTGTAGTCTTTGCATACACATGCACCCCTCGAAAGCCTGAAACCACAGAGCCCCCCCCACATAACAAATCCCAATTTAACCCGTCAAAGATGTTTTTATAAATATGAGCGCTGGCGTGGATTTAAGTGATTTAAGATCAAATCTGTGCGTACGCATGATTTATAAATGAGGCTCTCTGTTTCTGTCTATCCCCTTACAAGACAGACTTGTATCTGTTAAAGGATTGGTTCACTTTCAAATTAAATTTTCCTGATAATTTACTCATCCCCGTCTTTCTTTCTTCAGTGGAAAAGAAATGAAGGTTTTTGATGAAAACATTCCAGGATTTTTCTCCATAGTGGACTTCACTGGGGTTCAACGGGTTGAAGGTCCAAATGTCAGTTTCAGTGCAGCTTCAAAGAGCTCTACATGATCCCAGACGAGGAATAAGAGTCTGATCTAGAGAAACCATCGATCATTTTCTAAAAAAATTTAACATTTTATACATTTTAACCAGAAATGCTCATCTTGAACTAGCTCTCTTCTTCTTCTTCTTCTTCTTCTCTATTAGAATTCCAGCAGTGTAGACACTGCTAAGCGTATTACTGCCCTCCACAGGTCAACGCTTTGAACTCATTTTTATATGCAATATGCTAGTATATAACAATTAGTTCAAACTTTGACCTGTGGAGGGCAGTAATACGCTTAGCAGTGTCTACACTGCTGGAATTCTAATAGAGAAGAAGAAGAGAGCTAGTTCAAAATGAGCATTTCTGGTTAAAATGTATACAAATTTTTTTTATTTTTTTTTTAGAAAATAAATGATTGTTTCTCTAGATAAGGCCATTATTTCTCGTCTGGGATTGCATAGAACAATTTGAAGCTGCAGTGAAGCTAATTTTGACCTTCAACTGTTTGGTGCCCATTCAAGTCCACTATATGGAAAAAAATCCTGGAATACTTTAATCAAAAACTTTAATTTCTTTTCGACTGAAGAAAGAAAGACATGGACATCTTGGATGACATGGGGGTGAGTAAATTATCAGGAAAAGTTTATTTAAAAGTGGTCTAATCCTTTAAAACTAAGGGACGTCACTTGTAACGTCTATGCTTTAAAACTGGACTCACTGTTCATAAAGGTATGTATGCAGATCACATGCTCAATTACAAGAATGCTCTCTTTACGCTAAATCTGATTACTATTCTACTATAATTAGGTCAGATGAATGGAACACTAGACCCTGTTTACTACAGTAAATAACATCTTACAGCCTCCTGATACCCTTCCTTCACACCTATATTCTAGTGATTTATGTAGCAAATTTATGACCTTTTTTATAACTAAAATTGACAATATCCATCAACAATTGACTCTTCAGTATAACATAGCATGTGGTCTATTGTATCTGCCTTCCCATGACTTTCTTCTTTTTTCATTTCATAGTTTTGAACTTTCGACTGTTGATGAAATATTAGGTCTTATCCGACAATCTAAGTCTTCCACCTGTCAGTTGGATCCAGTCTCTACTCATTTGGTCATAGCCTGTTTATCTTTATCTGATATAGTAACCAATACTATATAGTATCTCACAGAAGTGAGTACACCCTTCACATTTCTGTAAATATTTTATTATATCTTTTCACGTGACAACACTGAATAAATGACACTTTGCTACACTGTAAAGTAGTGAGTGTACAGCTTGTATAACTGTAAATTTGCTGTCCCCTCTAAATAACTGAACAGACAGTCATTAAAGTCTAAACCGCTGGCCACAAAAGTGAGTACACCCCTAAGTGAAAATGTCCAAATCGGGCCCAATTAGCCATTTTCTCTCCCCGGTGTCATGTGACTCGTTAGTGTAACAAGGTCTCAGGTGTGAATGGGGAGCAGGTGTGTTAAATTTGGTCTTATCGTTCTCACTCTCTCATACTGGTCACTGGAAGTTCAACATGGCACCTCATGGCAAAGAACTCTCTGAGGATCTGAAAAAAGAAATTGTTGCTCTACATAAAGATGGCGTAGGCTCTATAAAGATTGCCAAGACCCTGAAACTGAGCTGCAGCATGGTGGCCAAGACCATACAGCGATTTAACAGGACAGGTTCCACTCAGAACAGGCCTCGCCATGGTCGACCAAAGAAGTTGAGTGCACGTGCTCAGACTCATATCCAGAGGTTGTGTTTGGGAAACAGACATATGAGTGCTGCCAGCATTGCTGCAGAGGTTGAAGGGGTGGGGGGTCAGCCTGTCAGTGCTCAGACCATACGCCGCACACTGCATCAGAAGTCCCAGAAGGAATCCTCTTCTAAAGATGATGCACAAGAAAGACCGCAAACAGTTTGCTGAAGACAAGCAGACTAAGGAACCATGTCCTGTGGCCTTATGAGACCAAGATAAACTTATTTGGTTCAGATGGTGTCAAGCGTGTGTGGCAGCATCCAGGTGAGGAGTACAAAGACAAGTGTGTCTTGCCTACTGTCAAGCATGGTGATGGGAGTGTCATGGTCTGGGGCTGCATGAGTGCTGCCGGCACTGGGGAGCTACAGTTCATTGAGGGAACCATGAATGCCAACATGTACTATGACATACTGAAGCAGAGCATGATCCCCTCCCTTCGGAGACTGGGCCGCAGGACCCCAAATACACCTCTAGATGATCACTGCCTTGCTAAAGAAGCTGAGGGTAAAGATGATGGACTGGCCAACCATGTCTCCAGACCTAAACCCTATTGAGCATCTGTGGGGCATCCTCAAACAGAAGGTGGACGGAAAAAACGGAAAGCTCTGTGATGTCATGGAGGAGTGGAAGAGGACTCCAGTGGCAACCTGTGAAGCTCTGGTGAACTCCATGCCCAAGAGGGTTAAGGCAGTGCTGGAAAATAATGGTGGCCAGACAAAATATTGACACTTTGGGCCAAAACCGGGCGCCGACCCTAATAATTTTTCCAACTTTCGCCCAATTTCCAACCTACCTTTTCTCTCAAAAATCTTGTAAAAGCTTGTTGCATCTAAGATTCATGCTCACCTTTTAAAAAATAGCCTGTTTGAAAAATTCCAGTCGGGTTTTCGCCCATTGCATTGTACAGAGACTGCCATGGTAAAAGTTGTCAACGATCTTCTAATGGCAGCTGAATCTGGACTCTTACTTGATCTAAGTGTGGCCTTGAATAGTATTTCCCATCAAGTTATTTTAGATAGATTATTTTCTATAGGTATCACTGGTGTTCCTCTCACCTGGTTTAGATCTTATCTCTCCGGGCGCACTCAATTTGTCAAGCTTAAAAATGTTAAAAATCTGTTACCATTAGTGTTCCTCAAGGCTCTGTTCTGGGCCCTCTTTTATTTATCATTTACTTATTACCTGTTGTATATATTTTCAGGAAATATGGCATTAGTTTTCATTTTTGAACCTTTTCAGTCAGGATTTCGCTCTTCACATAGCACTGAAACTGCTCTTTGTGTGGTTAATGAATTTTTTTCTTGTCCATGGATTCTGGGTTAATAAACATCCTGATTCTTCTCAATCTAAGCTCTGCATTTGACACAGTCTACCATGAAATACTCATCTCTCACCTTTCTGATATCAGTATCACTGATTCAGCTCTTTCCTGGCTCATTTTCCTACATCAGCGACAGAAAATATTATATCACCATACAAGGGAATAAATCTGCCATTGCTCCGGTCTCACAGGTGTTCCTCAAGGTTCAGTTCTGGGTCCACTTCTGTTTATCATTTATATTTCTCCACTTGGCGACATCATACGCATGCATGGACTTCAATTTCATTGCTATGCTGATGACATTCAAATCTACCTTACCATCAGCTCTGATAGGCTATCCTTGCCTGACGCACTTACTGCATGCATCAGGGATATCAAGCATTGGATGTCCTTGAATTTTCTTAAACTAAATAATAACAAAACTGAAATATTGATGATTGGCTCTTCTACCTCAGTCAAAAGGATGGACCTGTCCTTTGAAATTGACGGGGTTCATGTTAAGCCTTCTTCATCTGTCCGTAATCTTGGTGTCTTATTTGACTCATCTCTATCTTTTGCCTCTCATATTTCCTGTCATTAAAAACTCTTTTTTTCCATCTTCGTAATATTGCACTCTAGCTGATGCTGAAATCTTAATTCATGCATTGATCACATCACGTCTGGATTATTGCAATGCTCTATTTCTTGGTCTGCCTAAAAAAAACTCATAGCAGGGTTCCAGTATGTTCAAAACTCAGCAGCAAGAGTTCTCACCTCTACCAGGCATTCTGCTCACATTACTCCTCTACTGCATGATCTTCACTTGCTACCTGTGGCATCACATATTCACTTTAAGATATTCTAACAGTTAAGACATTAAATGGTCTTGCACCTCCATATCTGTCTGACCTACTCTACTCCTACTCTCCTGCCCGGTCCCTAAGATCATCTGAGCTTGGTCTTTTGTCCATTCCTCGTTTTCGGCTGTCCACTGTTGGTGGTAGGTCATTTAGTGTTAATGCTCCTAAATTATGAAATTCGCTACCCCTTACATTTCGTAATATATCATATTTGCCTACTTTCAAGACTCAGCTAAAAACTTTTAGCTATATATTTTTTGGATATTATGGCTAAATCTGGCCTTATGTGTTTGTATTGTGGATGTGGATGTGCAAATATATTGTATAGCACTATGTGAAGTGACCTTGAGCTATGGAAAGGCGCTATATAAATAAAACTTCTTCTTCTTGTAATGCGGATGACACCCTTTATTTGTCATCCAAGCCAAATTCTACTTTTCTGTCTTCCTCTTTCTTGGATTGTTTAGAAGAGATTAAATCCTGGTTTTCGCACAATTTTCTCAAGTTGAATACTGATAAAACAGAGGTTGTTCTTGTTAGCACTAAATCCAGTTTGTCAGAATCCAATAGCTTTTCACTTTCCATTAATAATTCTATAATCTCTCCATCTTCTCAGGTTAAGAGTCTGGGTGTCGTCCTTGATAGTACTTTGTCCTTTAAAAAGCATGTGAACAATATTACTCGGTCTGCATATTTACCGTAAAGGTGTAGCCCAGGGTCCTCTGGTTATCTTAATGTGCCCCTGCCCACGCCATCAGGTGCACCCTTACCATGGGCTTTCTCAGAGAAACTCCAGGTCACCCCCTCGAACCCCAAAATAAAAGGCAGTTTGGTCGGGAGATCGAAGTTGCGCTTATTCCTATACTGGGTAACAGGCCCGGTATATCGTGATATTTCCGGCCGCGAGACGTTATCGATACTCTGGCGCCAAGTTTTTTTAGACATACGAAAGATTTAAATTAATTTTTCTACATTGCGGCTGTTTACCACTTTGGCTTGTTGTGGCGCTTCCCAGATTGCGGATAGTGGTCAGGTGTAATTCACAGTGAAGAAGAAATGGCGTAATGGCGGACCAACAACAAATCAAAAATGCACCCACGTGTTTTAAATCAAAAGTTTGGGCCCACTTTGGATTTCGTAGTGACGATACGAAAAAGCTCACTAAAGACTACGTTATCTGCAAGAACTGTCTCAGAAAAATAAAATACAACGGCAACACAACCAACCTGCATTCCCACCTCGTGCGCTATCATCCCGAAATGTGTGGGAAGACAACGAAGAACAACACTACGGCTACAGCGAATCAGCCAACGCTGGATGACATTTGTAAGGCATAGCTTCCTTTTTCATCGCCAAGGGCCAATAGCATTACAAATTCCATTGCCACCTTTATTTGTAAGGACCTTCGTCCTTACAGTGTGATGGAAAATGAAGGTTTTCGCCGAATGCTGAAAATACTGGAACCAAGATACGAAATCCTGAGTAGAAAGTATTTTACCGAAACGGCAGTTCCAGCGCTGTACAAAGAGACCAGAGAAAAGGTACAGATTGCACTCGAATCTTCTGAGAGAGTTGCCCTCACCTGCGACTCGTGGACGTCCAGGGCCACGGAGTCCTACGTGACAATTACTGTTCATTTTATTGACGAAAAGTGGGAGATGAATGCTTACGTTCTTCAAACAAGGGCAATGCATGATAGCCACACCGGCGCTCATATGGCAGAAGTGTTGCAGCGGGCCGCAGAGGAATGGAGTCTAACAGAAAAAGATCCTGTAGTTGTTACAGACAACGCAACCAACATGACTTTGGCTGTCGAGCTGACAGGATTCCAGCATATACGATGTTTTGCACACATACTGAACCTTGTGTTACAGCGTGCTTTAAAGCTACCTGCTGTAGCTCAACTGCTAGCGAAGATTCGGAGGATTTCTGTGTTCTTCCATTGGAGCACCAAAGCAGTGGGAGCACTGAAGAGGAACCAGACAATGTTGGACCTTCCACATCACAAGTTGATAACAGATGTTGCAGTACGCTGGAATAGTGCATATGAGATGCTCTCCCGTTTTCTCGAGCAGCAACCTGCCATCTGTGCTGCCCTCTTATCCCCTGAGGTAAGCTGGTTATTATAACTTTATTTATTGTTACTATTAAAGTGCCTTCCCTAGTGAAAAAAAATATGCTAAGTATATTTGCAGCCAGACTAATTATCAGTATATTTCAAGTGTGTTAATGATTAGTTCATTTAAAGTGTGCTATTTTGAAACAACTAATTTTGTACTAAGTATATTTTAGTTGTAATTAAGTTGTATAAAAACAAAACTTTAAGTACACTTCAATATCACTAATCAAGCATATAATTAGTCCCTACACAGACATATACTTAAGGTGTACTAAGTATACTTGAAGTTGTTCCAATTTAGCACACAAAAGTACACTAAATATACTTAATTTGTGTTATAAGTTTACTTTATTTGTGTTATAAATATACTTTGTGGTATAAGTATACTTTATTTGTGTTATAAGTACACTTTATTTGTGATTTAAGTACATTACAAAATAATTACGAGTGTCTTCCCAACACACAAGCAATATACAATGAATATATTATTTTACAGGTAATAGTATATACTGTATGCTCAGTACCTTTGGCTTATTTCAAATACTAAAAATTACACACTTTGCAGTCAATAACAATACACTTTGTTATTACTTATGCTCTATATAATAAAGTCAACATTTGAAGTGGATGTCATCAATGTCCTAAAACCTTCTTCTTAGGACAACTTTGCTGAACTTTGATCCACTTCAAATGTTGACTACTGTACTTTGAATTACATAATCTCACACAATACAGTATTATAATTGTGCTACTATTTAAATACAGTTTAACAAATTTTCAATGCAACAAAGTTGAATGCATTTGTTTTCAAGGCCATTAAATAAAATGTAACAACATCACTAATGAAGAGACATATTTCATTGACAAATCCAATGGTTTTTATTTAAACATAACATAGATTCAGCAAAACTTACCATGTTTTTCATTAAAGAAAAAAATAACTGAACTGGTCAGAATCCCCAAGATTGAGCAATGTATTGCGCTTTCAGTGTTTTATTAAATAAATTATACATTGCGACAATATAATTCACCTGAGTGACTGAGCGAGGGGATTCAGACGACGACCGTGACGTCAGCAGCTCTGATTGGCTGAAGACAGTGATTTTTTGCTTCATGTATTTTTTGCTAAAATATATTTTTTAGAAAATATACTAAAGTACAATTATATTAGTGTGTTAAAAGTTGTATTGTGAAAATATGATGCTAATATACTTTTTATATATTTAATGATAGTACATATTTTGTTAGAATATTTGCAATGTGTTATAGAAAAAGGGAATATATTTGAAATACAATAAAGTATACTTTTTTTTCACTAGGGTTAACCAAGATTCATTTTTTTGTGAATTGTATTGGTTTCATTTCATTTTTGATGTTGCTAATGTGTTATGTCCTGTTATTTTAAGGTTTAAGAAAAGTTTCTTATGAATTATTAAATACATCTTTTAATTAATGTTGCACTCTGCTGTTTTTTAAAAGGTGAGAAAGAGTGTCTCTGACATCTGCACCTTGAATGAGATGGAAATATCAAATGCTGAAGATGTCGTACAACCCCTTAAGCCTATGCTGGTGGCAACAAATATCATGTGTGAGGAGAGGACCCCAACAGTTTCTATCATTGCTCCGCTTCACACCCAACTATTGAGTGACATGAGCAGCACTGCTAAGGACTCCCCTCTTATCAAGAGTTAAAGAATGCCATCTACCAAGACCTCTCAAAGAGATACAGTTCTTCAGAGGAGAAAAGCAACCTCTACATTTCGTCAGCCTTAGACCCGAGGTTTAAATCTCTGCTCTTCCTATCACCAGAGGACATGCATGAGACATTTACCAAAGTGGTGTCAAAGGCAGCTGCTCTTAAGGTAAATTCATTTATTAATCATAGATGATCCTTTAAATGTTCAGTTCAAGTTTTATACTTCAAAACCATGAAATTACTGCTAAAATATACACCATGTATTTTATTTAGTAAATATTTTTATTTTATAAAATATTTTTAGCTATTTAAATGTAAAACTATATAATTTTGACTGCTGAGCATTTTTTTTTTTTAATAATAATGCAACAGGTGTCCCACTGTTTTTTCTTCCAGGAGTCTGCAGACTTGATGGACAACAGATTTCAGAGCACTCCTCCTCCTGACCAGGAAGGAAGCACCATGTATGCTGCTGTTGATTAAATGATAGACTACAGTGATCCTGGAAAAGATCTTTCCACTGCACACTGCCCAAAGTGGAGGAAATCTGCGCTTGCTGATCTCCTTGGGCAGACGTTCAACAGCAGTAATACTAGTACGTCCATGCCTTCAGCTGCCTCCATAGCTGAACAAGAGATGAAGCGATACCAAGAGGCTCCAGCTTTACCACGGACAGATGATCCATTGCAATGGTGGAAATCTCAGGTACATGGGTACCCTCTCCTCTCCAAGCTGGCACAAAGGTATTTGTGTGTCCCGGGGACAAGTGTATCAGCAGAACGAATGTTCTCAACTGCCGGGGACATCAATCAGGTCTCAGAGGAGTCTGTTCAGTTCTGAGCATGTTGATCAGTTGTTGTTTTTGAAGAAAACATGATTATCTGATTCCCACCTTAATCTACCTTAATCTAAATGCATGCTTTTGCATTAAGGTCTAAGCATTAAAATGTTTACATAAAATAAGTTGTTTTCAGAATCAGAAGTTGATGTACAGAAAAGTTTACAGTTGCATTGTGTACATGTTCAAAGAATATACGTTAATAAATTAAATACATAATCATATAACTTTCTGATGCATTTTTTTCTTAATTTACAGATATCGTGATATATAGTGGATGATTTTCTTACAATATATCGTCTGTCACAGAATCGCTGGTGTGATATATCGTTATCGTGGGCAAAATATTGTGACAGTATCATATCATGCATTAACCTGTGATTCCCACACAGCTCTTTCATCATGATGTAGGAGTCTGAGATTGCGGCTTATGATTGGCTCCCATCTGAATTAGATTACATTTTAAGGTTTTTTAAAACAATGTGAGAACTTAATGAAATCAGTAACAAGCAAAAAGAATTTTAGAATGATAAAGTAGTCATTATTAAACTTCATATGTATAAATACCCCCATTTTTCATTATTTACTGCAGTCATGGCATCAAAACCCATTGAAGTGGCAGCTCTGGGAAGACCTCTGTATCCTGGTATGCTGTATGACTGCCGCAGTGATACCTTCATTCCAGGTGCTGTAAAATGCTTTTTACTCCCTTTTTCATCCAAATGTGAATCAACAAAACAGTACATGTGTGGTCATTTTGAGACATAAGCACAAAAATATTAAATTATTAGTCTTATAGATACAACATCAGAATGTTACCTTCAACAGTACATTGTGTCCTCATGTGTAACTGTTAAAGCCATTTCTCATTTCAGGTGTTACTTTGTGGGATAAGAAATCATTGAGTGAAGATTTGGACAGGCGTTTACAGCTCATGACAGATTTGAAGTTCAGTAGCTCCGACTCTCTCTCTGATAAGTCCAGTGTCCTGGATGTAAGTGCTTCCCTGAAGGCCAGCTTCTTGGGAGGGCTGGTGGAGGTGGGAGGATCTGCCAAGTTTCTGAGTGACACCAAATCCTCAAACCAACAGTCCAGAGTTACAATGTATTACAAAGAAACCACCAGATTCGAACAGCTCACCATGACCCATCTGGGCCAGTTCACCTACCCTCAGGTGTTTGAGCAGAAAACTGCAACTCATGTGGTCACGGCTGTACTGTACGGAGCTCAGGCTGTCATGGTGTTTGATCGGACATTTTCAGAAGAGGAAAACAAGCAGGAGATTGAGGGAAAACTGAATATCATGGTCAAGAAAATTCCTCTATTTTCCATTGAGGGAAAGGGAGATGTAGATATGACAGATGGGGATAAGAAAGTGACTGAGAGCATCTCCTGCACATTTTATGGTGACTTCCGCCTTGAGCAGAGCCCCACCACTTACATGGAGGCCCTAGAGGTGTACAAGAAGCTCCCCACCATACTGAAGGAGAAACCAGATAATGCAGTTCCAGTAAAAGTCTGGCTCTATCCTCTTTCACTTCTGGATACAAAAGCAGCTCAGTTGGAGAGAGGAATCACCACACATCTGGTTTCTAACACTGAAGATATAATAGAGGGGCTGTTAGAGGCAGAGAGGACATGCAGTGATCTCTCCAGAAAACCACTGGTAAATGTTTTCAGAGACGTCAAAGAGAGGCTGCGCTTATTTCAGGGCTCTCTTAACATTTACAAAATGGTGTTCCTAAAGGCAGTGGCAAGAGTCTTGCCTGCTATAAGAGGAGGAGGGATGGACGAGAAGTCACTGGAAGACATCCTGAAGATCCACTACAGCTCCCCTTTTAATGCTGACATGCTTAACCAGTGGTTAGATGAGGCAAAATCTGAACTTAACTTCTTGAGTTCTCACACCATAATGCTGGAGGGAATCAAAATTGAAGACTCAAACCATCTCAACACCATCCTGCTTAATTCTGATATTGATGCTGTGGTGTGCTTGACCTTCACATCTCTGAAGTATGACCTCTATCCTTCAATCCTGAAGGAGTTTCTGGAATCTGACAAGTTTAAAGAGCTAGATGGGGAACAAAACATGGTTTCTGTGGCAAATGTCAAAAAGTGGTCCAACGATCCTGATGTTGTCTCAAAGATGAGAGAGAACTTGCATCTTTTCAAAAGTTTTTCAGAGGCTAACAATGATGAAAAGAGATACAGATTAATTATTTCTGCCATCTCCGATCCATCCAGTCCAGGCTCCTCCATCTATCTGTATGAAAAAGGGAAGCTGACAGACACACAGTTCCAGCCCGTGTCGAAGCCTCCCCCACCAGAAGTGAAGGAGGTCCTGGAGCACAGTGTGTCCGTGAAACTGCAGAAGTCCCCGACTGGAGAAACTGTGCAATACAGAGTGGAGTACAAGCAGGTGAAAGAGGAACAGTGGATTGTCAAAGACACATCTGATGAAGACTTTACTCTGACTGGATTGGAGTTTGGACAGCAGTACTTGATCCGCTACAGGATTGTGGGTAAAGTGGGAGTGAGTGAAGCCAGTAACACTATCGGCCCCATAAGTAAGTGTCGTATTTTACATTAATCTTTATCTTTAAAAAAAAAAAAAAATATATATATATATATATATATATATATATATATATAATTTTCTTCATTCACACAGTAACAGTTTGTATTGACAAAGTCTCGGTTACAAAGGTAACCCTCATTCCCTGAAGGAGGGAACGGAGACGTACGTCGGACAGACCGACGAATAGGAATCTCGCTAGAGAGGCCAATCTACTTCGAGTGTAACTACAACGAGCCAATGCACATTGGCATGCAATCATATGCAGCAGCTGCTCGCCTCACAGCGAGGGTATTTAATGAGCAGCAGATGCGTTGCATCTTCAGGTTTTCGCTGAGAAGCCGAACAGATCAGGCAGCAGCATCAGCGGGGTACAGCGACTGTGGCGACAGGATGTACGTCTCCGTTCCCTCCTTCAGGGAACGAGGGTTACTTTTGTAACCGAGACGTTCCCATTCAGTCGGTCACGTTCGACGTACGTCGGACAGACCGACTATTATATGAAATTTTATTCAAGGAAAGCCCCTTGAGATGCAACATCTCGTTTTCAAGGGGGACCAAGAACAAGTCAAGTCAAGTCAAATTTATTTATATAGCGCTTTTACAATTGGTAATTGTTTCAAAGCAGCTTTACATATTAGAAGCACAGAAAAAAGGGAAGTGGTTAAAAATAAGCTGTACAAACAAGCGTGGTAATATGTAACATATACAAGATGGTGCTACATTAAGCCAATGTCGGCTGACTCCCAGGGGTGGAAAAAACCCCCTAGGAGAAAAACCCAGCGTGCTAACACTGGGAAAAAAGTCCTAGGAGGGAAAAAACCCCTTGGAAGATATATATAATATATGTAAATGGATATGGAGATCAAAATCTAAATTATACATTTATTATAGAGATAAAAATAGATTATATATAAATATATGTAAGCGGATACGGGGATTAAAAATCAGAATTATAGATGCAGCCAGAACTGGATCTGTAGGCCCATTGTCTCCTGGGCTATTGTAGTCAGGTCCAGACACAGGTTCTCCATCTGATCTGGATACGGCCTGGATCCAGCACCCGGCAAACCTCAGGATAAGCAGAGAGACAGATATTAGCGTAGATGCCATTCTTATTCTGATGTACAGGTATATCTAGTGTTATAGGAAATGTTCTCGGTTCCGGCCGACCTAATTATTGCAGCGTAACAATCCTTTAACGGATTTGAAAAATGTTAATGTATTGATAATGTGTTATGTGTATGCAAGAGCAAAGAGATGTGTTTTTAGTCTAGATTTAAACTGACAGAGTGTGTCTGCTTCCCGAACAATGCTAGGAAGATTGTTCCAGAGTTTAGGTGCTAAATAGGAAAAGGATCTGCCGCCTTCAGTTGATTTTGATATTCTGGGTATTATCAACTGGCCTGAATTCTGAGATCGCAATAAACGTGAAGGACTATAATGCATTAAGAGCTCGCTTAGGTACTGGGGAGCTAAACCATTTAAAGCTTATAAGTAAGTAGCAAGATTTTAAAATCTATACGATGTTTAATAGGGAGCCAATGTAATGTTGACAGAACTGGGCTAATATGGTCATACTTTCTGGTTCTAGTAAGAACTCTAGCTGCCGCATTTTGGACCAACTGTAGTCTGTTTAAAAGCCGAGCAGAACAACACCCAGTAGAGCGTTACAATAATCTAGTCTTGAGGTCATGAATGCATGAACCAACTGTTCCGCATTTGTCATTGAGAGCATATGTCGTAATTAGATATATTTTTAGATGGAAGAAGGCGGTTTTACAGATACTAGAAACATGACTTTCAAATGAAAGATTGGTATCAAAGAGCACACCCAGGTTCCTAACTGAGGACGAAGGTTTAATGGAGCACCCGTCAAGTGTTAGAGAGTATTCAAAGTTTTTTCGTGAGGAAGTTTTTGGTCCAAAGATTAGGATATCAGTTTTTTCTGAATTTAATAATAAGAAATTTCTTGTCATCCAGTTTTAATGTCAGCTATGCATTCTGTTAGTTTTGTGAATTTGTAGGTTTCGTCAGGGCGCGAGGAAATATAGAGCTGAGTATCGTCAGCGTAGCAGTGAAAACTAACACCATGCTTCCTAATATCTGTCCTAAGGGTAGCATGTACAGAGTGAAAAGCAACGGTCCTAGTACTGAGCCTTGTGGTACTCCATATTGAACCTGTGATCGATACGACATCTCTTCATTTACTACTACAGACTGATAACGGTCAGATAAGTACGATTTGAACCATGCCAAAGCAGTTCCACTAATGCCAATATAGTTTTCAAGTCTTTTTAAGAGAATGTTGTGATCGATAGTGTCAAAAGCAGCACTGAGATCTAATAACACTAATAGAGAAATACAGCCACGATCGGATGATAAGAGTAGATCGTTTGTAACTCTAACGAGAGCAGTCTCAGTACTATGGTATGGTCTAAATCCTGACTGGAAATCCTCACAGATTCCATTTCTTTCTAAAAAGGAGCACAGTTTGTGTTGAAACTGCCTTTTCTAGTATCTTTGACAGAAAAGGTAGATTCGAGATTGGCCTGTAATTTACTAAATCTCTCGGATCTAGTTGAGGTTTTTTAATAAGAGGTTTAATAATAGCCTGCTTAAAGGTTTTTGGCACGTATCCTAGTGTTAGAGATGAATTAATTATATCAAGAAGTGGACCTACGACCTCTGGAAGTGTGGTGGTTACAAAAAATAATATAAAAATTATAAAAATATTTGACATTGAATATGTTTTTTTATAATGTATTTTACATTATATATATATTAATTTTTTTGTCTGACGATCGATCACTGATCATTTGATTACTTTTGCCTTGAAAGCGTTCACCTGAGGGGGGAGGGGGGCGCGCTGCTCAAATAATACACAGACTGATGTGAAGCAGCAGCAGCTCCGTGTGTCGTGTCATTAATATACATTTATTTCCTCCCTCATCAGGTATGAGTTATATAAAACAGTAAGAATATGTTTTTAACACATGCGAGTCATGAAAAATGTATATGATGTTGTTTAAAGTTATAAATATCTCATGTTTAATAAGTATAAAAGTTCCAGATTTCCTTTTGATTAGTTTGAGCTAGTCATGTAGTTCATGCTAACGATGGGGACCATGCGGTCTGACAGATAGCATGACGGTACAGTTGTTAATGTTATATGTGTTTTTTTTTTGATGAATGATGCAACAGTTTAGCTTGATAAAATGCATTTGTACTAAAAATGTTTCTCAAAGGATAATTGTCAGGGTTGTGTCAGATGTTTAATACAGCAGAATATTATATATTTGTATATGTTATAAATGAATATATTATGTTATATTATATTATATTATAGATTATATCATATTATACTATGTCTTTCATTGTGGCTACAGAAATGTATAAGAAAAATGTATATAATTAACTCTGTTTTATAAGTGATGCTGTCACTCACTGGACTATAAAAAAATACTTGAACTGTTTTAAATGTTTATAAAAATAATACACAGACTGATGTGAAGCAGCAGCAGCTCCGTGTGTCGTGTCATTAATATACATTTATTTCCTCCCTCATCAGCCGGTGAGGGTGCTACATTTTGGAGGCCCCAGCGAGGATGAATGCAGTGTGAGACGGCTTCCAGTGACGACAGCCCGCTTCCAGTGCCATTCAGCCTACTACTCATCCCAGGTGACCAGTGGAGTGAAGACGTTTGGTGTCCATGTCGAGCCAGGAAGGAGAGTGCATGCAATCTGAGGTTAATCTTCGATACCAGGAGTGCTGCAGGATTCCAGCTAGCTAAGGACATTACTTCTATCACTTTGCACACATCTAGAAACTGAGTAACTCATGGATCATTTAGAGGACTTGAAGCTTGAGGTGACAGGAGCATTATATGCTCTCTCAAGAGAGAATCTTCTTGAACTGTGCGAGTTTCTAAGAATTGAGTGTGAATATGCCATCAGCCAAAGTCGTTCATTTCTTATTTCTGTGATTGTGAGACACATTGAGAGAGAAGCATTAGAGGAGCTAGAAGATGCTGGTATGTCAGAGCTTTTGTGTTTAAGAGATAAAATCAGTGAAATTAAGAGTGCTAATGGAAAAAGTGATTCAGAAAAACACACAGCACAGACGTCTAAGGGAGTGACTTTAGATCCAGTAGCAGAAACAACAGAGCAGGAAAAGCTGCAAAAAGAAATTGACATGTTACAATTAGCTCTGCAAAAGTTAATCGAGCAAAAACAGGGTGCAGCAAATCGCACATACCAAAACACTAGCACACTACAAAACACAAACATACCACAAAGCTTTCACACATTACAAAGTTCAAACATACAGCAAGACACACACACCTACCCACATCCAGTGCCATCCCGACCAGTCATGTTTCCCTGGAACAGAGAGTTCAAAATATCAGGACAGATCGGTGAGCATGGACAAAAAGACAAACTCACCTTTTCAAGTTTGGCTCATCAAATTGAGCATGGACTGAGCAGGGGGTTTTCAGAGCTTGAAATTGTGGATGCAGTAATAAGAGCAATAGCACCAGGCATGCAGCTGCGTAGTTACCTGGAGGGAAAACCAAACTTAACTCTGCCCATTCTCAGACGCATTCTACGAGCACATTATCAAGAAAAAGGGGCAACTGAATTGTACAAGCAGCTTACCTCAGAAGTACAGAACAGCAAAGAGACCCCACAAAGTTTCCTCGTCCGGTGTCTTGATTTGAGGCAAAAGATCCTGTTTGCATCTCAGGAAGTGGAATCCAGTTTGAAATATGACCCGATCCTTGTCCAGAGCATGTTTCTCCACACTGTTTTAACTGGCCTGCAAAATGAAAGTATTAGAAGTGACCTGCAACCTTACTTGACAAGAACTGATGTGAGTGATGAACTTCTCTTAGACAAGGTCAATGTTGCGTGCGCAAATGAAACAGAGCGTCAAAACAAGAAGAAGCTTCTATCCCAACAGCACATCAAAGTGAATCCAGTGCAGACTAATGAAGTTGCTGTCGAAAAGAAAGGAAAGACACAGTGTCACAAAAACACAGAGAAACATGAACCTGACATTTTGAGTGAGTTAAAAGAAATGCGGTCCGACATGGCATTGTTGAAGGATCTCAGTGTGGAGGTGTCTCAAATTAAAGAATCCATACGACAGCCTCAGATCATGTCCACGCAGTGTCCCACCCATGTGAGGGAGCAAACCAGCATGCAACCTCCTCCATCTCTGTACCCGCCTCCAAGTTATCTGCAGCCCTATGACAGGAGAAGGGGAGCATTCCAACGGCAACAGTGGTTCCCTGCACAACGCTACCATCCTCCTTCAACTCGTGTGAGGAAATGTCTGGCCTGTCAGCAAAGTGGATTGGATGTGTACTGCACTCATTGTTATAGATGTGGCAGCAGCGACCATTTCCTGGCTGGTTGCAGAGCGCGCGAGGGCCAATGATGTACAGAGACCAGTCGTTAAACGGGACAGGGTCACCACCGCGGGACAGGGAGTGACCAGCTATACATTAAAGTCCCCACAAAGCTGTGCACATTGTGGCATCACAGATCCTGACCTCATATTGCGACAATGTGCCGCCTGTAAGCAGACATTGTATTGCTCCAAAGCCTGTCAAGCTAATCACTGGACAAAACACAAAGAACAATGCGATCAGTACTCTAATGTAAATATAAATGCTGCAATGCCTAAAAGGAAACTGAAAGCATATACGGGTCTACCTGTACATCTTTTGTAGGGAAGCAGTGTCTGGTACAGTGTTACATCCAAGGCCAGCTTGTTGATGCATTATGGGATACAGGATCTCAAGTGTGTATAGTGGATGAGCAGTGGAAAAATGAGCACTTACCAAATATCAGACTGAGAAATGTTGCAGAGGTAATTGATGCGCCTGAGGGACTCCGTCTTGTGGCAGCAAATGGACAGGACATTCCTTATACGGGATGGATGGAAGTGACTTTTGGTTTGGCATCAAATGAATTGACAGCAAAAGAACTTGTCATACCTGTGTTGGTCATGAGGGGCAGACAGCTTTGTCATCCTATTATCGGATACAACGTGATTGAGCAAATGATGAACAACAAGGAATTAACTCAGCCAGTTACCCCTGAATCTCTAAGAACTGTTCTTCCTAGTGTGGAAAGAGAAAAAGTCCAAGCTTTTATTGAGCGAGTTCATGCTGAGACGCCATGTGAATATTTAGTCAAAACAACAAAGGAAAATGTTCATGTGCCCAAACACACATCTGTACAAGTTGAATGCAGAGTGCAGTCACATCGACCAAAGGAAGAGGAGACATTGCTCATTTTTGAGCCTGATGTTAACCCTCAGTGGGCAGAGGGGTTGGAGTTCTGTGAGACAATCGTGACCCTGCGGCAACATACTTCGCCACACATAATTGTCAGTGTTCAGAACCCTACGGATCATGACTTACTGTTAGCAGGCAAGATGATCATAGGCACAGTGCAACCAGTACAGGCCGTTTATCCAACTGCTGCTTTTGAGGGACCTTGTTTAACTTCTGTGAGTGTCAACCAAATAAAAAATGAAATCAGCCATACCTCCAATATTGAATGGGTTCCGCCGGTTGACTTGAGCCATCTCAGTGAGCCTGAAAGACAAATTGTTCAACAAATGTTAAAACAGGAAGCAGATTCGTTCTCCAAATCTGAGACTGACATAGGTTGCATAGAAAAGCTGCAGCTAGCCATTTCACTGAAAGACACTACTCCCGTTGCACGCACTTACCAGTCAGTGCCTAAACCCCTCTATCAAGAAATGAAAAACTACCTGCATGATCTCATTGCACAAGGATGGGTGCAGAAATCAAACTCGCCATATGCCTCACCTGTTGTATGCGTTCGAAAAAAAGATGGTAGCTTACGTCTGTGTATCGATTACAGACAGTTAAACCGTAAAACTCATCCTGATAGACAACCCATCCCTCGTGTACAAGACATTATGGACAGTTTGGGAGGGAACTCCTGGTTTTCACTTCTTGACCAAGGAAAAGCGTATCATCAGGGCTTCATGGCCAAGGAGAGTCGACCATTAACAGCCTTTGTAACACCATGGGGCTTGTATGAGTGGATCCGGATACCTTTCGGCCTGATGAATGCTCCTTCGGCTTTTCAGCGCTGTATGGAGGAGTGCCTGGATGAGCTAAGAGATAACATCTGCGTTCCCTATCTGGATGACACGTTAGTTTTCAGTAACACCTTTGAAAATCATGTAGAGGATGTGAGAAAAGTCTTGCAAAGATTGAGGCAGTATGGAATAAAGTTAAAGCCTAGTAAATGTGAATTGTTTAAGCGTGAAGTGCGGTACCTTGGGAGGATTGTGTCTGCAGAGGGAAGTAAGATGGATCCGGCCGATACAGCTGCTGTGACAAACCTGAAAGAGAAGAGACCTAGTACAGTTGGGCAGCTGAGAGCAGTCATGGGCCTGTTGAGCTACTATCGACAGTATATAAAAGATTTCTCCAGAATCGCCGGACCCTTGTACGACCTACTGAAACAAACTGAGGCAAACAAAGAGGAGTGCAAAGAGACAAAGAACCAGCAGTGGAAAGGAAAGAAAAGGGGAGTGCCTTCTCAGACGCCAATTGTGTGGACGGACAAGCATCAAGAGATACTAGAGGGACTGATAGACTCTCTGGTTGAGCCTCCTGTTCTTGCATTTCCTGACTTCTCACAGCCGTTCGTACTTCATACTGACGCATCAAATCAGGGACTTGGAGCTGTTTTGTATCAAAAACAAGACGGAAAGCTTAGGGTCATCGCGTATGGGTCCCGAACATTGACAGCTGCGGAAAAGAAGTACCACCTCCACTCAGGAAAACTGGAGTTCCTGGCCTTAAAATGGGCTGTCACCGAAAAGTTTAAGGATTATTTGTACTATGCACCCACATTCACCGTGTTTAGTGATAATAATCCGCTCACCTATGTCTTGACCAGTGCAAAGTTAAATGCAACAGGGTGTAGATGGGTGGCAGAACTTGCGGATTTTCATTTTAACATCAAATACAGGCCCGGCAAGGAAAATGTGGATGCAGACAGCCTATCCAGAATGCCCCTGGACATTGAGACAATAATGAAAGTGTGCACAGAGGAATTACCATCTGACTGTGTTGAAGCGACCATCCAAGCAGTAGAGGCACCGCATTCCAACCTCTCTTGGACTGCCATGATTTCTTTTGATGACACCCTGACATCTGAGCACGTATGTGAACCATTGCCTGTGGATGAGATCAGACAAGCACAGCGAAATGATGACCACATTGGACCCGTATTACAGTTTAAGTTGGCCAACAAAAAGCCAACGGGACATCTGTTTAAGACCTTGAGTGCACAAAGTAAATGTTTACTGCGCAGTTGGGATAAACTTGTCTTAGGAGACGATGGCATCTTCCGTAGAAAGACGAATACCCGAACACAGCTGATCTTACCTGTGAAGTATAAGCAACATGTGCTGAGAGAATTACATGACAACATGGGTCATCAAGGCCTTGATCGGACAATGTCATTAATCAGAGAAAGGTTCTATTGGCCACGAATGAATTATGATGTTGATCATTATGTGACCAAAAGTTGTGCTTGCCTGAAACAAAAGAAACCATGTAAAGAGACCAGAGCACCTCTGCAAAATATTGTCACTACTCACCCGTTCGAGCTTGTTTCCATTGATTTTTTACATTTGGATAAATGTAAAGGAGGGTACGAATACATCTTAATCGTAGTTGACCACTTCACACGATTCGCACAAGCTTACGCAACTACCTCAAAATCTGCTAAAATTGTTGTTGACAAGTCGTTAATGACTACGCTCTAAAGTTTGGGTTCCCGCAAAGAATTCATCATGACCAAGGAGCGGAGTTTGAAAACCAGCTGGTTGCTCAGTTGAAGAAGAGTTGTGGAGTTGCGGGATCAAGGACCACACCGTATCACCCCCAAGGAAATGGGCAGGTTGAACGTTTTCAACCGAACTTTACTCCAGTTGAAAACATTGACCGAAAAACAGAAAACCAACTGGAAAGAGTCCCTAAACAAACTTACCTTTGCATACAACAGCACACGATGTGAAGTTACAGGATTTTCACCATTTTATTTACTGTTCGGAAGGTCCCCAAGGTTACCTGTGGATCTGCTGTTTGGCTTGACCTCTGAAACAGGAACTGCCGACTATAAAGAGCATGTAAAGAGATGGAGGCAAGAAATGCAAGAAGCTTTTGAAATTACCAGACAGACAGCGAAGAAGTCAGCAGAAAGGAATAAGAAGAATTATGATGGGAAGGTGAGGAGTTCCATATTGTGCCCTGGAGATCGTGTCCTAGTGCGAAACTTGACACCAAGAGGTGGGACTGGGAAGCTCCGCAACCACTGGGAAGATGTTGTACACACAGTAGTACGTCAAGTAGGAGAAGGGAGTCCAATTTACGAAGTGAAACCGGAACAAGGAAAGGGAAGATCTCGTGTTCTTCACCGTAATCTCTTACTGTCTTGCGATTACCTACCATTGGAGGTTGAACTCAGGAAGGAGTCAAAGACGAAGAAGACAGTGAACGAACAAAGGTTAGCCGATGAAAATGAGTCTAGTCCAGAAGAAGGGGAGGATGAAGACTATTACTGTTACTTACCTGCTGTGCAGCATCAGCAACCTGTGGAAGAAAACAGCGAATTAGATAACCCATACTTACCTTTTGTCCATCCCAGCGAACCTGAAAAGGAAAAAAGAGAATTTAATCTAGAGATAATGAATGCTGATGAAACAACAGCCCAAACAGAAAATGAAGACTTACCTCAACAGGAAGATGCGATGAATGAGGAACAACCTGTAGAACAACCTGATGATGTAGCAGATGCTTCTGCAGCCCCAGATGAAAGTAACAGTGAACGAGAACAGGGGTACAGATGGCCTAGGAGAGAGAGGAGACCACCGAAAACATTCACCTATGATTACCTGGGTACCCCTGCATGTCATAGTGCACAGCATCCAAACACAATGTCATTTCACCCCACACCATATGAAAGGCAGAACCTTATACCGTGGACTTACCCAGTGTCACAGTATCAGCCAGTATATTTATATGCATACTGAAAAGACTTAAAATAGTTGAAAAAAAAAAACAAACAAGACAAAAGACTGTAATGTCCAGTATATACCTTTATTGAAGAGTTGTAAATACAGTTAACCTGCAGTGCATACATAAATTACAATTTGAATTTGCATTATACAGCGCCACCTTAAAAAAAGAAATATATATATATATATATGTATATGTCAATTAAAACGAAACAGAGTAATGTCGGGACGGCATTTATTTTCGAAGGGGAGAGTGTGGTGGTTACAAAAAATAATATAAAAATTATAAAATATTGACATTGAATATGTCAAATTATCTGTCATGCTATCTGTCAGACCATGCGGTCTGACAGATAGCATGACGGTACAGTTGTTAATGTTATATGTGTTTTTTTTTGATGAATGATGCAACAGTTTAGCTTGATAAAATGCATTTGTACTAAAAATGTTTCTCAAAGGATAATTGTCAGGGTTGTGTCAGATGTTTAATACAGCAGAATATTATATATTTGTATATGTTATAAATGAATATATTATGTTATATTATATTATATTATAGATTATATCATATTATACTATGTCTTTCATTGTGGCTACAGAAATGTATAAGAAAAATGTATATAATTAACTCTGTTTATAAGTGATGCTGTCACTCACTGGACTATAAAAAAAATACTTGAACTGTTTTAAATGTTTATAAAAATAATACACAGACTGATGTGAAGCAGCAGCAGCTCCGTGTGTCGTGTCATTAATATACATTTATTTCCTCCCTCATCAGCCGGTGAGGGTGCTACAGAAGCATTTCTTTCAGTAGTTTAGTCGGAATTGGGTCTAACATACATGTTGTTGATTTTGATGATTTGATAAGTTTAGATAATTCTTCCTCTCCTATAGCGGCGAATGATTCTAGTTTTACCTCAGGGACACTACAGTGCACTGTCTGAAGCGAAACTGTAGACGGTTGCATGTTTATAATTTTCTCTCTAATATTATCAATCTTGCAAGTAAAGAAGTTCATAAAGTCATTACTGCTGTGCTCTATGGAAACGTCAGCAGTTGAATCTCTGTTTCTAGTTAATTTAGCCACTGTGTCAAATAAATACCTAGGATTATGTTTGTTTTCTATTAAGAGATTTGAAAAATAAGTAGATCTAGCATTTCTTATAGCCGTTCTGTACTCAATCATTTTTTCTTTCCACGAAAGGCGAAAAACTTCTAGTTTTGTTTTCTTCCAACTACGTTCAGCTTTCTCACAGCTCGTTTTAGAGCCCGAGTGTGCTCATCATACCACGGCGTGGATTAGTTTCCTTAATCTTCTTTAGACGTAAAGGAGCGACTGCATCTAATGTGCTGGAAAAGAGAGAGCCAATAGTTTCTGTTGCAGCATCGAGTTCTTCTAAGTTGTCAGGTATACTAAGGCGATGAAACTGCGGGGAGATTATTTAAAAGCAATCTTTAGTGGTAGACGTGATGGTTCTACAATATTTATGGCTGGGTGGTGGTTTTGTAGCCTTGGCTAATTGTATTATACACAAGACTAAATAATGATCTGATATATCATCGCTCTGCTGTAGAATTTCAACAGCATCAATATCAATTCCATGCGACAGTATTAGATCTAGGGTATGATTACGACAATGAGTGGGTCCTGACACGTGTTGTCTAACTCCAATAGAGTTTAAAATGTCTGCAAATGCCAATCCAAATGCGTCTTTGTTATTATCTACATGGATATTAAAATCACCAACAACAAGGACTTTATCCGCAGCCAGTACTAACTCTGATAGAAAATCAGCAAATTCTTTGATAAAGTCAGTATGGTGCCCTGGTGGCCTGTATACAGTAGCCAGCACAAATGTCAACTTACATAATGTTACATAAAGCACCATCACTTCAAAGGAATTATATTTGAAATTCTTTTGAATGATTCTGAATATATTACTATAAATTACAGCAACACCCCCCTTTGCCTTTCTGTCGAGGATTGTGTCGATAATCATAACCTTGAGGACTAGATTCATTTAAAGTAATGTAACGTCTGGTTTTAGCCAGGTTCTGTCAAACACAGCAAGTCTAGTTTATTGTCTGTGATAATTTCTTACCCTTAAAAGGTTTCGGAAATTTTTTGTATTTACTAGTTCGAGGTACAGACACAGTCTCTATGTGATAATATCTAGGTGTAAGTGTTTCTATGTGCTGTGAATAATCTGAGTTCTGTGACGTGAGGCGGCTAGCAGGCTCGGGTTTTAGTTGCGTCCTGTGATGGGCCCTGGTTTGTCATGTTTCAGCTCTAAGACTATTTGCCAAATTTCTAGATAGAAGGCAGCACCATCCCGGGAGGGATGAATACCATCTCTTTCAACAGATCAGGTCTGCCCCAAAAGCTTTTCCAATTGTCTATGAAACCTATATTATTCTGCGGACACCACTTAGACAGCCAGCCATTGAGTGATGATAACCTGCTAACTATCTCATCACTCCGACGAACAGGAAGAGGGCCAGAACAAATTACTTCTGCTGACATTGAATTTGCGAGTTCACACACCTCTTTAATGTTAATTTTAGTGATCTCCGACTGGCGAAGTCGAACATCATTTGTGCCGACGTGGATAATGATTTTAGAATATTTACGTTTAGCATTAGCCAGCACTTTTAAATTTGCTTTGATGTCAGGTGCTCTGGCCCCCGGCAAACATGTGACTATGGTGGCTGGTGTCTCTATTTTCACGTTCCGTGTAATAGAATCGCCAATAACTAGGGCACTTTCAACAGGATTCTCAGTGGGTGCGTCACTGAGTGGGGAGAACCTGTTTGATGTTCTAATCGGAACGGAAGAGTGGTGTTTGTTCTTACCATTATGCCGCCACAGTCACCCAGTTAGCCTGCTGCGTGGCTTCTACAACCGGAAACCGAATGTGCAGTGTTTACTAGGCTAGTCGCATCCAAAGCAGTATCTAAGGCCCTTTCATTCTCACTATCCTCAATTAAAGTTTGGATGCGTGTCTCTAATTCTGAGATTCTCTCTGTCAGCCTGACAATATCCCTGCATTATCACATGTGTAAGTCTCACTGCTGACAGAAAGAGCTAAGCTGTACATGTTGCATTTAATACACATGATAATCGTCGGACATGACTGACCGTGTGTTTGATGAACGCCGTCCGAAAAACTGCAACGCACACGGGACTCACTGGCTGGATGTCTCGGTCGCTTGCCGGTGCCTGGGGCAAGGGTGATGTGCGGGACGCTGTACCTCGCGGTGGATCGATGAATGCCGGGCAGCAACGTCTCCACAGCTTCCCGATCTGGCGAGGACAGATCAGAATAACATACATCGGATAAATCCGCCATTAAATCAACAAGGAAGGTTGGTTTAGAGGAAAAAAGAAAGTAGACGGTAGCTAGCAGGCTAGCGGGCTATGGCTAACACTAGGTGATTACGCTGGTGGATTGCTAGTAATAAATCGTTCCGTTAGTAATACTATGCAATAGGTTAAGTAATCTAGTGAAAAATAAGAAAGTTATATTATGTGAATAGGAATAAAGAGAAGGATTTAGGATAAACTCCACGAAGCTCCGAGCGTAGGTCAGACAGCAGGCAGCAGCGTTCAATATCCCAGATATTTAACATACGACAGATACAGTGCACTCAATACAATACAAAACAAACAGAACATTACAAGACAAATCTGCTCAAAGATCCCCCCTACCCTCCCAGGACCATTTCAGAATCTGCAGGGTATACAAATGTTACAAAGACAGTTGTTTCAGGAACCATAACAATTACAAAAACTGACAATCAGTTTCAAGAACAAGATATTTCAAGGAACCATTACAATTAAAAGCATTTACAATCAGTTTTCAAATAATTTAACAAAGAAGTTCTAAAGGAGCCTAAAGTAGTATTAGATCTCACAGATGGAGGCAGATTATTCCAGTCTGAAGGAGCATTATAACAAAAGACCTCCGACCGACTACTTTGCACATAACAGGGACAGTAAAAGTCAGACATTGAGAATGTCGAAGAAAAATAAGTTGGAGTATATTGTACAAAAAAACTTTTCAGATATGGTGGTAAATTCAAATATGCATCTAAAAATAAATTGAAACCAGTGATACTGTCGTCTTTTATCAGGCAGCAACCAGTTAAGCTGATTATATAATTGCAATGATGAGTTCTATATGGACACTTTAAAATGAACCTACACAGATTATTAAATAGAACATCTAATGGTTTAAGATAACATTGTACGTGTTTTGATAAACTATATCTGCATAATCAATAATTGGTAAAATTAATTGGGTAATTATCTTTTTCGTACTCTAAATGTAAAACAATTTGATGACCTGTATAGAGGCATTAAACAAGAGTATGTTCGTTTTTATATGTAATCAATATGTGGTTTAAATTTAATTCTGGATCAAGCCAAATTCCCAGATATTTAACAGAGGTCTCTTTTGTCACTGAAGTACCATTATCAAAATATGGTTAAGTTCAGCAGATTTTAAGAGAATGATGAGTACCAAAGAGCATACATATGATTTTTTCATATTGAGTTTTAAGAGGTTACTTTTAAGCCAATTTGAACTGATTTAAGATCTGTCTGTAATTGTTCTGAAGAAGAATGAGTTGGAACTTGAAAAATAGACAACAGTATCATCTGCATATAAATGTACTTGACAATATTACATACTTGTGGGAGATCATTAACAAAAATAGAAAAAAGAAGGGGGCCAAGGATAGAACACTGTGGCACACCTTTTTCCATAATACATTCATCAGACTGTGCATCTTTGAATTGAACAAACTGACGTCTGTTATGGAGATAAGCATTAAACCATAAGAGAGCATTTCTATTAAAACCTATGGATTTAAGCTTGTCCAGGAGCAAGTAGTGATCTACCAAGTCAAAAGCCTTTGAGAGGTCAAGAAATATAACACCTGTACATTGGTTCTTGTCACAGGAGGAGAATACATCGTTAGTGAATTTAAGTAAAGCAGTTGTAGTAGAGTACCCAGAACGAAAACCTGATTGATAAGGAGATAATATGTTTGATTGATTAAGATATTTATATAATTGTTGATAAATAATCTTCTCAAATATTTTGGTAACTGTACAAATAATAGAAATTGGACGGTAATTACATAAATCTGTATTGTCACCTCCCTTAAATATTGGAGTTACTCTTGCTGTTTTCCAAACAATTGGAATGGAACTCATATCTAAAGACATATTGTACAAATCAGAAAGTGGATGTATTAATATACTGGATCCAAGTTTAAGAAATTTGGCTTCCAACCCATCAGGTCCAACACTACCATTTTTTAATTCACAGATGGCTTGAAATACTTCAGATGGCTGAATTCTAGAAAATGAAAGGATCCATCAGTTGATTGATGAACTAGAAGAAACTAAATAATCTGAATATAGTGAACTACTAATTTGAGAAAAATGTGCATTAAATGCCTGAGCGATCATAAGAGGATCAGAAATAACATTATCATTTACAATAACGCTATTAATAGAGTCATTTGATTTATTAAGGAGGTGATCTAGATGTTTCCAGAACTGTTTAGGATTATTCCAATTTTGACTAAAGGCATCCTTATAATAGTTAGATCTTGCATTCCGAGTTTGTGTTTTGCAGTGGTTCCTAAGTTGTCGATATACTTCCCGATCAGTAGGGTCTCTAGATTGTTTACATTTTTCCCACGCTCGATCACGTTTTTTAAAAAGGCATATTAAATCAGGACTAATCCATGGGAGATGTCGACCTTTCACACGAATCGTTTTAAATGGAGCATGTTGATTAATTACATTGTTAACTTCAGAATAGAAGAAATCCCATGCGTTCTCAACAGAAGGAATTAAATAAAATCTAGTCCAATCTAGTCGACTAATAGGAATCCCTACCAAAGCTCCCCCTTCCAGCGCTCTGTAGTAAGCCGCCTGAATCCCCTTGTCTGAGGACGGTGGGACAGTGCTAACACAGAGAGTGTCGATCACTGCTGTTCCCCAAAACCCACTCAGTGAGACTATTGGATAACACTGGGAAAGCGTACCCTTTTGCTGCGAAGCCACATCCTTCCCCGAAAAAGTTATGTGGATAAGTACATATGGACTAACCCTGTAGGGCTGTACTACATATGGAAGAACTGGGGTGACTCCAACCCGATGAGAGGTGGGTTCTCCCAGAGGGAAAGACACGGGCTTCGCTTAGAAGCAACCATGGAACTAGACATATGGGATCCCTGTAGGGTCACACATATGGTACCCAGCCTAAACCCGGTTCTCGAGGATACAACGGAGTATAGGCCTGGCGCCAGATGCTCCGCCACATTGGCTGCCGAAGGGAGATCGGAGGACTCTCCGTGCCTCTGACCTGAGGTGAGAACACGGGAGGAGACCGGCTCGACACGAAGGCTATAGAATCTAGCGAACGTGTTAGGTGTCGCCCAGCCCGCAGCTCTACAAATGTCTGTCAGCGAGGCCCCACGAGCCAGCGCCCAGGAGGATGCAACACCTCTCGTGGAGTGAGCATGCAACCTGAGTGGGCAGGGCACGCCTTGAGCTTGGTAAGCCAAGGCGATGGCGTCCACTATCCAGTGGGCCATCCTCTGCTTGGAGACAGCCTTTCCCTTCTGCTGGCCTCCATAACAGAAAAAGAGCTGGTCTGAGGTCCTGAAGCTTTTGGTTCTGTCGGTAAGACTTTATAATAACGTTCAGTTATAAGTCATTTATGAATTATTAGTTAATGATTAACAAATCATTTACAAAACATGAATATACATTTATAAATGATTGATAAGTGATATACTAATATTTTATGAATGTTTTATAAATTCAGTTAAGTCATTTATAAATTATTGTTAATTATGAACAAATCATTTACAAAACATGGCTATACATTCATAAATGATTAATAAGTGATATGTTAACATTTTATGAATGTTTTATTATTTCAGTTATGAGACACTTATAAGTTATTAGTTAATGATGAACGAATCATTTACAAAACATTACAATACACATTCATAAATGATTAATATGTGTTATGCTAACAATTTACAAATGTTGTAAGTTATCTCAATTAAATAAATCAAACAGATCATTAGTAGATGGTTTATAAGTTATTAGTTAAGACATTATCACTTATAATAACTGAAGTATTGACAAAATTGTTTTAGTATCATCTCATAAACAATTGTTAATCATGAACAAATGTTGAACAAACCATTAGTAAATGATCAGTATATGATTTATGATGAAGTTGTAAGCTGGTCTGTGTTCAAAAGCACAAACATGCAAGTATGCTAAAGCACTATTTAAGAAGAGTAATTTAATTGTTTTGAAGTGGATAAACATTTATAAATGCCTTACAGTCAAGTGATTCCAGTGGATTATATTAAATGCTTTCACTCATCAGCACAGACTTGTGTTCTGTGTGTGGGATCTAGTGATGAAGTCATCCTCTGATCCGGATTTACCTTCTACTGAAGCTCACATCAGGGTGCACAGAGTTAAACATCCATGTGTGTGTCAGAGAAGACAGCTGTCTATACCCTCACCAGTCAGCACTTACACTGCAGTACACACTACAAAGTGTTCAACACCTGTTATAGATGATGTGTAAACGCATGAATAAATCATTTTCAAAGCTTTCTGCATCCCCTATTCTAAAGTGTAAACTATTCTTCACTTGTAAATGTGTTACGTATCATTTGTAGACCTTTCTTTCCTGTTACAAATTATTTGTATATGTACACTGTTACGGTACACAGGAGTCAGACACAGATGTAAACAGGTATTGGTAGTTTATTGACACCAGTAGAGCATATGGCAGGAAACAGGTAAGCAGTAAAGGATATGTAGATGGATATAGAAGATATATGGAGATAGTTACTGTCCTTTTCTTTTCAGATATGGAAGTCCGTGAACACGCTGGAGCTGGAGATCGCAGGAGACAGGTTGAGCACTCACACACAGGAGACGAGGAACACAGAGGGAAGGAGACAGGCTGGAGACTGGTAAGTATGAAGCAGGGAGTCCTTGAGGTAAGCATTAACGTGAGTATCTGCAAACAAGACCGGACGTGGAGTGCTGTGTGTGCATGCTCTTTGTAGTGCTGTTGATTGGTGCAATGATGAGGTGCAGGTGGCGGTGATTAGTATTCAGTTATGAAGTCCACTCCTAGGTGTGACCAAGGTCGGTTGGGAACGGGCAGAGGAAGGAGTTTTCCAGCTGGCAGATGACGTGGACTTTTGGAGATGGCGCACTCCCGACAGCCCTGCACGTACCTTCTGACATTGGCTGCCATCCCTGGCCACCAGAAGCGTTCTTTCAGCAACGAGAGGGTTTCATTGACCCCCGGGTGACCAATGCCTAGTGACGTGTGAGCTGAGTGGATGGTTGGAGTGCATCGTGTCCGGGTGATGTACAGCAAGCCAGGTGGACAGCCTGGCGGAGGGTTCGTGGAGGCATTGGAGGAGGGAATGGTCTCTTCTGACCATGTGATGGGGCTTACAATGAGCTCGGGATGATAGGTTCAGGTTCTTCTGACTTCTTTTCAGGAGCATGGAGACGGGAGAGAGCATCCGCTTTTATATTCATTGAGCCAGGTCGATAGGAAATGGTGTAGTTAAACCGAGAGAAGAACATGGCCCAACGAGGAGGAGAAGTTAGTGGTACTGGAAGTTCAGCGAGACATTGAGAGAAACAGGTTTCGCCCCACTTCAGGATTTCGCCCGTTTTCCAGGAGATGGTGGGATTGTGCTGCTCCAACCAGGGGCGCCCTAGAACCACGTCAGCGGTGGAATCCTCCAGAACCAGCAGATGTAACTCCTCCTGATGTAGAAGTCCTACTTGCAGCTTGAGTGGTCCTGCCACAGTACCGACGTGCTTACGGCTGAGAGGCTTGCCAGTTATGGAGTTGATCTGGTAGACCGTCGGAGACGGAGAGGTCTTGAGACGAAGTTGCCGGCAGAGGGCGCCGGAGACGAAATTGCCGGCTGACCCTGAGTCGAGGAGCGCGACCACTGTAAGGGAGATATCAGCGGCAGTAAGATTGACGACAGTGGTGAGTGGTTTCATTTTCTGAATAGAAGGGATTATGGCACTAACCATAGGTCGAGGAGGTCGTGTGGGGCATGCCGCAATCGCATGCCCGGGAGCGCCACAATACAAGTACAGGTTCAGGGTCAGCCGACGATGTCGCTCAGATGGAGTTAGTCGGGAATTTTCTACATCCATGGGTTGTTGGCTGGTTCTGGGGAGCTGACGGGTTCGGATCGGCAGAGGAGCATGTTGGGAAGAGACTGGTCCTGGTGCTCTTGGAGGCACGCCTGCATACGAGTGGCGCAGCGGATGGAAAGCTGGATGAATTTCTCGAGGCCGATGGAATCCTCGTATGCAGCGAGATGCAGCCGTACCCGAGGTTCCAATCCTTGACGATATGTGGTTATCAGAGCTTGTTCGTTCCATCTGCTAACAGCAGCAAGCGTTCTGAAGTGCAAAGCATAATCATAGATAGACATAGACCCTTGTTTAAGATTGTAGAGTTTCTCACCAGCAGATGAATCTGTAATCGGTTTCCCGAAAACTTCCCGGAAATGGGAAATAAATGCAGAATATGATTGCGTGACAGCACCGTGTTGCGACCAGATGGAATTGGCCCATTTTAATGCTTTGCCGCTTAACTGGGAGATGAGGAACGCTATTTTGGATGTATTGCTCGGGTACAGGTGCGGCTGCATCTCCAGGACCAGTTCGCACTGCAGCAGGAATCCGCTGCAGTCCTCCGCCGATCCTGAGTAGGGCGCTGGTTTGGCCATGGGACTGACGTACAACGGAGGTGAAGGAGAGCTGGCGGTGCTGACTGTGGTACTCGCTGGTGCAGGTGAGGGAGAAGTGACTGGAGATGGTGACGGTGGATTGGTGGTAAGTGTGCGCCGTAGCGCATCCACTAGAGCTTGGAAAGGGTCAGGTTGGCTCATACTGGGTCTTCGGTGTTGGTCCGGTCTTCTGTTGCGGTACACAGGAGTCAGACACAGATGTAAACAGGTATTGGTAGTTTATTGACACCAGTAGAGCATATGGCAGGAAACAGGTAAGCAGTAATGGATATGTAGATGGATATAGAAGATATATGGAGATAGTTACTGTCCTTTTCTTTTCAGATATGGAAGTCCGTGAACACGCTGGAGCTGAAGATCGCTGGAGACAGGTTGAGCACTCACACACAGGAGACGAGGAACACAGAGGGAAGGAGACACGCTGGAGACTGGTAAGTATGAAGCAGGGAGTCCTTGAGGTAAGCATTAACGTGAGTATCTGCAAACGAGACCGGACGTGGAGTGCTGTGTGTGCGTGCTCTTTGTAGTGTTGTTGATTGGTGCAATGATGAGGTGCAGGTGGTGGTGATTAGTATTCTGGTGATTGAGTGCGCTGTGATTGGTGGATGTTGGAGCCTGACGTGTCTGTGACATATACAAGTCATTTATAACACTTTCTGCATACCCTATTCTAAAGTGTAAACTATTCATCACTTATAAATGTGTTACACATCATTTGCAGATCTTCTTTATAAATTATGTACAAACTGCAATTTGTAAATTTACCATTTATTTGCCATATGCAAAGTATATCTTTCAGTTACAGGATATAAAAATCTATACGAATCCCTATATTTAAATTATATATTTTTATATAAAAATTAAATTTTTATGCAAATATATTTTACTATTATATAGATGTCTTTGAGCCCCTAACTCACCCCTTATACCTAAACATGACCACTTTTTAGCCACTTCACAAAAATAAAAACGCAATATAGATATATTTACAGTGACTGTTATCTTAGTTGATATACTGTTGTATAAAAAGAATAATTCTAAGCTCCCTACTCCACCCTATGACCTTAAGCATAACCATTTTGACAATATACGTAGTGTAACAGGCAGATAAATGTACGTCAGTCACAATAATTTATTTAAAACATTACAAAAAGCAGTATACAGAACAGACAAAACGACACGTGTGCTACATTACCAGCAAAATGACAGCAAATCATAATTTTGTGTGAGTAACAGAATGAAATTAAAGTGTTTAATCGCTGCAAACATTCCTCTGATCTGCATTTCCATCCTTTTAAGCGTTGCGCTGATCTAACTCAACACAGCAACTCAAATTCGGCATGTCGCAAACACTCTATGGTAGTCGCAAATCACATGTGACAGCCAATAAGGAGCGAGGTTTGACATCACTGCTGCAAACCTGTGTCGTATTGTTAGAAGCGCCAATTTTAAAAGTTATGAAATGGCAGGATTGATACGATTATAATGGTTATATTACGTTATAAGAATCTTTTCCTCACACGATGGCATCGTCAGACTTCTGAAGACTTGAAAATAATGCACGAAATAATGGACTACGTTTATTATCAGTTTATGGTGTGTTTTCATGTTATGGTGAGGAGCTCTGTTCCATGAAAAACAAAATAAAAATTAAATGATTAAGTGCTGGTTAAACGGTGGCAGAGTGTTGATTGATTTATTTATTTATTTATTTTTTTAAATAATGTAAATTTTAGGCTTGGGTAAAGTGATGGAGTGAGATGGATCATGCAACAGGAACATCTGCAAATGACGTGTAAGACATTTATAAGTGATGAATAGTTTACACTTTAAAATAGGGTATGCAGAAAGTGTTATAAATGACTTATATATACAAATAATTTGTAACAGGAAAGAAAGGTCTACAAATGATGTGTAACACATTTATAAGTGATGAATAGTTTACACTAGAATAGGGGATGCAGAAAGTGTTATAAATGAGTTGTATACATATACAAATAATTTGTAACAGGAAAGAAAGGTCTACAAATGATACGTAACACATTTACAAGTGAAGAATAGTTTACACTTTAGAATAGGGGATGCAGAAAGCTTTGTAAATGATTTATTCGTGCGTTTACACATCATCTATAACAGGTGTTGAACACTTTGTAGTGTGTACTGCAGTGTAAGTGCTGACTGGTGAGGGTATAGACAGCTGTCTTCTCTGATACACATGGAGTGTTAACTCTGTGTACCTGATGTGAGCTTCAGTGGAAGGTAAAATCGGATCAGAGGTTGACTTCATCACTAGACCCCACACACTCCACACAGAACACAAGCCTGTGCTGATGAGTGAAAGGATTAATATAATCCACTGGAATCACCTGACTGTAAGGCATTTATAAATGTTTATCCACTTCAAAACAAATAAATTACTCTTCTTAAAATAGTGCTTTAGCTTACCTGCATGTTTGTGCTTTTGAACACAGACCAGCTTACAACTTCATCAATAAATCATATACTGAGCATTTACTAATGATAATTTACTAATATTCATTAAATAATCACTGATCATTAACTAATAAATTATAAATGACTAATAGCCAAATTAATAAAACATTCATAAAATGTAGTATATCACTTATTAATCATATATGAATGTATATTCATGTTTGTAAATGATTTGTTGAACATTATCTAATAATTTATAAATTACCTATAACTGAATTAATAAAACATTCATAAAATGTTAACATATCACTTATCAATCATTATGAACATATAATCATGTTTTGTAAATGATTAGTTCATCATTAACTAATAATTTACAAGTGACTTATAACTGAACGTTATTATAAAGTGTTACCCAAAGTGCTTTACATAAAGAAGAATAATAAAAATAGAACACAAGGAATAGAAATAACTGTAAAAACAGAGAAATTTTGCTATCTGGATGGATGAACTAGGAAGTCTTAGGGAGTTTTTTGTTGTTGTTGTCCGTCAGAGTGGATCTAAACGGATCTATCCATCAGAGCAGATCTGAATGGATCTTCCTCACACGACAGGACTGCTACCTGTTAAGGCACTTCAAACTGATAAACAAAGTTTCAATCTCCCCTTTTGCCAAGACACCTCAAACTGCACCACACAGCCCTAATCCCCCTTCCGGAGATATCTTATCTATGCAACGCAGTTCAAATTTCCCCTTTGGAAATTTCCCCCTTTGGAAAGTGTCCTGACTGTAATCCAGAGATATCTTAACCATGCACTACAGCTCAAATTTCCCCATGGTTTGTCCCCTTATCCAAATTTACCAAATTTTAACCTGATCACAAATGCTTTCTTCCTAATTCTCCCAGCTCTTTCAACCAGACAGCAATATTAAAATGCATTAAAAGTCAGAATAACAAGATGATACATAAAAGATATAAAAATACATTAAAAATGAAATAAAAACAGGAAAAGGAATTAAAAGAATAAAAAGATAATACGTATAAAATAAAATGCAAACAGTTCGGACATAGCACAGTGCTCAATCAGCAAATGCATAGATAAAAAGATGTGTTTTGAGTCTGGATTTGAATGTGGCTACTGTTGGAGCACACCTGATCTCTTCTGGAAGCTGGTTCTAGCTGCGGCTGGCGTAACAGCTAAAAGCAGAATCTCCTTGCTTTGAGTGAACCTTGGTATTTCTAAATGACTTGATCCTGATGATCTGAGTGATCTATTAGGTTTATATTCTATGAGCATATCTGCAATGTATTGAGGTCCTAGGCCATTGAGTGATTTATAAACAAGTAACCGTACTTTAAAATCAATTCTAAATGCAACTGGAAGCCAATGCAAGGACCTGAGGACTGGTGTGATGTGTTCATGTTTTCTGGTTCTGCTCAGAATCCTGGCAGCAGCATTCTGTACAAGCTGCAGCTGTCTTATGGTCTTTTTGGGAAGGCCAGTGAGGAGCCCATTACAATAATCCACCCTGCTGGTGATGAAAGCATGAACAAGTTTCTCTAAGTCTTGACTGGAGACAAAGCATCTAATTCTTGCAATATTTTTGAGATGATAATATGCTGATTTAGTTACTGTCTTTACATGGCTACTGAAACTCAGGTCTGACTCCAAAATCACACCTAGATTCCTGACTTGATTTTTAATTGTTTGACCCCTTTGTTTCCAAACACAATGACTTCAGTTTTGTCTTTGTTTAACTGAAGGAAGTTTAGGCACTTCCAATTTTTAATTTGATCAATGCATTGGCACAACGAGTCAATGGGGCTGTAGTCGTTAGGTGATAGGGCTAGGTAAATCTGGGTGTCATCTGCATAGCTGTGTACAGACGCAAAGCGCGAACTGGACAGAGCAAAGCCAGGGCTGGGTCTGCCTCCTCCGGGGGCAGCACTTGCAGTCTCACTACCTGGTCCCTGAAGGGAGTGGTAGGAACCTTTGGCACATAGTCTTAGTACCACGTGGCTGTCACCCGGCCCGAACTCTAGGCACGATTCGTCGACCGAAAATGCCTGCAGGTCCCCTACCCTCTTGATGGAGGCCAATGCAACCAGCAGCAAAGTCTTTATAGAGAGAATCTTTAAGTCTGCTGACTGCGAGGGCTCAAAGGGAGCATTCTGGGGTGCTCTCATTACAAGAGCAAGGTCCCAAGAGGATATGGAGGGGGGTCGAGGAGGATTTAACCGTCTCGCCCCCCTAAAGAACCTGACGACCAGGTCGTGCTTACCAACAGATTTGCCATCACATTTGCCATGTGGTCATGGTATGCGGAAATAGCAGCAGCATGGACTTTGAGGGTGGAGGGGGGACCCTTGCTGTAAGAATGAAAGCACGACTCTGATCGAGCATCTTCGGGGGTCTTCTCGGCGAGAAGAGCACCACTCGATGAACAGGTTCCACTTCAAGGCGTAAGCACGTCTCGTAGATGGTGCACGTGCTGAAGTGATGGTGTTAAGTACCTCGGGGGGTAAGTCACCTAGAACCTCCGCGTCCCATCCAGGGATCAGACATGGAGTTTCCAGAGGTCTGGACGCGGGTGCCAAAGTGTGCCCCGTCTCTGAGAAAGAAGGTCCTTCCTCAGAGGAATGCGCCAGGGAGGGGCTGTCGCGAGGAGCGAGTGGTTCGCAGTGTTGTCCGTGCAGGCCAGCACATGCTTTCCCCATAACGGCCCTTTCAGGCGGCTCAGGGCAAGGCGTACTGCTAGCAACTCGAGGCAGTTGATGTGCCAATGCAGTTGGGGGCCCTGATACTGCATGCCCGTTGTACGTGGCACCCCAGGTGGTGGCAGAGGCATCCGTGAACACCACAGCATGCCGGGACACCTGCTCTAGGGGCACTCCTGCCCGAAGAAACAAGGGTCCAACCACGGGCTGAAAGCTTGGCGGCACTCCGGAGTGATTGCCACCCGAAAAGTGCCGCGTTGCCACGCCCATCTCGGGACTCGGCCGTGAAGCCAGTGTTGAAGCGGTCTCATATGAAGCAAACCGAGCGGGGTTACTGCCGCTGCGGCCGCCATATGCCCCAGGAGCCTCTCAAAGAATTTCAGTGGGACCGCTTTTCTGCCTTTGAATGTATTCAAGCAGTTCAACACTGACTGAACACATTCGTCTGTGAGGCGTGCTGTCTGTTCGACCGAATCCAACTCCATACCGAGAAAAAGAGATTCTCTGCACAGGGGAGAGTTTGCTCTTTCCCAGTTGACCTGAAGGCCCAACTGGCTGAGGTGACGGAGCACCAGGTCCCTGTGTTCGCACAACTGAAGTAGGGACTGTAGAACCCTGACCCTCATATCGGCTGGAGGGACCGGCTCTATCGCGTCCTTTGCCAGTAGGACTGCGATCTCTGCACGCAAGACAGGGGCATCAACTTGGGGGGACGCCGGGCGAACTGAATCGCATAGCTGAGCCTGATGGTCCGAATGAGCCAGCGAGACGGACTGGGGAGCGCTAACCAGGCTCGCAGAGACCATACAAGCGGGATCAAAGGGACCGTATCTGTACCCGCAGTGGGGCAGCGAGGTGGAACACAGGGACACGGCTCGGGAGGCTCTCTTAGCGAGGCGGCCCGTAGCGGGGTCTGAGTGTGCTGTGCAACACTTACCTGGTTCCACGGTCGGACAGCAGGCACAGGAGTGGCTTTGGCTGGCTTCTTGAACCACGCGCTGCTGCCCGCTGGTGATAGAAGAGGAGGATGAGAGTGGAGAGGTTCTTGCCCTCCCACTGCTCTCCGAGCCCTTTTTTGGACTCGGAGATGGAGGAAACTGCTCTTTTATTGAGAATTTGGGTACCGCTGGCTGCTGGGCCAGCGGCGGAACAGAAACAAAATGAAACAAAGGATTTACCACCCGGCCCTCCTCCGGGGGAAGGAGCGGTGCGGTCACCACCTCCTGAAGAGCAGTCCCATCCATCCCCGGGTCGTCTGTCCTAGGGTCTCTTGCTCTTGGCTTTACCACCCTTCTTGGGGGGGGCCTGGACGGGCTGGGCACCCCACTTGCGACTGGCTCTACGGCGCCATTTGGAAGAAGGCTGCTGCTCCTGTGGCGTGGGAGCAGGGGCAGCCGCCGGGGGGCGCCCTCAGCGACGAGCAGGCTGAGGTGCTGCGGGCGGCGGATGAGGGGCAGCAGCTGACCGCCGCGGCAGGATGTAGCTGATGGCCTCAGACTGCTTTTGTACAGCCGAGAACTGTTGGGCGAAGTTCTCGACCGCGTCGCCGAAGAGGCCGGTCTGGGACACGGGGGAATTAAGTGCCTTGGCCTGATGGACCTGCAACAATGCCATAGCGTGTAAGGCAGAAGCGGCTTCCCCACAGGCCTGATAAGCCTTGCCGGTAAGATCCGATGAGTGCTTGCAGGCCCGGGAAGGGAGAGACGGCTCCCCCTGCCAGGTGGAGTTAGGGCACAGTTGCATGGCAATGGCCCGTTCCACAGGGGGGATGCGCGTGTAACCCTTAGCCGCTCCGCCATCAAGGGTGGTGAGGGAGGAGGACCCACTGGAATGGTTTCGGGCAGTAAAAGGTGCCGTCCATGTGCCGGTGAGCTCTTCACGCACCTCCGGGAAGGAAGGAACCGGGGTGGGTGGCTGAGAACCAGCACGCGCCACCCCGAGATACCAATCATCCAACCGCGAGGGTTCGGGACATGGTGGAGGGTTCCATATGAGCCCGACCCTGTTGGCGGCCCGGGAAAGCATAGCCATCATTTCCGGGTCCGAATCGGGCACAGTTGTCACTCCCCGAAGGAGGCAGCTGCACCGAATCGTCATCCCCAAATAGCGCACTCACCGTAATCCTCAGATCACCAGAGCCGCTACCCGAAGCAACCCTCTGAGGAGGATTGGAATGAGGCAGCGGCACTGGGACTCCGCCCCTTTGCAGGAACTGGAGTCTCGACCGCACCTCTGAGATGGTCATCTTCCTACAATGGGTGCATGACTCATCCACAAACGCTGCCTCAGCGTGCTTTAAGCCCAGACACGTGATGCAGCGATCGTGACCATCCCATGGCGCCAGGTAACGACCACATCCAGAAACACACAAGTAGAACAACATCTTTAAAAAGATGCAAATCTACTCGTGCAAGCTCTTTTAGGGACTTTGCTCTTAAGTGCCGAAGCACGCAGGGGAACTGTCGCGGCAAGTGTGCAGCCTGTCGTGTGCACTCTCTTAGGAGGCACTGCTCTTACCAGCTGTGAAAACAGCTTTTTAGCGCTCTAAGCGCACCGTTACCAGCCGTAAAAACGGCCTTTACAGCTGAGAACAGCTTTTTCTTTTGGTCTCAAAAGGCAAAACAAAAAAGAGAAGAAAAACAAAGAGAGGACTCGACCCCGCTGCTATGCTGTCCACCTGCACTGAAGAAGAGCAGTATGAAGAGCTGACTCATCTTGTAGACACTCGCAGAAACCACAGCTCCGAAGTGAAAAGCTGAAGATGCAACGCACCTGCTGCTCATTATATACCCGCGCTGCGAGGCGAGCAGCTGATGCATATGATTGCATGCCAATGTGCATTGGCTCATTTTAGTTACACTCGAAGTAGATTGGCCTCTCTAGCGAGATTCCTATTTGTTGGTCTGTCCGATGTACATTGAACGTGACCGACTGAATGGGAACCATATTTCCTAACAGTTGTGGCTATTAATAAATGTGTAACATGTTGTAAAGTGTTTCCCACTTTATATATGATGTATTATATTTCCTTTGTTCATGTTGTTACAAATAGTCCGTAAAGACAGAGTATATTATGTATTTATTGTCAAATGTAGGCTACTGTACTTAATCATATGACATTCACAATAAACAATACAAAGCCTTGAACAAGTGAAACATATATTTCTCTGTATGAAAACCAATAGGACATTTAAAAATATATCCAACATAATAAAAAAAAACACAAATAAACTTCTCATAATTAAAAAACAAATAACAAATAATCAACTTAAAACACAAAAACTGTTAAGCAATATTAGTTTCGTCATATTGGCTTAAAGCACGTTTCACCCATTCAAGTCTTCTTTGATTTAATCAATTGATTAAATACTGTACATGTCCAGTCTACTTTAAGTTGACACTATTTGTAACAACTATGCATTTGTGAACATGAAGGAAACACTGATCTGTATAAATCACTCTATATAGATCAGTGGAAAATATTAGCTATAGGAAATAATAATAGCTATAAGGGCTGAGCGATATGACCAAAATCTTATATCACGATATGAGTGATTTTATATCACGATAATGATATATATCACAATATAGTTATTTTTGCTTTAAATAAGATTTTTATGATATCAAAATGTTTCATATCATTGAAATTTCATAATTATCATCAATTTCAATATAATTTAAAAAAAATGAATACTAGCCTAAAAACTCTCAAACAGTAATAAAGAAAGAGCAAAGAAAACAAACTACAATAGAACAAAGACAGACGAAATAGACCTACATGAAAAAACTTCAAGCACTAGAAAACAGAGATGGAAACTCAAGTCTGCGACTTGGACTCGAGTCGCATTTAAGTCGCAAAAATATACGACTTGCGACTTGACTCGAACTCGTGAACTACTAAGACTTGAGACTTGACTTGGACTTGAAGATAGAGACGTGAAAAATACAAGTCTTTTGGCGTGACATTCCCAATTACGTTCTCTATTTACTATCCCACATGATGGCACGAAACACCACATTTTACTATTCATTCATTTTATGACCCTGTCCGTCTGACTCATTTCCACAGATCGGTTTAAGTCGCAGTGCATTATTATATCACCTTATATCACAAATGAGACACACAGATGGAAATGCTGTGTCTTGTTTTGTTTACTGTAACGCTTGTCTATACGTAAGTTTTGTTACCGCCGGCGCTCACTGGAAGACTACATTTTCCAGCATTGCTTGAGATCTACAGCAAACTACTCATATAGCTCAAAATACACAGCACTTTTTTCCTTGCGGTGGTTCTAAATGGTATAATTTTGTATAAAGTTAGAAAGTAATAGAAATGATTTAAGTAGTATATTGAGTGCTTTATTAGACAATTTTAAAGTACAAGTAATCTGTTTTGATATTTAAATACACGGTTAATTACAATAACAACTAGCTGAAAAAAATATATTGATAAAAATAGAACAAAGACTTCACTTGAGACTTCACTTGGACTTGACCGCAGGGACCATAGACTGTAAAAAAAATATGGACGTAGTGTCCGTGACGACACCCGTAGATTTCTGAAGAGCATTTTTGAAGCAAAAATGAGGCCGCTGCCATCTTAGCGCGTCACCGCACGTCACTCCCAGATAACTGAAAATGGGCAAAGAGGCGGGGCGTGATAGTAGCCCATGTGACTGGTTGCTGAAACCACACCCGCCTAGCTCGACATGATCATGTTAGCAGGCAAAGGATCTATCTATCTAAAATACTATCTAAAACATTAATTAAGATAACAAGTTATATCATTAGAAAGTTCTAAAGGTTTACTGTCAATCTGTGTGGTGTCTTATTTAAGATATAGATGCTACAACACCAGTAATTATAATTTGTGTCGGGTGTGAAAATAACAACACGCAAAATCAAATGGGACTTCATACCTTTATAATGAAATAGCAATCGCGAAATGAATCCAATCTGTGGCACTTAATTGGGTAAAATGTCCATGAGTGTCCATTGCAAAACAAAAAGCTGTACTTTTTGTCCACAAAAGCATTAAATCCATGAAATATTGATATATTATCCAATTTGCATCACATTTTTTTCTGAATGATCTGCCCTCCATTATCATTCTTCAAGAAATTATGCAACCTGAGCAGCGTTTATGTTGTAAAACTGTATATGATCGTATATATTAGACCCTCACAAACAAATGAGGCCGCGTCCAAAATAAAATTTTTCAAAATAGTGCAGCAGTTTTAGTTATAATATCCAAGCAGTGCTTTCAGAGTTTTATATCATCCTGCCATTGTCATTGTAGTAAATCTCACAAACAAAACTTTAAGCCAATGCCAAGACGATCCAACAACGTGTGTTCTGTTTATCTTCCACATGCGAGCACATGTACACAGACACACATCTGTCTCAAGTCTCGACCATTAATGCAGCAAGCCATATTATTTTATAACTGCATAAAATAATCGAGAAAAAAGCACAAATACGGCAGAGATGCCAAATTTAGCGGCTGGAATTAGCTCCTGAGGTAAAGTGACAGCTCACAGACAGCAGCGGCAATCTACCTGTCACTTAAGTGACCACGCCCTTAATTTTACAGAACTTTAAGGTTAATATAATTTAAATGGATGAGTTAAAAAAAAAAATTCACCCCCCTCAGAGTTGTTATGAAGGGCAAAATTAGCAGTATAGACCAAAACCACAATTTAATCCAGGCTGTAAACATGTTTATTTCTGCTGTAAAGTTGGTCATTTTAACATGTGGGTCAATCAGATTCTGCCCTCTTTTGCAGCCTGTCCCTAGCGGTCAGTCGATGAATTGCGGTTTAACCCTCTGGGGTCTGAGGATTTTCGGGCTCTGGAGAAGTTTTGACATGCCCTGACATTTGTGCTTTTTTCAGTTGTTCATAAACATATAAATGACAAAAGTGTCATTACACTGTATTCAGCACAAACTAGGCTACAATAATATGTGAGGAACATGTATGTACATGTTTGTGTTTTTGAAGGAATAACATTTATGCGTGGTTATTGAAAAAACAAAAAAAAACTTAAGTCACTGAAATAAGGCCAAAAAATATATATTAAATCTGTGTTCACAAGACTTCTGGGTATTGGAGGTTGTAGACTAGAGTTTTTGCTTCAAAATTATGTAAAAATTATCCTGCTTACTCTTTCATTTATAACAATATATTGATTTAGTTTTTGTAAGACACTTTTTGTTAAGAAACACAGTATGCGTGGAGGCGTGAATCATCATGAATGATGGGTGATTTACACCTGAGAAGACAAAAGAATCGCATAATGAGTTGTAATGACTTGCATATTAATGAGGCCTTTCAGTCAGGTAGGCTGTGAAAAAACCCTCTGTGATCATGTCTCAAGATCATCATGGTGTATATCAAACATACAGAAAAAACAGCAATATTGTGAAATATTATTACAGTTTTAAATAATGGTATTCTATTATATACTTTAAAATATAATGTATTTCTGTGATGCAAAGCGTCTGAACATTCATGTTACCTCTATGGCATTTCATATAGGCTTTTAGCTTAAAAGCATGAACATTTGGAGAAATATTGATGGGTTCTCATATGTTTATATCAATTTTCTATACAGAGGAGTAATATTTATTCAATATTTATTGTCATCACTATGAGCGATGGCTACTGTTTTCAATTCATACTTGCAGCAGGAGGGCGCTCTGTACACCTTTAGTCCACAAATAAATCTAAAGAAGACCAGACACCATGTGACATTCCAGGAACTAACAGAGGCCAGAGATCGCTATAACATCCAGATAAACACTTTTCAAGACAATAAATACACGATTGAGACGATGAATGCATGTATTGACTCAGAATTTGCGTCTGAATAGCACTGGCTCCGTGGGCGTGGCTACATTAGCGGATAATGAGCTGAATCACAGACTTCTGACATGGCTCTCTTTTCATACAGATTACATAAACACAGAATTTTTGTTTTTGATTTGACTTACCCGATGTAAAACCTGACATTTCAACGTTTTTTTAGACATGTCTAATTTTTTTGTGATTAGTATTCACTAAGTTACAGTTCATTTTCTGAGAACTAGTAGATTGGACTTCGTTCAGAGGGAGACGACAGATCACGCATCATGTTAGTTTTCTTTATTTTACACAACATTTTGTTTTTACTCTGAGTGTACACAAATAAAAGAAGATATTCCACAGATTAAAATAGTGTATAACTCTTAATTGTATGTGCAACATTGACAGAGTATTTAGAGTATTTTGAGTCTCTTTCACACTGGTAAGAAAAAAACCGAGGTGGTATCGCAGGCGTGACCGCCGACCTGAGGGAGTTAAGTCACTTCCGTATTGGCTTCACGAGAAACTGGGGGAGGTTGCCCCTTGGCAGGGACTTGTGAACATGTCTGCTAGAAAATGTATAAAGTAATCAAAGATATAAAAAAACAATGCATAGTCTTTATTGTGTAAAATAATATACATTTATACTTATTGAAGTTACAAAAGCAAGCAGTGAGAAATTTTCTCTTTTTTTGTTGTTTGATTAGCATTAATAATGACAGCAGGTAAATTTGGATGCTGTCCCTTTAAGACTGACTGCACGATCCATTAACTTGAGCCTTGTCTTTCTCTTACCTTCACTTAAGACATAAATGGCTATGTTTACTTGTAAATACGTGGTCACTTTGGCACATAGGTATGTGTATTTAACCGTTCAAGCCTAATTAGGCTTTAAAAAGCACTCAGTTCAGTCCTCACATGCTCTATGAGCAGCGGCTTCATGTCGTGCGTCTCTCAGATGGTGCTGAGAAACAGTCTCTTAGAGAGTGCATGCATATGCTGAAATGAGTTGTCTTTCACTGCTAATTGCACTTAAACGGTTAAAAACCACTTGTTTTTAAACCGCAATGCTTAAAAACTCATGCAAGTTATAAGCTTTCGTGACTACGCAGCATTGCAACCTCACGCGACAGAGACGATCGTCCAAAATCTCTTATCAGTTGACAAATTTCAACCGGCTAATCGTGTCTACCAGTATATCACCCTCCCCTACTTATTGTGCTTAATACACTTTAACATCGAGCATGTCTCTAATTCGCAATCGCCTTCTGAGAGAGGCAGGTTTCATGCGTGCACTTTGGCAGTGTTCCAGTCAGCACGAGCACTGCACGGAGTTCCTTTTCAGGATATATTCCACTTATAACTCTTTTAACATCAAGCACGTCCCGCTCTTTATATTCTCATTCATGCATTTCATCACTCTGAAGTGTCAAGAGTGCAATATATTTACATACTACGATATATACGATATAGCAAAATCTCTAACTATAGACATTTTATTTTGTGGTAACGATATATATATTGTCATATCGCACAGCCCTATTAGCTATCACATAATACAGTAAAATGGGAAACATTTTACAATATGGTTACTCAATTTATTAATATATTTTCAAAATGAAAAAGTTAAAAGTAGCCCATTTGTTCTCACTACTTCAATTTAATTAAATTCAATTCATATTTATTTGTATAGCGCTTTTCACGATACATATCGTTTCAAAGCAGCTTTACAGGAAATGCATGTCAACATTACAATTTAGAGTAATCTGTTATTGGAGGTGACTGTGTCCAATTTTTGTAATTTTAGAAATGTATACAGTTGTGGTCAGAATTATTGACACCCTTGGTAAATATCATCAAAGATGACTTTAAAAAAAAATCTGCATTGTTTATCCTTTTGATCTTTAAATCATAAAATTAGCAAAATTCTAACCTTTCATTGAAGGTAAAGAATTGAAAGTGAGGGGAAAAAACATTATGAAATAAATGTTTTTCTCCAAAACATGTTGGCCACAATTAATACCAGCTCTGAGTCGTCTTCTGTAATGCCTGATGAGTTTGTAGAACATCTGAACAAGATGTCTAGGACCTCCAGCAGAAAAATAGGCCCACAACATTAAAGATCCAGCATTATATTTAACAGTGGACATGGGGTACTTTTTATCCATGTGTGCACCAAATCCATCTGGCCATAGAAGCCGGTCCCGTTTGAAGTTCCAGTCGTGTCTGACAACTGAATATGCTGGAGATTGTTTCTGGATGAGAACAGAGGAGTTTTCTTGAAACCCTACTGAACAACTTGTGGGGATGTAGGTGCTGTTTGATCTTTTTTTTTTTTTAGGCTTTCTGAGATTCAAGACTCAACTTATCTCTGCAATTCTCCAGCTGTGATCCTTGGAGAGTCTTTGGCCACTCAAACTTTCCTTCTCACTGCGCATTAGGGCGATTTAGACATACGTCCTCTTCCAGGCAGATTTGTAACATCTTTAGTTGATTGGAACTTTTTAATTATTGCCCTGATGGTGGAAATGAGGATTTTCAATGCTTTAGCTATTTTCTTACAGCCACTTTCTATTTTGTGAAGCTCAGCAATCTTTTGCTGCACATCAGAACTATATTCTTTTGTTTGCACTTGCAGGCGTTCCTGGACCACCAAGGTAGACATCGTCTGGCCGAGGGCCCGTGCTGCGACTTCTCTCGCCCAGAGGGCAAGGTCAGTCAGCATGCGCGGGTCCTGCATCAACCCCGGCTCAGAACTGTCCTCGTGCGTTGCCTTGGCCATCAGGATGACCACAGCATGCAAGAAAGAGGCGGTCTGTCCAGCAGCACTGTGAGGCTTAACAGCTAGAGCTGCCATCACCTCACAGGCACTGGATGGGAGACACAGGTGATTCCACCAGGTGGCAGCACTTTGCGGGCATAAAAGCACCGCATTTGCACAGTCCACCTGAGGAACCCCCATGATCTCCCTGACCGCCCCAGAGACGAGGGTACTGAGAGAGGAAAAACTTGGAACAGGTTTTGGCACTAATGTGCCTCCATACTGCCAAAGCTCTTCCTGCACTTCCAGGAAGAAAGACATGGGTGCGGGACGCATCGCGCTCCGAGCCCAGAACCAAACTTCCGTCTCCCAAAGTGTTGAACAGACCTGCGGCTGTGCTTTTACACACAAGCGGCTGCTGGGCAACAACAAAGGGGACTCAAGCCCCTTTGGAGAGTCACGACCTGTGTGTCGACATGATCATGTTCCCTCGAGAACATGAATCACCCACAAACGCTGTGTCCACATGCTGGGGATGTGAGACAGCGATCGTGGCCGTCAGATGAAACCAGGAAACGACCGCATCCAGGAATGCACGGACAGAGAGGCATCTTTAACCCTCTGGGGTCTGAGGATTTTTGGGGCCCTGGAGAAGTTTTGACATGCCCTGACATTTGTGCTTTTTTCAGTTGTTCATAAACATATTAATGGGAAAAGTGTCATTACACTGTATTCAGCACAAACTAGGCTGCCATAATATGTGAGGAACATGTATGTACATGTTTGTGTTTTTGAAGGTTATTGAAAAATCAAAAAACTTAAGTCACTGAAATAAAGCCAAAAAATATATATTAAATCTGTGTTCACAAGACTTCTGGGTATTGGAGGTTGTAGACTAGAGTTTTTGCTTCAGAATGATGTAAAAATTATTCTGCCTACTCCTTCATATAAAACAATAGACAGATTTAAAGTTTGTAAGACACTTTTTGTCAAGAAATACAGTATGCGTGGAGGCGTGAATCATCATGAATAATGGGTGATTCTCACATGAGAAGACAAAAGAATCGCATAATAATGACCTGAAATGACTTGCATAATAATGAGCTCTTTCAGTCAGGTAGGCTGTGAAAAAATCCTCTGTCACCATGTCTCAGCTCATCATGGTGTAAATCAAACATACAGAAAAAACAGCAATACTATGAAATATTATTACAATTTAAATAATGGTATTCTATTATATACTTTAAAATATAATGTATTTCTGTGATGCAAAGTGTCTGAATAATTATGTTACCTCTATGGCATTTCATATAGGCTTTTAGCTTAAAAGCATGCACATTTGGAGAAATATTGATGGATTCTCATATGTTTGTCAATTTTCTATACAGAGGAGTAATATTTATTCGATATTTATTGTCATCACTATGAACGCTGGATACTGTGTTTTCAATTCATACTTGCAGCCGGAGGGCGCTCTGTGCACATTTAGTCCACAAATTCATCTAAAGAAGAACAACCATGTGACTCACCAGGAACTAACAGAGGCCAGAGATCGCTAACTATGGCTATTCAAAACACTTTTCAAGACAATAAATACACGATTGAGACGATGAATGCATGTATTGACTGAATTTGTGTCTGAATAGCGCTGGCTCCGTGGGTGTGGCCGCATTAGCGGATAATGAGCTGAATCATGGACTTCTGACATGGCTCTCTTTTCATACAGATTACATAAACAGAGAATTTTTGTTTTCGATTTGACTTACACGATTTAAAACCTGACATTTCAACGTTTTTTTAGACAGAAGTCTCATTTTTTTGTCATTAGTATTCACTAAGTTACAGTTCATTTTCTGAGAACTATCAGATTGGAGTTCGTTCAGAGGGAGACGAGAGATCACGCATCATGTTAGTTTTCTTTATTTTACAAAAAGCACAGCATTTTGTTTTTACTCTGAGTGTACACAAATAAAAGAAGATATTCCACAGATTAAAATGGTGTATAACTCTTAATTGTATGTGCAACATTGACAGAGTATTTTGAGTCTCTTTCACACTGGTTAGAAAAAAAATGTGGTGGTATCGCCGGCGATACCCTCAGACCTCAGAGTGTTAAAACTTTTCCAGATTTATAGGACCCTCTGATTGTGTAGACCGGATTCTCATTAGCTGATCCAAGTGGGTGGTCTGAAGTCGGTTCCGTGAATTTGTCTTGATACGATTCATCAAACTGAAACCGCGTTCACAGTCTGCACTAGACACTTGGAATGTCCCGCAAATGTCGATCAGCTGTACAAGCTCAGTGAACTCCTCACTTTTTAGTGTCCAGGGGCCTGTTTCATAAAACAAGTTTACCACATAATCCAGGTTAATTTCAGTAAGTCTGATTTATTGTCCGTTGATTTGGTTCAAAATAATCAGACTGACTGAAATAAGTCCAGCTTATTTGGTAAACTTGTTTTATGAAACAGGCCCCAGGTTACCATCTCAGCAAATGTCTGTAGTGCTCCCATCTTTCGTTTTTCTTTGATAGTGAACTTGAAATCCTTGTACTGTTGACAGATACGCTCAGTGGCAGTCTTGCCTGTTTGTTTTAGAAAAGTGTAAAACTTCCCTGTCAGTCTGGTTACATCTTCTGTACCATGAACAAAATCGAATGTTGAATCCAGTGTTTCCAGGCTAAAAGCAGACCATTCTTTAAACTTAACTTCAGGAAATCAAGCATCAAGATGGTCACAAGGTTTATGAACAAACAGAATAATGTCCTCTGTATTTACCGCACTGTCACTTGTTTCCAACAGCTCGTTCACTCAGTTGCTCCAATAAATATGCTGTCCAAGATACTGAGATCTAAGTTTTTTGATCTTAGCTCTGGCAACGCAATGAGCATCAACGGTGCTAAGATTGCTTTTGCTGTAAGGAGACACAGAGCTGGGCTAGTTCTTCCAACACATCTCCAAGCACAGTGAGAGCAACTCTGTACTTCGAAATCGGACAGTTTTTTTAAACAGTATTTTGAAATTGGGTCATCGTTTTCAGCTTTTTTTGTGCAGTACTCTGTTAATAAACTCTAATTCCACAAAAACGAATTTACAGCTTGGTGACGTGATAGCCAACGAACCTCATTCAAAGGCCTAAAAGACAGTGAATCCACTTCTAAAACATTTGCCAACTCATCCAATTCGCTTTTCTTCACAGAAGATCTACTAAATAGTGACTGTCCTGAGAAGCGTTTCCACTTCCTTCATCAAAGACACTCCTTTCCAAGCATCATCAATTCCCAAATCTTCTCTATGGGCAACACAATGTTATTCTGTAAGGTGCAGTATTTGTCGTCTCAGTATTGCAGTGACTCCATTATGTTTACCTAACATGGCAGATGCACCTTCTGAGGTTAACATGACCATTTTCTGCAAATTAAGTCGGTGATCCATATAGAACTTTATTATTGCATCTGCAATATGCTGGGCGCTGCATCCTGCCAGCTGAATGATCCTGGCAAACACAGTTTTGTAAGTGACTTGAATTTTGTTTCCTAAACTTAATGTAAAGAACCAGCATTTTATGCACTGTAATGTCTGTGCTTTCCTCTACTATTAGTATGTGAACATTGGCATTTCTCACGCTTTCCATAGTCTCAGCTTGTACGACTTCATTAATTGACTCCACAAATTCAAATGCATAGTTTTTACTTCTCCAGCTGTTGGAAAAGGCTAACATATTTCGCCAGATGATTATTAATTTCTTGAACAGACAGCATTGATGCGTTCATTTGGATGGCAAGAAGCACGTTATCGATCAATATTTTGATTTGTTCAGGGTTTGATTTGTTCTCATTAGCAAGATCAATATGTTTTTCTCTCAATTCTCTTGACTCTCCGAGAAGCTGGTTAATCGAAGTTCCATGCTTTTGATTATACGATGCTTTCTCAGCATCAATGTGACATTTTTTTGTTAAGTGGCATTTTAGGTAGTCAAGTTTCCATTCTGTCCACGTTTTCCCAGTGGAAAAATCTCCTTTGATTTTAGCTTCGGAGCAAATTTTGCACACAATCCCATTAGCTTTGTAGCTGAATATGTCAGACAATTTAACTGATTTACAAGGACCATCACTTGTGTCCATTTGGACTATTTCATTAAGCCATTCTTGTTTGAAAGTCAAACAAACCTTTTTCTTAGGATGTTGTCGAGGTAAAGTCTCTTCTTTTCGTTTAGCCATGGCTGCTTTATGAGTGGATACGCGCCGTGCGCGTGGTCTACAATTGTGCTGCGCGGGACCTTCAATTAGTCTGTACGGCAGCTTAGAGGGAACATTGCTCTTAAGCGAGACCCCATTACGTCTATATCAACGTAACGTTGAACGTTACTGACTGAATGGGAACATTTATTTCATAATTTTCAGATTTTTTCCCCACTTTCAATTCTTTTCCTTCAATGAAAAGTTAGATTTTTGTTAATTCAAAGGATAAAAAGGATAAACAATGCAGATTTATTTTTACAGTCATCTTTGATCATATTTACCAAGGGTGCCAATAATTATGACCACAACTGTGTACAAATCACACAGTTAGCCAACAATGTATTAATTCAAACAATGTATTAATTTAAGGTAGAAACAATAAACTCATGGAAGTAATTAATACATATTAAACAAAATTGCCTTTGTTGTCAACCTGGACTCGTTGCCTCCCTGCACCTGACACACCCAACTTGCTGATGTCCCTGCGTGTTGCCGGTGGTACGAGGTCAGAAATGTCCGCGATTCACGCACAGCCAGTGCCGTATCCGCCAGGCCAGGTGACTCCACTCACTGGAACTCACTGGAACAACCGTCAACTCACCACTGAGCGCTAGAGGGGCCCTATCTGCAAATACACAAATGGTCATGCAAACACAGCTTAATTGTAAATTTAAATCTCAATTTAAATCTTGTTTAAACCAAATTTAAATAGTTAAGTGTGTAGGACAAAAGAATAGGGGTCTAAAATGAACTAGCTAATAAACAATAAGGCAAAGTAAAAACAGTTCAGTGGCACTTGATTCAAATTTGAATTAAACTCTGTTCAATCGAATTTAAATAAGTGCATAGAATAACAGAATGGGGGAAAAAAAGGAGAAAGCCTTCCCTATTTGCGAATTCCCCAAGGGGGAGTGCTTCTTGATGAGCAAATGCCAACTGATGACACCACTTAATTTTAAATTTCAATTGAACGTTGTTTAATTAAATTTAAAATAAGTGTATAAAATAAGGGAGGCTTGGGTGTGGGAATGTTATTACCAGCAAATAACAAATAGGATACAGAATTAAATGTGAATAAAATAAAACAGTAAGTGATCAAAAGGAAAGAATTTCCAAAGTAAAAATAACTCAAGAGAGAAAGAGAGGGAGAAGAACAAAAAGGGAATAAATAAAATAAAATAAAGTAGAATAAAGTAAACCTGTAAAAACAGGAAAAAGAAGAGAAAAGAAGAACGCTCAGGGGAGGGAATTGACTTATCTGGGGAGTGTCCACAAGGGGGAAATTAATATTAAACTGTATTGCGAAGAGATTGTCGCCCTTTTGCAGATACCAGTTTGAAATATTAATTGGACTGCAGTTTATTTTACAGTCAACAATTGACTACAGTGTTTAGACACAAATAGCAGTTTGTTAACGTTCTTCAGAGTGAGAAACGCGTTGCGTCTTGTCTCACTGAAATAGAGCGTGCATAAACATTAAATCACACAGATTTATTCTGAGTTGCTCATACATAAAAACCAAGTTTAAAACGTTGCCTGCATTCTTCACCAAAATAATATGTAACGATCTTTAGCGATATTACAAGTATTTAATCAATTCATGGGTGAAATATATGAATATAATAAATCATCACGCGTTATGACTAATTATAATATTGATCGCCCAAAGAGGGAATTATGCACATATATTGTGAATTAATTACAACGGATTGTAATTAATTACATATATGATTAGTTCTAGTTTAATGGTTGTTTAGAGAAACTATCCTAGCTTGTCCAGCAAATCGTTAGTTTTCTCACAGACTATTATAAGAAGAATGTTATTCTCTGGCCACGAGAATAAGTTCCTATTATAGCATTAAAGCGTAAAGCAGTGTTGCCGGATCGAAAACGTAGAAGTGACTTAGTTTTTCTGAATGAGCAGCAGAACAATCGAGCATGAATATAATGTGTTTAATATATGAAACTACTAATACAAACATCAAAATATACACAGAGGATATACATATATACAAAAGCAAAAGGAGGACTTGAAAGTTTGTTTCGCCGGAGATGGTCGTCCCGAAAGAAGATGAGCACGTGATGGAAGCGCGGTCGCCGAGACATCTGGGAGAGACGTGCACAAGAGGGCGATGGACAATTCAGAGACAATCGAGAGACAAAGCAAAAATGCTTGTGCTCGTCTTTTATAGACAAACAAGCCAACACGCCTCCTTGGGTGAAACACCCAATGATATAGGTGCAATATTGGCGGGCAAACATTTTCTTTGTCTTGTCTTGCAGCTCGATTTGCATAATTTATGAAGAAGTGGTAGATCAGAGTACATTTTTCTTCGAAGTACCATTAAAAATAGAATAATGCATTTTACAGTAATGTGACCTACATTGTTGAATAAGGCATAAAGAGAGCTTTACAAAGAAAGCTCGTTGATCGTTTGAAGTCACAAGGGAGATGTTCAGGAATCTATCGAAATAGCCATAAAACATGTCCGGTGATCTGTTAGTGTCCGCCAGGTCGGAGCCAATGCGAGATTAGGGTGGACCTGCGGGTGGACCTGCACACTTCTGAAATTTGAGACGGTGAATACATTCACTCTCATTGCGCGACCGCTTCAATGAACATTCAAAATGATATGCTAACCTAAACTTAAATGATGCTGTAGCATTATAACCCATCTAAAATGAACATTTTCACATTGTAGTACATCGGACTACCGCTAACATTGTCTGTGTGAATATTTAGATAATCACAATTATAGGCCTGTACATGCATCATGAGGAACGTCGGCTTCATCAACTGTGAACTGAACGCTGGCGATGGTATCTGCGAACACAATAGTGGGTGGGAACAGAACTTATATACTCAGGTGACGTGTAATGATTGGTTAGATAATGAGCAATGACATGCATTAGAGTCTTCCGGGTAGAACTTCCACTAAACGCTCCCATTTCTTGGCCACACCAATAGATGTGTATTATTTCTGTATTTTTACTGTTTGTTTTTTTTCTTTTACATTCAAGAAATATAGTTGAGAATGTCTATATTTCATAAATATGTTTATTTGCACTACCGTTTCAGACTACCATCTCTCATATGTCATATATATGCCATTTAATATCTGCATTTCCCTTTCGAAGGGAACTTCAACTCTGCGTTCAGTCACGCTTTGGGGAACGTCACACGTGAGCTGATGTCTGAAAGCCAAGTATCAAAAAACTCCAATCATATTGGCCGGTGACAGCCTATGACATCATCATAGCGTGACCCGGAAGTATATAAGGAGCACCTAGAGAACCAGTCAGTATCTTTTCGTCTTTCGGAACTGTTCTGTCTGATCACGATTGTATCGACTCCGGTAGGATTTTTTATATATGCCTTACAAAAGTTCAAGAGAGTGTGTTCATCCGTGTCCCAGGTTTTGACACTTGATATACACATTTCTGGGCGTTTTCTGTCTGGAGAGGAGTGTGCATAGACGGTGCGTGAGGGTGCTGTCTGTGTGTATTTCTGTTATTTACTGTGAGCGTCTCCTTATGGGGACGCTCCGTTCTCATTTGGCACTCTTCTTGAGGGAAGAGGTGTCCGCATCTGTGCCTGGTGATTCTGGGCCCCCGTTTGTGCTGAGGCAAAACGGCTGCTGCAATCATAGGGCTCGCAGGTGAGCTCATTGGGAAGTTTGAGAAAGTTGTATTCTCTCTCAGCTCCCCCGGGGCTGATGAGGATGAGTTGTTGGATGACGATGACGTCCGTCATTTGACGTCATTGCGTCTGGCAGCGAGCGCTCCTCTGGCTGCTGTGTATGCAGAGCTGCTGGTGTTTTTGGGACACACTTCTGGCAGGCTGCAGCTGCCGTGAGAGCGCGTTAAGAAAGGGGCCGTGCGGTTCCTTTCTGTCCATGAATGCTGCAGCTCCTATAAACTTTCCATTCTTTCCTGATCTCCGCGTTTGAGATTGGGAGGGCATGGAAAACCCCTAGCCGTTCAGATTTGTATCTGAGCCCAGACAGACGGGAGGAGGAAGAAGCGAGAGTGAGATGGGTGATCGATTGTAAACACAGCTGCGTTTGTAATCGATCCCCCAGCTACATAAGGGACTTTTTTTTTAATCTACCCTCTCCTCTTCTTCTTTCACCTCCTATATTTTCTTTTTTTTTCTTTAACCTTTATTTAATCAGGTGAGTCAATTGAGAACCAGTACTCATTTACAATGACAATTATATATAATTGTAGTCAGAAAAAGTATGGGGTTTTTGGGCAAACTGAAGTTGATAGAACGATATATTGTGCAGGCCCCAAAATGGCCGCCTCTTAGCCACCTATTGTTTAGAGTAGCTTCTCATCTGCTATGTTCTAGAGTAGTTTGAGTTAGCACTCGTCACTTCAGTTAGTATGTATGTTTAGGTCGGCCTTTATCGACCACCTGACATTGTTTGCTTGTGAGCTTCGCTCTCTTTCTCTTTTCCATGAGATTTGGAGGTGAAGCCCAGGCTTCACTAGGCTTGTGGCCCTGTAAGAAGGCCCGTAGCTTAGTGGCTAGGCTAGAGCTAGATTAGTTGTGTTGTTATATGTTAACTCTATGTATACTATCCCTTGTCAGGTGGTATAGTTTCTAGTTCTGGCCTCCTCCTGAGGGAGTTGTTAGGCCATATGCCCATTGTCCCCTTGTTTTTGTAGGTGCAATTGTTGAGTTTAACAGCTAGGTTGTAGATTGTTTTTAGACTTCCTGATGCTGTTTTTCTCAGGTGGTAGGCCCTTATCTTTGTGTAGATAAGTTATGCAGGTGTATGCTAGGCCCCACTTTCTAGAACTTTTCATGCTATGGAAAATATTTTTTCCTCTGAGCCACTTGATTTTCTTAATCAAGTTTGAGTTGACGGTGCTAGCTTTTTAGCCTTCGTCCTCTAGGGCTTAGTACAGATTTGAGAATCTGTGTGGAGAAAATGTTTATCCTCATTGGAAACAGCATGTATGTCAAAGCATTACGTTTGCTTTGAGTTCTAGACTTTTGCCCTACATTTGTATGTGAGCTTAGTTTGCTCACATAGTTTACACTGCCACAGGCTTTTGCTATGTGTCCGCTTGAGGTAGTAGGCCATATAGGCCTCCCTTAGACCATGTTGGCATTATTTGGTTCCCTTTAGTCACATATGATTTAGGGTACATTGCCTGTTGGAATGTGTAGCCTAGCTCAGTTTCAGTTAGCTTCCCACAGCTATTGTTGGGTTAGAGCTGGTTCCCCGTAGCTTGGTTCCCTTTATTTCACGAGCTGAAGCCACGTGTCATTGGAATGGTAGGCCCCAACAGGCCTCCTTTCTAGTTCACATGTTGGCACAGTTTTGTGTTTTTATTCTGCAAACAGGCTGAACGCCACTTGTTGCTGAGATTGTAGGCCCCACAAGGCCTCCTTTTTAGCTGACTTGTTGGCAGGATGCCTGGGAATCCAAGAACCCATACCACCATTGGCCACACGCCACCTCTGTTGAGTAGGCCTTAAGCAGGCCTCTCGTGGAGTATGGCGGCATAATATGCATTCCTTCTCTCAGTATTATACATGAAAGGTTTTCCACTGAATGCATGGCCTGTTGGTTGGTATGGTCTTGGTCTGGCGGATGCCATGTGTTTACTAGGGTAGGCCCTAATTAGGCCTCCTTTTAGTTTACATGTTGGCACAGTTTGTGTTTATATGGACAAACGGGCTGAACGCCACATGTGGCTGAACTTGGAGGCCCCATAAGGCCTCCTTTTTAGCTGACATGCTGGCAGGATGCTTGTGAATCCAATACTATCATCGGCCATGCCCCACCTCTGTTGAGTAGGCCTTAAGCAGGCCTCTCATGGAGTATGGTGGCGTAATATGCATTTCCTTTTAGAAACTAAATCTTTGAATGCATGGCCTGATGGTTGATATGGATATGGTCGCCACTTGCTGATGCCACGTGTTTACTAAGGTAGGCCCTATGGGCTTCCCGTGTAGCATATTGGAGTTCAGTTATGTACTCCTCTTGCTTTGAGAGTAAAAAGATGCTTTTTCCGAGTACTCTTCTGCGTGGTTGACCTCTCAGGGGTGATTTTTTTGTGGTAAAACCTTACTGAGGTTTGGTTTTAACTACATCAGCCTCCTTGAGTCTGGGTTTCTACTCTAGTTGGGCTAAATAGCTACCTAGTATCTAGGTTGGTTCTATTTTTTGCTCCTAGAACCCTAATGGCCACCAGACTAACGCTGTATGTCATAAAGGTATTTAGGCCCTCTGGGCCGCCTTTTTTGAACATACTAGCGTATGTTGTAGTGTAATCCTCTTACTAGAGAGCTATCAGTAACCTACTGAATACACTTCTGGTTGGCCAGGGCCACGAGCTGATGCCACGTGTCTGCTGAGGTCATCGGCCCGTCAAAGGCCTTCCTTAGTGCGTGTTGGTGTACGTTGTACTCCTCTTGCTTTAAAGAGAAAAAAGGTTCTTTTACCAAGTACACTGCTTGTTGGATTGTGTTAGGTCGATTGTCATGTGGGCACTTTACAGTTTAACTACTGTTACTAAGTCATATGTCCTGCTTCCAGCAAGACAGGGGTTCAAGGTTGCCCTCACAGGCCACAATTGAATGTCCTTCTAATATGACAAAATGCTTTCCATGTGTGAGTCATGCTCCATATAGAGCTATTATCATACGGTAGGCCCCTTCTGGCCTCCATGATTATGTGCCCACAGTATGGTCTAGCTGTTAGGATGAGCTTTGTACTTCCCTGCTAGGGTTGTCGGTGTAATAGTGCTTAGCTCCCTAAGCTGATCATGGGTGGTAGGCAGGGGTCTAAATTAACTTTTTTGATCACCAGCCAATGTGGCTGGTAACTTCCTAAAGTTACCAGCCAGTCAGAATTTCCACTAGCCAAATTTTTTTCTAGTGAAATAATGCATTTTTTCTAGATAATAATGCATTTTTATCATTTTATTAACATTGTTGGCATGAAAAACACATATAAAGTACAATGCATACAACAAAATATGCACAGAAAGTGCAAACATTTCATCTATCTATCATTTGAATCACATCATGGTCCTTTACTGCCTCAACTTTAAAATTATTAGTTCCCACCACGAAATTGCTCGTTTTGTTTTTTCTTTCGCGTACATGGCATGCAGCAATCCTGACAAAACATGACAACATTTTCGTGATCAAACACAAGCCATTCACGACCCGTCAGCCATTTGGCATTAAATTTTCTTTTCTTCGTTTCTCTGTCGATATCCTCATCCCCTGCCTCGTTCCTCTTCTTGCCCCCAGAAATCTGTCCCAACCACCGCCGCATTTAGTTTAATCTTAACTTTTTCCTTTACTAGCTAACTCCTTCCTCTTTCAGTCTATGCTCCCTGCTCTGGCTCCGTTCGTTCTTCTTCTTCCTTGTGTTTTCTGATGGACGCTCCGTTCGTTTCCATGGTTTCTCGCGCTGGTTTCACTGCAAACTGCGCGCAGCCAATGGGCGTATGAAACGTCATCGCGTAACATTACGGCACAGTGTTCATGGGAAATGTAGGAAGTGCTGCCAGGGGGAATGACCGAGAACAGAGCCTCATGCATCACCGGCCAACCTGGCTAGTAATTTTTTATTAACACAAATGAATTTTAACCCGCATTTGGCAGGTTGGCGGGTGTTAATTTAGAACCCTGGTTGTAGGCCTCCATGAGGCCTCCTCCTGAGGTTCAGCCCCAGGCTGGTTTGTGCTCCCCTGTATCAGGGTTTCTAGCGCACACAGCCTCCTCAGTGCAAATAATCAAAGCGCTGAGTAGATCCTAGGATGAGCGGATTATACTCCCCTCAATACGAGGATTTATAGCACTCAGCTGAGTTCTGCTCTCCAGGATGCCCATCTCTACGTGGCCACTAGACTAATGCCGTATGTCTTACAGATATTAGGCACTCTGGGCCACCTTTTGAACATACTGGTGTAGTGTACTCCTCTCACTGAGAGAGTGTTTTATTGAGTACATTTCTGGTTGGCCAGGGCCCCAGGTGATAATTTAACCTTGTTATGGTTGGTTGTCCTTCCTGGTGCTTAAAACACTGCCACGAGCTGATGCCACGTGTCTGCTGAGGTCATAGGCCTGTCTTTGGGGCCTTCCTTAGTGCGTGATGGCGTATGTTGTACTCCTCTTGCTTTAACACTCTGAGGTCTGAGGTATCGCCGGCGATACCACCGTGTTTTTTTTCTTACCAGTGTGAAAGAGACTCAAAATACTCTGTCAATGTTGCACATACAATTAAGAGTTATATACCATTTTAATCTGTTGAATATCTTCTTTTATTTGTGTACACTCAGAGTAAAAACAAAATGTTGAGCTTTTTGTAAAATAAAGAAAACTAACATGATGTGTGATCTGTCATCTCCCTCTGAACGAAGTCCAATCTGATAATTCTCAGAAAATGAACTGTAACTTAGTGAATACTAATGACACAAAAATGAGACTTATGTCTAAAAAACGTTGAAATGTCAGGTTTTAAATCGTGCAAGTCAAATCGAAAACAAATATTCTCTATTTATATAATCTGTATGAAAAAAGAGCCATGTCAGAAGTCTGTGATTCAGCTCATTACCCGCTAATGCGGCCACGCCCACGGAGCCAGCGCTATTCTGACGCAAATTCAGTCAATACATGCATACATCGTCTCAATCGTGTATTTATTGTCTTGAAAAGTGTTTTGCATAGCCATAGTCAGCGATCTCTGGCCTCTGTTAGTTCAGTTCCTGGAGAGTCACATGACCTGTTCTTCTTTAGATAAATTTGTGGACTAAAGGTGTACAGAGCACCCTCATGCTGCAAGTATGAATTGAAAACACAGTTTCCAGCGCTCATAGTAATGACAATAAATATTGAAGAAATATTACTCCTCTGTATAGAAAAATTGACAAACTGAATCCATCAATATTTCTCCAAATGTGCATGCTTTTTAGCTAAAAGGCTACATGAAATGCCACAGAGGTAACATAATTGTTCAGACACTTTGCATCACAGAAATGCATCATATTTTAAAGAATATAATAGAATACCATTATTTTAAATTGTAATAATATTTCACAGTATTGCTGTTTTTTCTGTATGTTTGATATACACCATGATGAGCTTGAGACATGATCACAGAGGGTTTTTCACAGCCTACCTGACTGAAAGAGCTCATTATTATGCAAGTCATTTCAGGTCATTATTATGTGATTCTTTTGTATTCTCAGGTGAGAATCACCCATTATTCATGATGATTCACGCCTCCACGCATACTGTGTTTCTTGACAAAAAGTGTCTTACAAAATTTAAATCTCTCTATTGTTTTATATGAAGGAGTAGGCAGCATAATTTTTACATCATTCTGAAGCAAAAACTCTACAACCTCCAATACCCAGAAGTCTTGTGAACACTGATTTAATATATATATTTTTTACCTTATTTCAGTGACTTAAGTTTTTTGTTTTTTCAATAACCATGCATAAATGTTATTCCTTCAAAAATACAAATATGTACATACATGTTCCTCACATATTATGGCAGCCTAGTTTGTGCTGAATACAGTGTAATGACACTTTTCCATTAATATGTTTATGAACAACTGAAAAAAGCACAAATGTCAGGGCATGTCAAAACTTCTCCAGGGCCCCGAAAATCCTCAGACCCCAGAGGGTTAAAGAGTAAAAAGGGTTCCTTTTACCAAGTGCACTGCTTGTTGGATTGTGTTAGGTGTGGACTGTTATGTGGGCACTTCACAGTCTCATTTTGCTGTATACTGAAGTCATGTTTCTTGCTTCCAGCAAGATAGGTGTTCAAGGTGGCCTTCGCAGGCCACCACTGAATGTCCTACTGTTGTGACAAAGTACTCTAGCTTATGTGAGTCTTACTCCACATAGAACTACTATCATGATGTAGGCCCTTTCTGGTCTCCATGATTATGTGCCCACAGTATGGTCTACCTGTTAGGTTGAGCTTTGTACTTCCCTGCTAGGGTTGTCTGTGTGATAGTGCTTATCTCCCTAAGCTGATCATTGGTTGAAGGCTTCCATGAAGCCTCCCATTGAGGATCAGCCCCAGGCTGGTTTGTGCTCCCCTGTATCAGGGTTCTTTAGCACACAGCCTCCTCAGTGCAAATAATCAAGCGCTGAGTAGATCCTAGGATGAGCGGATTATACTCCCCTCAATACAAGGGTTTATAGCACTCAGCTGAGTTCTGCTCTCCAGGATGCCCATCTCTACGCTTGGGTCTGAGTTGCTTACTGCCCTTCTTGCAGTCGCTCTCTTACCTGCTCTCTTCTCTGAAGAATGCGTTATGGAGATTCTGTACTCAGACAGGGTTGGCTAAGACCAACTTTGTCCTACATCAGACCAGGTCGGCCTCCCTGGTGGCATTGGGGGGTGACTTCGTTCCCCTCTAGCTCCTTTTGGTTCCCTGGCCACATTCCCTTTAAGGGACCACTTTTCCTCAGAAAAGTTGGTCCCAGATGCCTTGAGCGGCCTTAGTAGGCTTTCTACGGAAGGCCTCTTTGAGGCTCAGCTTGGGCTGTTGGCCGTAGGGAATGCTGTCACTGACAGCCTTTGTGTGACCCAAGGGTGAGTTGCTATCTGGCGTTTCATTCAAAACTGCTTCATGTTTGTCTAGCCATCTTTTGGCATGCACTCTCCTTAAGCATGGCGGCGTGGGTATATCGTTCCCCATAGCGTGATTGAACGCAGAGTTGAAGTTCCCTTCGAAAGGGAACGTCTCAGGTTACGTATGTAACCATAGTTCCCTGAGAACAGGGAACGAGACTCTGCGTTGCCCTGCCATGCTTCGGGGCTGCCTGCTGAACAATCCCTCAAGACGATAAGGTACTGACTGGTTCTCTAGGCGCTCCTTATATACTTCCGGGTCGCGCTATGATGATGTCATAGGCTGTCGCCGGCATATGATTGGAGTTTTTTGATACTTGGCTTTCAGACATCAGCTCACGTGTGACGTTCCCCAAAGCGTGACTGAACGCAGAGTCTCGTTCCCTGTTCTCAGGGAACCATGGTTACATACGTAACCTGAGACGTTTTATCTTCTTTAACTTTTTATTAATATCATAAATATGTTTATTTGCACTACCGTTCAGCACAAGCACCACATACTGTCAGGGAGTGAAAATCTAATTTTCTTGATTTTTTGCAAGCTTACGAATAGCTGCCAATACAACCTCATTCCCATTTCCACTAGATTCAGCGCATTTAGATTTGTTTGCAGCTGGCTTCTGAGGAGTATCCAAGAGGGATGCAACAACAACCTCATTGTCAAAATTCGGACATGTGTCAAACCACTGTGATTCCGTATCTTTCTGAAGTTTCAATCCCGAGCTACTCGAGGCTGATGCTGAATCCTCAAACTGATCGGCTGTGTCAGACACGTTAGAAGACATGGGTTCAAGCCAAAGTTGTTTAACTTTCTTTTTGCCTCTTTTTCCCATACATAAAGATGTCAAGGCGAAGTTATATACTTTTTCACTTAATTTTTACAACAGATCATTACATCATGATAACAAAGTATGTAGCATTTCTTTACCGTTTTTAAGGACATATATCTTAATTTATACATTAAATAAGCTACCATTGTTCAGAGATTCTGAAATGAACACCCGCGGTTGAGCAGTGTCGGCGCTGGCGATTTGTTCGTCTTGAAAATGAACGCCTTTGCATTGACACAGTTAACCAGTTTACACGCGCCTGCAGAAATATACATTTGATTACATTTTGGAGAACAGACAGAAGAAGATCCGTCAATGTGCATTTGATCATTGTTTGTGTTCAGAGGTTATGAGCGCGAGCACATGTAAAGAATTTTCTCTCTTCTTTCAAATGTATCTGTATACGTTATTATTATACAAAGTAAAGCAATGCAATGATATTCGGGTTACAGATGCCAGAAATAATGCTTGTCTATATAATAATGCGTGTTTGTTGCAAAGATATCTAATTATGATAATAATTTAAATCTTAATAATAACATGCTATTGTATTGAGATATATATATATATATAGTTACAAAGTAACTAGTAATGAGCTACTTGAGTAGATTTTCATTGGATACTTTTTTACTCTTACTCAAGTAACTATTAAGATTATTACTTTCACTTTTACTTTGAGTAAATATTTCTATAAGTACTTGTACTTTTACTTGAGTACAGTTTTTGGATACTCTACCCACCTCTGCACATCACAAACATCACTACATAATGTATTAGTAAAAAATAATTTTTAACTAGATTTAAAAAAAAAAGAAAAAAAAAAGTTAAAAACATAAATGCTGTTAGAAGGTTAAAAAATTGGTTGAAAATTGAGGAAGTTATGGTGTTCACAAGCAATTATAACCAGGTTTGTGCATTATAAATCACAGGTGTACTCAATTTTGTTTCAGTGATCACAGGTTTTCTAACTTTTGTGCTAGTGATCAAATGTGTGTTAGCTTTTGTTGCACTTTCTACCTGTCAATTATGAAATAATTCAATTATTACAATTATTAATAGGTGATACAATTTTGAATCATTTGACATTTAAGTGAAACAGAGTTGTACTAATTTATTTTGTATACTGTTTTTATAAATGGACACAAACAATATTTCCTTTTCCTTTAACCAGCAGAGTTGGAAAAAAGCAAAAACATGGGAAAAGACCACAGTGATGGAAAGAGCTTAAGGGTTACACATGATATAAAGAACAGCTGGAGCAGAAAAATAGCTGATGGAAACAATGAAAACCTACCCATGTTTACACTCCACCTGTCTGAAACATGGAAGAACAGAGATGGATTCTGCAGAAGAAGCACATTTGGGAAAGAAAACGTCACAAAAGAGAACAAGACCATCATGATGATCGGAGCCACGGGTTCAGGAAAAACCACTCTAATTAACAGCATGATCAACTACATTCTGGGAGTGAAATGGGAAGATGACTTCCGGTTTGTGCTGATAGATGAAGGGAAGCAGAAATCCCAGGCTGAAAGTCAGACTTCAGCGATAACGGCATATCAAATCAATCACATGGATGGATTCAAGGTCCCTTATTCTCTGACCATAGTGGACACACCAGGATTCGGTGATACCAGAGGAATCTCACATGACCAGAAGATCACAAAGCAGATTCAGGAGTTCTTTTCAGCTCGTGGAGGGATCGACCGCATTGATGCCGTGTGTTTTGTAGTCCAGGCTTCACTTGCCCGTCTGTCACACACACAGAAATACATCTTTGACTCCATTCTTTCCATATTTGGGAAGGATATTTCTGGAAACATCCTTGTGCTGGTCACCTTTGCAGATGGGAAAACACCCTCCTGTTCTCGAGGCCATCAAAGTCTCTGGGGTGCCCTGTGCTACCAATGAGTCTGGAGAGCCTCTTCACTTCAAGTTCAACAACTCTGCTGTGTTTGCTAACAATAATCAATCTGCAGAGGATGAGGACTCTGACTGTGAAAACTTTGACCAAATGTTCTGGAAGATGGGATTTTCTAGCATGAAAAAATTCTTCACATCCCTTAACACGATGGAAACCAAGAGCTTGTCTCTGACACAGGAGGTCCTAAAAGAGCGACAGCAGCTGGAAGTGCTTGTGGAAGGTCTCCAGCCCCAAATCAGTGCTGGTCTGACAAAACTGGATGAAATCAGGAAGACAAGAGCTGCTCTGGAGCAGCACAAAGCTGAGATGGAGGCAAACAAGGATTTTGAGTATGAAGTAGAAGTAACTGTCCCAAAAGAGATCAGAAACAACACTGGCTACTACTTATCCAATTGCCAGAAGTGTCATTTCACATGTCATGAAACATGCCAAATTGCAAATGACAGTGAAAGATATAAGTGCAATGCCATGAAAGATGGAAAGTGTACGGTGTGTCCAGGAAAGTGTGACTGGAATGTGCACTTCAATCAGAAATACAGATGGACTTATGTCACAGAAAAGAGAAAGGAAACCTATAAGGATTTAAAAAAGCGATATGAGGCTGCACATGGACAGGTCATGTCAAAAGAAAACATCTTTGAAGAACTTGAAAATGAGTTTCAGGTTGTTCAGTCAGGTGTGACCAGAGTAATTCAAAGATCTCAAAAGTCCTTGGAGCGACTGCAGGAAATTGCTCTCAAGCCCAATCCTCTGTCCACCCCTGACTACATCGATCTGATGATTGAGTCTGAGAAACAAGAACGCAAGCCTGGATTTAAAGATCGCATTCAGTCTTTGATGGCTGTCAGGAAGAAGGCAGAGATCATCAGTAAGTTTTCCACAGGAGAAGTGCTTCCAGAGGATTGGAAACAGTACAAACCTGCAACAAGAAAAAAAGCTTTCTATGATCCAAGAACCTGGTTCAGTTGGCCCAGTAATCACTAAAGTAATTAACCAAAACATGTGGTTCTGTGGTAAGATGCTCTGAATGCATTTTTATTATACTTACACTTTAATACTTTAAAAATACTTTTATGGTGTAGATTCCTGTATTATTTTGCCTTTTTTTGTCAGTCTTTTTATTGTCATTTAGTAATACATACAAAGACTCCCATCCCCACAGAACAAGTTTTCACTGCATGTTAAAACATAGTAAAAATAAAAAATAAAAATAATAAATAATATACACATAAATATACATTTATATACATACATATACACATACATACACATCAAATTAAATAAATAAATAAATAAATAAATACAAATAAATGAACAACTAAATAAATAAAATCAGTGTGTGTTAACAGAGGGTAGGCTAATAACAAAAATTGATCAAGACATCATTAACTTGGGATCTATGTTATATATCCAAGTCAAGACCGGCTGCCAAGCAACATTGAATTTACAGCTATTGCCTTTTACTGAGAAACAAATTTTTTCCAGTGTCAAATAGTGCGTAAGATCTCTAATCCATTGTGCAAAGGTAGGTGGATACTTATCTTTCCATTTTATAAGTCTTCTTGCTAAAAGGGTGGCAAAGGCCATCACACGTTTAGCACTGTTGTGTAGTCTAATACCATATTTTGGCACTCCAAATATAGCCGTGATAGGAGAGGGTTCAGTTGGACTCTGGAGTACTTCTGAGAAAAAACAAAAAATTGATTTCCAAAAGCCTGTAAATTTTGAGCATGACCAAAACATATGCGAAAGACTGGCTTGTTCCATTCTACACATATCACATATTGCATCTACTTTTGATGTGAATTTGGCTGGCTTCACCTTAGACCAGTGCAATCTATAAACAATTTTGAATTGAATGATTTTGTCACATACAAATTGAAGAAGAATGTATCCTATGTATAGCATCTTGCCAAGACTCCTCTGCCATTTGCACTTCAAGCTCATCTTTCCAATGTTTTTTCAGTGAGATCATAAAAACTTGATTATCTGAATTCAGTATTGAATAAACTGTTCCAATAATCTTCTCAGCATATGGTTTAAGTTCTAGTATAGTTTCTAAAGTAGATTTAGGTGGTGGTAATGGATATGTTTTTGAGCATGATGACAAAAAAACTGTGTAATTGCCAAATCTAAACATTTAAAATTGATTTGTTGTACAGAATGAGCTGAATATGTCACGTTTCACAAATGATCAGATTGTCTCAGAATGCTGTTTTGGGATGATGTAATTTTACTGTCACTGAGCGTTTAATCGATTCTGCTTTATAGATTTTGTATCTTATTCTTTTGTATCTTATATTAAACATATCTATTTCAGCAAAATACAGTTAACTTGGAAAGAGAACAAAACTGAATTCAACACAATAAATTCTCGTTTTCACATTCAGTTGTCTCTGTTTTTATTCTATTCATCAGTTTCTTTAGAATCAGTATTTAGTATTACATCTACATAATACTGTCTCGAAGTATGCATCAAATAAGATTTTCAGATATTTTCCTTTTGTTAATATTAGTAACACTGTTACAATAACTGTGAGAATAAAGTGAATTCCATTAAGGATTATTTTCCATTCTAAATTCAGTTTCACATGCCCGAAATGCTAAATTCATATGGGCTAGTTCTTTCTTGTTAGCTGATCAAGCAGTATTATGGGCACTTCATATTAATATTTTCATATTAACAAGTTTCTTGTGTTCATATATATATACAGCTGCCACTAATGTAATGGATCTAGCAGGGCTTGAACATATAAATGTTTTTAAAAAGGGTTTGAACACTAATCAAAATGACCTGCATTTGTCTTATAATTGTCTCCGTCACCTAACTGTGCAGTTTCATTTACGTGACTCACATTCATCACAGTTCGTGTATTCGTGAGGAATCGAACCCTTGGCCTCGTGGTGTTCGTCCCATGCTTTAGTGCTTTTAAGGGAAGGGAAAATTCAGTCATTATTTACTCGCATTGGTGTTGTTGTTCCAATGCCATATGAAAGGAGAAATAAAAAAATGTCCTGCTTGCTCTCATACATATAATGACAGTGAATAAGCTTCAGGCTTACAGTTTTATTTTACAGTAGGACCCATTTCTCAATATTTTTCAAAACTCTTCACACGTTGTAACGGACAAGACGTTACCTGTTGTATTATTGTATTTTAGCTCCATTATTATTCTTGTTTTCTTAGTGTGTAGTGTGCAAATCACTTGTAGTACCACTAGGAGCAGCTTGAGGGCGCTAGTGCCTGGAGGTAGCTGGGCATATAAGCTTGGCCACCATAGAAGAAGTTAGCTTGTTTGGTAGAGGGAAGCCTCATGGGGTGCTTCTCAATATCCATCCTCGTTTCTTCGCTCCTCCGTCCTCCATCCTATGACCCGGAAACCGATCGAGCTCAGCCATCTTGAAGGACATCTCAATTCTCTAATTGCACCGCGAGGAGGCGAGGATCGAGGAGTGAGGAAGCTTCCCGAGGAGTCATGAGCGAGGATACACAGGTGCTTTAAAAGAGACAAAACTGGTTTTCAAGTTTATTCATTGACTTTGTGGCACATTTAAATAAGCACTTGTGGGAATAATAAAATAGGTTTCAAAGATCATTTGTTTTGTGAAGAGATTTTTATCAGTACATGTCAAAAATCTGCTGAACCCCTCAGAGTAACTTCTGAAAAATACAAAGGAGGTGTTACAACGTTTATCCTCACTAACTTTCAACTTGGCACAGCAGTGAATCCAAGAAAAAGCACAAGTTGTGAGAAATCAAGTTTACCAAAAACATGACATAAAATACAATCCATGTTCTTTCTTCTCTGAGGTGAATATATGCGTTCACATCTGACAAATGGAGTTCTGGTCTGGTGATGTTCAACTCAGTGAAGAAAGAACAGGGACACTTTTATCCTTTTTTGGGATTTCTAGGCATTGTATTTAATGTAGTGTACTTATTAATCTTGATTTCTCACAGCTTGTGTGTTTTTCTGTGAGTGGGAGTGAACTGTGACGCTGATAAGAGTCTCATGAACGCAGTCGAGCACAGAAGACCAACGACCAAGGGCAGGATTTTCATGAAAAAATACATCAGATTTCAGTTTGTTTTTCACCAAACCCTATCATAAACCCCCAGAACACCTGGAATATACGACACGTGTCGCATGGGGTCATTCTGTGATACTTTTACATCATTTTTAAAAAGCTTGAGCCCGAGCGGGACACTTAATAAATTCTCCTTTTTGTGCTCCATAAAAGACAGAAGGGCGTACAGCATTAGATCAACAGCAGGGTGAGTAAATGATGACTGAATTTTCATTTTAGGGTGAATTGTCCCTTTAAGAGCCTTGTTGGGAAGAGGAGGAAAATGAAAATCTTCCGATGGACCATGATACAGAAAGCCACAGAACTTAAAGTTACTCAAAATGGTAATACGACCGTAGTTATTTCCAGACGCCACAGCAGATTTTACATTGTTAGAAAAGAAAAACAAGGAAAAGGAGTATATTTCACATAGTGTACAGGCATATGTTAATGGGTATTAGAGTTACGTTTAGATCTACACAGATTCTTCAAAGAGGACAGACAATAAACATAGCAAGTGGATAGAGAAGACCATTGATATCAGTTGTTCAGACTTGAGTTCATCATTGGATACTTTACAATACAGTCACTCAGACATTTTGATAGAAATACAGCAAACATTATACAGAATTCAATTGATGGGACTTACAGTAGTGTTTTAATGGACAAAGAAGAAACAGTGGATCTGTCAGAAACATGAGGCTGAAAGAAGGATTCTGACTGAAAATATCACAAAAAGATATTCTTAAGAATTTAAATCATCACTTTAACCATTGTTCTACCACACAAACGTGACTGAAACTAACTCGCTAGCTAGCTTGTAAAAATGTAATTGCGAGAAAACTGCCGTTTTCAATCACTCTCTATTCATTCCTTCTTAATAGAAGGAACAGAAGATAAAACAGTGTTGTTGAGTTTTATATATATATATATATATATATATATATATATATATATATATATATATATAATAAAATATATATATAAAACCCCTCTACCCAGGCCCTACTCGGTCCGCTCTGCGCAGGCCTCGAACTTGTTCTAACAAGGAGGCTAAAGGCTGTGTTGAAAAGGCCCAGTATTTTCCATACTATTTACCGACGCCATCCTTTAAATCTATTCAACATGGTCCATGTCCAGAGCCAGTGAAATGACAGAGTCTGATCCTGATGTCCGCAGCAGACGGGTGCCAAGGCCCCCACGTCACTTGGTGGATTACGAGGTAGAAAACAGAGGCTTCCACCACACATACCCACCTGTTTCCAGACTGCAACTCGCGCACCAAAGAGAATCAGAAATGCAAGGTGTACTTTATCAGAGGGAGCTACGGAGATGACAGCCCTTACCCGATGGCAGGAGTTGGAACAGGAGGAAGAAATTACTGGAGAACCATATGCAGGCAAAGATGCTCAAGCAGTGATTCAGCAGCTCAGAGAAGAGAATCAGCAACTGCATAAAACCATTAGAGATATGAGACATAAGATAGAAATGGTTGAAACAGCCTCATCTCAGAGTCCCGTCCCTCTGCCCTGTACCAAATCACCGTGTGAGGCCTCTGTAACTCAGACTAAACTTAGACCCATACCAGCTCCATGATCCCCCAAGTCCATTGCAGATTGCAGTAGACAGGCTGCTAAAGAGACTGATAATACAGAAGCACGCTATGAATCCCCCAAGTCTGTAGATGATAAACAGGTTAGTGCCTCTGCCATTTCAGATGACCTGTGTAGAATGAGTCTCAAGTCACCACCAGAGGGCAAGCCACTATCGCTCAAGTTCCCCTAGCCATCCTCAGTCAAAACGTTTGACCCAGTCTTATCCAGCACGCACCCCAGAATGCTACACAAACTATGCCCCACATCAGCAATGGCTGCCTTATCGTTCCCCCTCACCTGTTCTTAGTTTTAGAGAACAGCCAGACTACACCACAAGGCCTTATCATCCACCCAGAGACTTTATCCCTGATGGCTGCATACCTCCTAATAGAGAGAGCATCTACAGAGGTCCTACACCCTCTATTCCTGACTTTACAGCAGAGGACCCAAGGCAGTTTGCAAGGCTGAAGATATCGCTCGAGAATTTGCTGCCACATGATGCCAAGGAACAGTTCAAATACCAGATTCTGGTACACTTTAATCCACCAGGAGCTCCCCACTTCGGTGGTATATGGGAAAGAGAAATCAGGTAGCTGAAAGCTGCACTCAACCAGACTCTTGGAGCACAACATGTGTCTGAGGAAGTGCTGACTTCAGTCCTTGTAGAAATCGAAGGAATTCTGAACTCTAAACCCTTAGGGTATGTGTCTTCAGATGTGGCAGATGTTGATCCTATCACTCCAAAGATCATTCTCATGGGGCGGCTGGACTCCGACTTTGTCACGGTTTGCAGGTCTGTGGATTCTTCCTTGTCTTTGTGTGTGTGTGTGTGTGTGTGTGATCACCGGGATTGCTGGGCAACTCATTGTTGCTGATTAGCGATTGGCCTCAGCTGGTGCTGATCAGCTATGCTTTATATTGAGTGTGTGTTTGCTCATTCACTGTCGGATCGTTGTTGTTGTTATTCACTCTTGTTCCTTGTCTAGTGTTTCCTGTTATCCCGTGTGCCGTGCTCCTGCTGTGTTTTGGACTACCTGTCGTTGTGGATGTTACTGCCTGTCATTTGTGGATTTCCCCGCTGTTGTGGATTATACTGCCTGTCGTTTGTGGATCACATTGTCACTGGACTTCTGTCTCGGATTTCATTCGTCCGCCCATTGTAGTCCCTGCGCTACCAAGGACAACATCAGCACCCACGATCTGCCTTGTTCACTGCTGTTGTTCACGTTATCTTCCTTAATAAATATTTATACTGAATTCCGAGTCATTTAGCCTGACATACTTACCACAGGTTGGAGACACAGTCAGATCCTCGCTGATCATTTCTGGTCACACTTCATAAAGCAGTATCTACCTGAATTACAAACCCGTTCAAAGTGGATGACTGAAGGGGCCAAGAACCTGGAGACTGGAACAGTGGTGATGATAGTTGACCAGCAACTTCCCAGGGCACTTTGGCCAGTGGGAAAGGTCACAGACACATTACCAGGAGCTGATGGTCAAATCCAAACTGCTGAAGTGCAAGTGGGTGATCATAAATATGTTAGACCAGTAAGTAAGCTAATCCATTTGCCAGTATTACCAAATGATGACAAAGACTCTTAAGCCTTTACTGTATTGAATTTACTATGTATATTGGGGCGGCTGTTGGAAAGGGCCAGTATTTTCCATACTTTTTACTGATTTGATCTTGATATGTGATTGACAGATTAGTTTGGCCCGCCCATAAGAAGGACGACATTTTAGTTCTTACAGCTCTGTCAACTGCTCGCTATAAAGTTGCTTTCATTGTGTGTGCGTTCAAAAGAAGTTAGTGTGTTGTTTATATATCTTATGCTTATATGATTCTAACATCTTGTTTCTTGTCTTTAGTGTGAGAATTTGAGTTTTAAGCTGTTACCGGTCCATTTTATCATAACTGCGTCATCTTCATAAGTGCGCGAGTCCGGATCCAGCCATCTATAGCGCGCACATTTAATACAGCGAGTTTGTGTATTGCATTATGATTATGAGATATTAATATGTTAATCGGCAAATAGGGTTTTTGCTTGTGAATAACCCTTTCAGTCAGTATTGTTTGGCATGTTTATGGCTGTTGTTTCTACTTATGCGCCGTTAAATAATGGCTATGTTCTGTATTTATTATTTGTTGTGATTTATTATGTATATTTCTTTATTTATTTTAGACACCACACACGTGCCATATGTATGTGAGAGTGTGCATAATAAACGGAGCTTCAGTTGAGCACCGACCTCTGGCTTTGTGCGTTATTACCGACGCCCCCTGGTGATCACAAATTAAAATAACAATGCCAGTACAGTCCTTTAAAAGCTATTCAACAGGCTGCAACCTCTAATGTCAGTCGCTAGAGCATCTCTTGAGATCAGAGGAGTGAGGTTACTCACACAGCGACTACTAGCTGGCCTCCGTTATTATTTTATATATTATATATATATATATATATATATATATATATATATCTCCTCCTGACTACCAGGGAAAAAAAGTTTGGTTTATCTTTTATGTCATTACATTGTTTAGAGCATATGAAACAAAATGGAAAAATAAAGTTTTTGAAAAAATTATGTTTTATTCATATGTTATGCTATGTCCTCTGTAGTGGACACCAGGACTCAGTTTTTAAAAAAAATAAATAAGACATGAATAGACATGGAAAGGTAAAAACAATGGGATTTTTTAAAATAAAACAATTTTTGGGTTTCAGGATCTTTTAATGTGTTCTTGGAGCAATATGTAATGGGAAAAGAATGTTATAATGGGAGTAATAATTGGCAAGATTTTCATAATATCTAATATTTCACAAGAATGTCTATTTTAGTGAGTGTGCACGCTTTCACTGTGTGATTTAATCTATTGAAATGCATTCAGAATACCCCCATGATTCAAGATAAAAAATGCCCCATTGTTTACTACATTGTTTATATATAGAAAATTTAATATAGGTATACGAATAGTGCTATTTTTCTCCAAGTATCAGTATGTTTAGAAATGTGATAGCTATTTATACATCAATAAACAAGTTAATTAAAGACTTACGTTTTACCCCATAATACCTGTTTTTGGTATATTTCTCCAACGAAAGTAGTTCCAAACAAAGACCACCACAGTTTTGAGTCTCTGAGCAACACGCAACAGTGAATGAATCAGCTGTTTGAACGAGTTGAATGAATCGGTTGAATCTCAATGACTCCCACATTAAGGCTATCCTCAAACTCAGGCAAATGTTTAGTTTCTGAATGAATCAGGTGTTTGAATGAATCGGTGTAATCTCAGTGATTAACTCATTAACAGTGACTTGCTGTCACCTTCTGGCAGTTTTTTAAATTTTTAGTTAAAGTGATGCTGGTCTTTGAATTATTTATTTATTAATAAATATATTCAAAGTTATATTAAATATAAAAGTTGTGATACTGTTTTTTGAAACCCTGGATAAAAATGCACATTTTTAAAACTGATTTTGTGGATGTTCATTAAATAGTTATTAAATAGTGATTGTGTGCTCCACATTTTCAATGTATCAAGTGAAATGAGTTAAGTGTACTGGTGTGGCCCTCCACAACCACCCTATTTTCTCATGTGGCCCCTTGGGAAAATTAATTGCCCACCCTGATGTAAGTCCCGGTGTCCTCTACTGAAGACATGTATGAAATCAATGTCCTGTGTAACGTATTTAAATACTGAAATGGTAGATGAAAATAATGGACCAATATCAGAAGAACTAAACTCAACTCAGGGAGGAAAACGGTGTGTTCAATGAAACAAACACAAGGTTGCAGTACTCAATGGTGAAATATATTACAATGAAATAAGTTGACAACATTTACAATATTTACATATACACATAGATAGTATTGAATTCAAAATTATTAATGAACAATTCACATGATTCAAAGATTCAAGTGCTGCTACTGTATATATACCACACACAATGAGCAAAATTCGACAATCCAGAGGAAAAAACTAGTCCATAAAGCAATATGAATGTGCATTAAAGATGTGTAAGGGTGTATGAGTGTATAATGGTGTGCGAGGGTGTGTGAGGGGAGCAGCTTGCACTCTCAGTCTTTGGTTCAGGGCCTAGTAGCTCGCCATCAATACAAGAAACCTGGCCTGTAAGCAGGACCAAGCAATAAATAACACTTTACATAAATCACATAATCATACAATATCATAATGTCATCATATTATCATCATATTCAATCATTTCATGTACATGATTCAAATTTATCCTGCATATAGCAACATAATTCAACAATCTACAAGAGTACTCTATAATTAACATATAAATAGTTTCAAACTTCATCTCAATATTAAATAGTAAACCATTTCATAATCAGTAACATCAATATTGCTATAAATGTCAATAGTAGTGCATTGTTCATATAAAATCAATATAGTTAAGCACATAATATATAATCTGAACCAATACAAACCACAGCCAGCACCAGCACCGGCTAACAGATTCATATGCCATACACAAAAGCGCTAACATTAGCACCGTATGATACAAACAATGACACTCACCAGTTCTCGTATCATTAAATCACTCAACACAGCACAGTCTCAACCGAATCGGAGGCATCTAAAAAGGTTGGCAAGCATAACAGTTCAAAACCGGCAGTCTAATGAGTCAATATAAAACATTTACAGGGTTAAACGCCTACCTGCAGCAGCACAACACATCGACTCCCTCCCACCCCCACCCCCACCCCCATGGTTACACCTGTTTCGTAACAATAAGTCATATTTTGATTTGAAACCCCATAACATTTTCCTGAGATGTTGATTTATAACAAACAATTTGAAAATAATTCAGATGTAAACAGTGTAATTATAATTAGTTATAGTTACTAGTTACTTCTCACAAATAGTAACGGAGTTAGTAACGAGTTACATCATTAGAAAAGTAACTAATTACCAGGGAAAGTAACTATTGCGTTACTTAAAAAAATTAAAATATGTCAAATAACTTGAATGCCCCCAATATTAAATATAAGTCTAAGAATAAATAATTCTTGATCTGACTCGTGACTCATGATCCGCTCTTGCTTATGAAATTTCTCTGTACTGTCATTAAAGAAAACGTAGTTTCATATTTATGTTTAAATAGTCCTATGTTATGTTTTAAATTCATTTACTTGATTATGAAAAGTGAACAGCATGAGTAAGATCATCATAAGATGCGCAATATATCGGGAGACATAGAGTGGGTCAGACATGATTTTAAACACTTCATTAAGTTTTGTTTTGTAGAAAGCCTTTCTTTAAAGTGAATTTCGTTTTGTAAAAATTGTATCTTAATTTTAATCAATGTTTCATCAACCAATTGCCTGGATTTAATAAATAAGAAGCAAATATAACAGACAATATAATCATGGCAGGCGCGGGCGCGATCACTGGCGCATGAACTGGAGCGCGACTTATAGGCTAGAGAACTGAAACTCAGCGGCTGCTTGCCTCGCAGACATGAGAAATATATCTATAGAAAGCTTGACATATCTACTTACGAAATAATTAAAAACGAAAAGAGTCTACTCTGATTGTGTAATCCGAATGAAATGTGCATTTTCTCTCCAGTATGCGGAGATGATTAGAGTCAGTAATGTCAACTTCATCTTCACAGCCGACACTGATTCAGAAAACATTACTTTATTAATAAACAATTAAAATGTCTCATTGCTGTTTTGGTCACATTCATAATCATTAATTTTGCCGGTTCTTTATGGCAAGCGTTATGTGCGCTTGAGTGCCTATTACATAAACGCTCATTATTATGGTTTATTCTCTCCAGTATTTAAGAAATTAAATTAATATAAATGTGATTAGTCAACTAATGGCTTAAATGAATAGCTACTAGTCGACTAGAACAACTTATTTCACATATTATCGATCCAGCATGTCACAAAGGGTGTTCTGGTTTGAGCTCGCGCTCCGCTCGCATGCTGACAGACACACACCCACACACACACACACACACACACACACACAGAGCATCGTTCATTATTATCAGTTTAAAATTATAATTGTGTATGACTAACTGCAGCACACACCAGAGAAAAAATCTTTGCAGGTCCTATGAGCTGGATGAAAACCGCTTTAGTGAGCTTTATAAGGTCTCAGGTCTATATATATATATAATATTCTCTTATTCACTGCCATACTATGACGACTTTCGCTTCTGAGAAACCCGGAAATGTGAAAAGGGTCGTTAAACAAGAGAAAAAATCGAAACTGAAAGTGTACCTTCATCTTCAGAGAAGACGCCATTTTCAGACCACCGAAAACCAAAACAGTTTCCATCATAACTATTGGTAAGTTCAGTGATGTTCTTCTCATAATAACTTTCATGATGTTGTGATGTGTGTCTATATTAGATAATCTCTGTTTTTCCTGACGAACCCGACTGTGTTAGATTATGTGAGGCATTTCCGGTTTGGGGAATTTCCGCTCAAAAAGACTGAAACAAATCAATAGTTTCCGCTACTAATAATCTGTAACGCTATTTTAATGTGACGTCAAATTGTATGACAATCTGTGGCTCTTTTCAGTCGCTGCGTTCTGTTCCCCCTGATTATTTTCTGTTTTCTTTTGTATCTCGATGCGTTTGTGGTTTGTTCTCCCATTTAATTTCCTATATATTCGACTAATAATTCACTGAATGCCCTGAGAATCTCTCATTTATATCTCCTCAAATCCTCACATCTCTTTCCAGGTTTGTTTTCACACAGATGCTTTAAATGTAATTGTCTTTCACCTCTAAACATATTAGCAGTTTTTACTGGAATGTTTTTCTAAAGCAGGTAGATATGATAATGCAGGAGACAATGCAACAGAGTGCGGCGGGACTAGATTTGATTGGCGGGTGCGGGCGGTTAAGTACTTTGGGTTGCGGGAGAATAAAATGATGGTCCGTGTACGTTTTGATAGTTTGTTTTCCAATTTGAAATGAAATATGCAGAAACGAGAAAACGGTCGTTTCCCGTTTTTTCGTCTGTTAAAAAAAACGGAAAAACGAGATTTTGACTCGATTTTCGTTTTTTCGGGTCACAAATAGAAAACGGAAACACGACTTCAAAACTCGTTTTCCACATGTGGGCGGTCATTACACGCCCCTTTCAGCCGATTGGTCTATCAAATCTGAGCCAGTGACGTCATCTTCAGTTCGTTCAACAAAATAACAGTCCTGTGCTGCTATATCAGTAGATGTCATAAATTGGCTTTCTTCTGTGCAACCTAACGCGTATTTCACAGAAATATGTATGCACAGATAAAAATTAAAAAACCTACAGTAAATTTAATTAAGTCTGTTTTTAAGCTGTCATTGTGTTTTTAAAATGTAAAATGTAAATGCCTCTACATCTGTTACCAAGCGCATGACATCCTTTGGGCTACTACCACCGATCAATAGGCTATACATAATGATAGGCTATTCTCTGTTATATATCAGTGGCTACTGCACTCTTTTTTTTTTTCTTATTTTAATGTTTTGTTCACATTTTATAAATTTAAATTCAATCATTTAGCAGACGCATTCCTTGCAGTAGGCTATATAGTAGACTATTCAGTTATATTAGAAAATAGGCCATCCACTAGGTGGCGCACATGGACAACTATCACCATGGCCACGATAACCTCCGTGCTGGGTTTCGTCTTTTTTACAGTCTATGGTTTCGTCGAAAGGCGATGGCGATCCTTTGCCCCGCAGTAGATATTTTCATATTTTCAGTGTTATTTATGCAGCAATACTAATGCGCTGTGAAGTCATCGATAAAAAATTAAGAGCAGCTTCTTAACACAAAATAGTTGTTGTTGCTGGTGGTGTGTGTTACATTTGTTTTCACGATATGTAGCCTATGGACAAAAACACAAATATGAAATATAATAAATATAGGCTAATAAAACTGTTATTCCTATTTCACATGTGACAACACCTAATAACGGTATCACCGTCGGGGGGCTTTTTAGTTTTCCTTAGCTTATAAATGGCCATGCATATTTTATCTCTTAAATTAAACATAGCCCTATAAACTTTTATGAACACAGTGAACATTATTATATGTCACAGTTTACTTGCTATCCTCACTTTTTCTGTCTTTCCTTCACTTTTGAATGAATTAGCTATAAATGGCCCTGAACATTTTACTTTCAATTTCGATTTAACGGCTATTGGCGATTCTGCGTCAGCTGCTTCAGTGGACAACAGCAAAACAAAAACTCTCGTATATTAAACATAGAACTTTTATTATCTTCGTAATTATTTTATTAGCCTATCTTTTATTATCTTTGTAAATATTCGTGGCTTAAACAGCGGGAAAATTTACTGTATGCAGTTCTGTGGATGTTTTGAAAAACTTAAACTAAACGAAAATTATTGTTGCCTTTTCAATATCATTTCTGTTTTTTTCCCCCCTGAGTTTCAACTGACGCGATCATCGTTTCATTAACCGACAAGATTAGCCTATATTAAATTAGAATTAAACGAAATTAGAATTGATAAATGTCTGTGAATCATTAAAAAAAATCCCAGGGGTTTAGGTTTAGCCTACATGAACAAATAGCAGAATAAACACAGAACATGAGGATTCATCATCATCACGCAGCTGCCGCGCTTGTGTACGGAGAAAAAAAGGATTAGATTATATAAAAGGAATAAATAGCCTATGTCTATGCGCGAAATTTATTTCACTTAAATAATTAACATATTACCAAAATGAAAGGGAAAAAAATGCGACAATATGAGTGTCGGTTCATTTTTGAGAAGTTCACAGAAAGGAAACCGAGACAGCAGAAAATTTCTTTGTTTATTTTACGAGCAATGTTTTGTTTTTATTGTGAGTGTACAAAATAATAGGCCTATTTAACCCTTCACAGATTCGAATGGTGTTACATATATTTGACCATAAATGTCTGAGTATTTTAAGTTGTTTCCGCTTTTATAAGAAAATTCAAGTGAACGCGTCGCGCCTCGCGCTCACACACAACATCAGTTTTAGTAACTTGACATCGCAGTCTGTTAACTGTCAAAATAACACACATTTAACCAAATATATAAAAAGTTATACTGCTCATTTAAGTAGTCTGTGTAGCCTACAATAAAAGGTTTAAATAATAAATATAGTTTAGCCTCCAAACATATTGAAACATTTGGATTTGTGTCTAATTAGAGAGGTAGCCTAGGTTATAACGCCGGTTTCAGTTCAGCTTCAAATGAATTCGTTTTTGGCTTAACATTATATATTATTTTTGTAATTTTGATCTTTAATGTTTGATCTTTACATATTCCCTCAATCTTTTAACCATGGTGTTATTAACATTGGCCTATTCAGCAGGCAATGTTCAACACAGTCTAGGCTATATAAAAATAAATAAATAAAGACAGATGAGCTATTGTTCGTTTTTCAAAATTGCTTACACTACTTATTTATTGTGATTTATTCTATTTATTCAAAATAGAATAAAATAAAAACTGTATTTAAAAAAAAAAAAAATCTGTGCTGTTCATCCGCTCCTCTGTGTGGGTAGCGCAGTTTCACCATGCATATTAAACTACAAACAGCATTATAACAGTATAACAGTGTGCTGATTAACATTTCTGAAATAAATATTTGTGAAATACGCGTTAGGTTGCACAGAAGAAAGCCGATTTATGACATCTACTGATATAGCGGCAGAGGACTATTATTTTGTTGAACGAACTGAAGATGACGTCACTGGCTCAGATTTGATAGACCAATCGGCTGAAAGGGGCGTGTAATGACCGCCCACATGTGGAAAAGGAGTTTTGAAGTCGTGTTTCCGTTTTCTATCCGTGACCCGAAATAACGAAAATCGAGTCAAAATCTCGTTTTCCCGGTTTTTTTAACAAACGAAAAACGGCCGTTTTCTCGTTTCTGCATATTTCATTTCGAATTGGAAAACAAACTATCAAAACGTACACGGACCAATGATAGAAATATCTCAAAATAAAAATGTCTAATAACAAATAAATGGTGGTTCATCTATTGCACAAAAGCAACAAGAACAAGTAAAACAAAATAAAACCTATAAAACCTATGTTTTTGCGCCACCTGGTGGTGATTTCATGAACAAGCGTCACATGTGACTGTTGCACTTCTGATGACGCATGAAATACAGATGGAGGGAGGAAGTGAAAAGCAGAATGGACGAGGTGGGGGAAAGTCCTTAATGTACTGGTTTAGACAATTACAAGAGAGGTATAAACAGAAAATCACATGATTCTATTTCTTACGTTATAAAGAGCGATTTTTCTACTGAATTGTTTTTCTACTGAAAAGTTTTTCCCTTAAGTATGAGACTTAAAGGGATAGTTCACCCAAAAATGAAAATTCTGTCATCATTTACTCACACTCAGGTTGTTCCAAACCTGTATGAATTTCTTTGTTCTGTTGAACACAAAGGAAGATATTTTGAAGAATGTGGGACACTGAACAGTTCTGGGTCACCATCATACCTGTCACCATATGGGTGCCATAATCCAGGAGACCGGGGGTGGGGGGTGGTTTGGGTAAATACATTAAACTGAAGGACATAATGGCCAGTGTGCCTCTCTGTGGGGTGAAAAAGGTGACACTAAAACTAAATAATTGGAGGGGGGTCTGGGGGAATCATTTTTGTGATTTTAACATGTAAACAAAGCATTCTGGTGCACTCTGACAAGAAATAAATGGATGATATATATATATATATATATATATATATACACACACACACACAACCGTTCAAAAGTTTGGGATCGGTAAGATTTTTAATGTTTTTAAAATAAGTTTCATCTGCTCACCAAGGCTGCATTTATTTAATTAAAATTACAGTAAAACAGTAATATTGTGAAATATTATTACAATTTAAAATAACCGTTTTCTGTTTGAATAGATTTTACGAAGTAATTGTTACAATATAGCCAGACGGAGACAGCAGGTAAAAGTTAAGGTGGTTTATTTGACACAAGAGTGGATTCAGAAGACAGGTGAGTAAAAGGCAATGGTAGTTGAGATAAATGAATGAATGGATGATAATACTGTCCTTTGTATTGCAGGAAGATCACTGGAGAATACTGAAGATGATGCTGGCGGAAGACACTCACACACAGACTTGTAGCACAGGAGGGAACACGGAGACACTGGAGACAGGTAGATATCGACTGGAGTCCTTGAGGTAAGCATAGAGGTAAGTATCCTGTAATGCGAACGAGACCGGACAATGTGACGGTGTGTGTGAGTGTCTTAAATAGTGCTGGTGAGGAGCGTGATGATGAGATGCAGGTGACGGTGCCGGGACCACCACGGACCACCACGGCGCCGGGAGTCCAGGATCTCTCGCACCTCGTAGGCAGCTCCATCCTCCAGTATGAGTGCCATACACACCAGGCTCTGTGGAGGAAACAGAAGGGTGTGGTGAGGTTTTAACAAAGACACATGGAATGTGGGGTGAATGCGGTACTCAGGTGGTAACTGGAGTTTGTAGGTGACCGGGTTGACCTGTTCGAGGATGGTGAATGGGCCAATGAACCTGGGACTCAGCTTACGGCATGGGAGGCGCATGCGGATCTCTCTGGTGGACAGCCAAACCTTCTGTCCTGGCTGGTAGATGGGAGCTTCGGAGCAACGACGGTCTGCAGTAATCCTGCGCCTCCGCAGAGCACGTTGTAGTTGATGGTGGGCTGAGTCCCAGACCCTCTCGCTCTCTCGGAACCAGTAATCCACCGATGGTACATCAGATGGTTCCCCGGTCCAGGGGAACAGTGGGGGTTGGTAGCAGAGTACGCACTGGAAGGGTGTGAGTCCAGTTGTAGTTAGTACAAAACGCAGCAGCACGTTTTTTAACCGGCACTAGGAGGCGCGAGCATATAACCCCTATTCTGGCTTCCTTGCATTGGCTCCCAGTTCCTTTTAGGATCCAGTTTAAAGTTTTATTGTTTGTTTTTAAAGCACTTAATGGGCTTTCCCCAACTTATATCACTGACCTTGTACAGCCACATTCAATTCAAAGGTCACTGAGATCCTCAAACAATGGGCTCCTGTTTGTGCCGCGCTCACGGCTTAAACAGAGAGGTGATAGAGCATTCGCAGTTGCTGCTCCACGTTTGTGGAACCAGCTGCCCCAGCATATTAGATCTGCCCCTTCCATTGATGCATTTAAATCCAGGTTAAAAACTTATTTTTATTCTCTGGCCTTCCCTGCTTCTTAAACTGGCATTTCTGCTGTTATGTATTTTTGTGTTGTGTGCCCTGATTTTGAAGATTTCATTTAATTTTTTATTTATTTTTTTTTTTTACTTATTATTCTTTATTTATTGATTTTATATGTGTGTTTTTGGAAAGAGGGTAGATCTTACCCCTTGGCACTGACGCACCCGGAAGCAGGTCGATGGCACAATCCCATGGCCGGTGTGGTGGCAGCTTGGAGGCTCTCTTGGGGCAGAAGACGTCGCTGAAGGGGGCGTAACATTATGGAATATCCACGGAACGTTTCTCTAATGGACTTTCAATGGAAGTGGCACAGACAGGAAGAGACTTGGAACTTGAGAATCTTGGAACAGGTAACATAGAGAAACACTGAGGAAAACAGGTGTCGCCCCACTTCAGGACTTCCCCATTCTTCCACGAGAGGATGGGGTTATGCTGCTCTAACCATGGGCACCCTAGTATCACGTCAGCGGTGGAACCCTCCAGAACCAACAATTGAATGTCTTCGACATGCAGTAATCCAACTTGCAGATGCAGTAATTCAGTCTGACGGCTGACATGTCTTCTACTCACAGGTTTCCCAGTTATTGAGTGGATCTGGAAGATTGACGGCGTGGTCTTGGTTTTGAGTCTGAGCTGACGGCTGAGGGCGCCGGAGATAAAGTTTCCCGCTGAACCAGAGTCAAGGAGGGCGGACACTGGAATGGAAACATCAGCAGCAGTAAGTGTTACATTTGTGGTGAGTGGCTTACAGGTAGGGTTATTGGATACAAAAGACACTCACCAGAGAACGTGGAGGATGGGGTTGGGCATGAGGAGAGTACATGCCCAGGAGATCCACAATATAAACATAAATGGTTGCTCATCCTCCTCTGCCGTTCAGCGGGTGAAAGCCATGTGGAATCCACTTGCATGGGTTCGTGGGCTGGTTCTGGGGTGCTGACGGATTCTGGCCGGCAGAGGACGTCGGTGAGCTGTAACTGACCCTGGTGCTCGTCGAGACACGACTGCACACGAGTGGCGAAACGGATTGACAGCTGGATGAATCATTCTAGGCCGATGTTATCCTTGTATGCAGCGAGATGCAACCGCACTCGAGGATCCAATCCCTGACGATAAGTAGTGAGTAGCGTTTGTTCATTCCAGCCACTTCTGGCAGCAAGGGTTCTGAATTGAAGAGCATATTCGTTAACAGGCATTTTTCCTTGTTTTAAATGATAAAGTCTCTCACCAATGGAAGAATCCCAGGAAGGTTTTCCGAATACTTCTCTGAAGTGTTCAACGAAATCAACATACTTCTGTGTGACTGGAGATTTTTGTGACCAAATGGAATCGGCCCACTGCAGAGCTTTCCCAGAAAGTTCTAAAACGATCAAAAACGCTACCTTAGACTGTTCCGTTGGGAACAAGTGCGGTTGCATCTCCAAGGTCAGCGAGCATTGGAGGAGGAATCCGTTGCAATCCTCCGCCGAACCAGAGTAGGGCGCTGGTTTGGCCATGGCACTGGCGTAAACTGGCGGTGAAGAAGAGGTGGTGGTGGATGCGGAAGTGATGACTGGTGCTGGAGCAGGTGACTGTACTGGTGAAGGCGCTGGTTGTGGAGATGGTAGATGAAAAGTGCGACGAAAGGCGTCCACTAAATCCTGGAATGGATCGGTTGAACTCATGTTTGTGTTCCGCTGTTATGGTCCGGTCTTCTGTTACAATATAGCCAGACGGAGACAGCAGGTAAAAGTTCAGGTGGTTTATTTGACAAACAGAGTGGATTCAGAAGACAGGTGAGTAAATGGCAATGGTAGTTGAGATGAATGAATGAATGGATGATAATACTGTCCTTTGTATTTGCAGGAAGATCACTGGAGAATACTGAAGATGATGCTGGCAGAAGACACTCACACACAGACTTGGAGCACAGGAGGGAACACAGAGACACTGGAGACCGGTAGATATCAACTGGAGTCCTTGAGGTAAGCATAGAGGTAAGTATCCTGTAATGCGAACGAGACCAGACAATGTGACTGTGTGTGTGAGTGTCTTAAGTAGTGCTGGTGATGAGCGTGATGATGAGATGCAGGTGACGGTGATTAGTACTCAGGGGAAGGTGCTCGCTGTGATTGGTGGGTGCTGGAGCCTGGCATGTCTGTTACAAATTTATTCTTATGTTGGCAAAGCTGAATTTTCAGCATCATTACTCCAGTCTTCAGTGTCACATGATCCTTCAGAAATCATTCTAATATGCTGATCTGCTGCTCAAGAAACATTTAATGTGTACAATTGTACAAAATATTTGTGTACAATATTTTTTTTCAGGATTCTTTGATGAATAGAAAGTTCAAAAGAACAGAGTTTATTTGAAATATAATCTTTTGTAACATTATAAATGTCTTTACTGTCACTTTTGATCAATTTAATGCATCCTTGCTGAATAAAAGTATTAATTTCTTTAATTTCTTTTCAAAAAAATAAAAATAAAAATTCTTACTGACCCCAAACTTTTGAACGGTAGTGTATAATGCTACAGAAGCTTTGTATTTCAGATAAATGCTGTTCTTTTGAACTTTTTATTCATCAAGGAATCCTGAAAAAAAAAGTACACAACTGTTTTCAACATTGATAATATTCATAAATGTTTCTTGAGCATCAAATCATCATATTAGAATGATTTCTGAAGGATCATGTGACACTGAAGACTGGAGTAATGATGCTGAAAATTCAGCTTTGATCACAGGAATAAATTACTTTGTAAAATATATTCAAATAGAAAACAGTTATTTTAAATTGTAATAATATTTCACTTGGTGAGCAGATGAAACTTCTTTTAAAAACATTAAAAATCTTACAGATCCCAAACTTTTGAACGGTAGTGTATATATATATATATATATATATATATATATATATACATGGGCGACATTTAACTCTCAAGTTTGGGGGGGCAAGAAAAAAAATCATGAGTAGGCCTACCTCCCTCAGCAGAAATTTTAAGCAAACGAGTATAAAAACAACAGCATACCTTAGTGAAGGGCTAAACGGCGTCCACCATGTACGGCTGCAGCATCAAAGTGATGAACTGTTTTATTCAAATCCACATGAATGGACCGTTCAGTGTTCAGTACTGCAATGTCCGAGAGTCTCTCCTGTCTCATGGTGTTTCTCATGTATGTTTTCAGTCGGCGCAAGTAGGAAAAATTTCTTTCACATGATGCGGTGTTCATCTGAACCGTCAAGAATAACTTAAAGAGGTTGCCAACATTTACTAGACTGTGGACTAGCTTTGACTCTCTGAACAGTGACAATCGTTGTTCAAAACTTGTTTCTCCAGTTGACATGTTGTTGAAAAGTGCCAGTTCTGCATTCGTGATGACAAAAAAACAGTTCGTCATAGTGATGACAAATAAATGTCAGGTCATCTTCGGTGTCCATATTAGAGCTGAGGATGTGGTTGAGTGCAATCAAAGTGTTAATGTCATTTTCCTGAAATCGCTCACGGATCTCGTTAATAGTGTTGTTCAGTACGGCGAAATGCAATTCTTTGTAATTGTCCTGAGCTGAGGCTGAATTCGGTCCAGGTACCGTCGCTTTGGTTGTTCTCCTCCATGGACGTTGTGGGCCGCGGTAGTTGTTCCTTATCGCACAACTCGACTGTGAACTTCCAAAGCTGCTGAAAGTAGTGATCAGTTCTCATTGCTAAAAGAGCAGAGATTGTGGAAGATGCTAGGCTTTTTACACCAGCATAATGTAAGGTGGATGACTGTAGCGCTTTGGACAGTACATTGCACTGTATGAGAACTCGTCGCATCAGAATACAAGGAAAAAAACTGAAAAACAGTCACTGATGTCAGCAGACTACCTGCCTGTCCCCCGACTCGCACATCGTTTTCAGAAATTTCACTAAGAGTGTCAACGATTGTCTCAAAATTATCAAGTACGGCCTTGAGAGCCTCTGCGCGGCAGCTCCATCTTGTGTCACTAAGAGATTTCATTGTGGTAGATATACCTGAAAATGGGGTTCTCGCAAAGACTCTGTTCTCGCAAAGACTCAAAAACAGCATGTCGTTTTGCTGACCCCTCTATGAAGTTATAGAGAGATTGAACATTGGTCAGCATGTGCCTCACAGCTGTATTGATGCGACAGACATCCACAATGCAGAGGTTGAGGATATGCGAGTGATAATGGACATACATCGCCAGTGGTTTTTCGGTTAAAATGCGTGTAGCTACCACGGTAGGTTCCTCGCATACTCGCCACACCATCGTAACATTGCACTCTCAAGTTGCAGATATCAAGATCAAAGCTGGTCAGTACGTTCTTTAAAAGAAGGGCCAAAGATTCACCATCTGTTCTGTCAGTCCGATAAAATCTGATGAATGATTCATGGATACCGAGGTCTCTGTCGACAGATCTTAAAACCACTGCAACTTGCTCATGCCTACTTATGTCTTGTGTTTCGTCTGCAATAAGGGCAAAAATCCTGGCTTCATGCACTCACTGTATAATGTCAGTTTTAACCTGACCGGCCATTATATTGATCAACTCATTCTGGTGCTGGCTATGAACATAATTAAAAAAATCTCTCTCTCTTTTTGTACAGCCGGTTAATTAGTTGGTTATCAGTGGCCCTTAAATCCATCAACTGTAATAAATTTCCCCGATTTTCTGATTCGTCCGTTTCGTCGTGACCACGTAGAGCAATACCGGAGCGACAACAGAAGAGCAAAGTCTCGCATATTTTTTTCAGATATTCTCTGTTCTCATCCACTCTCTTTGCGTGTTCACTGCAGATTTGCGTGGCTACGCTTCCTGTTTTAAGTGTCTGTTGATGACTCTTTTATTTTTAACCCAGCAGAAATGTGCATGCTGCTTTTCTGATGTTCACAGAATTTTTCAGTGGCCTTTTTCCAGTTGGCAAACCCAGTCACTTGTCCGTCTTGGACTCATTGCTAGCAACGATCAAAAAGCACGATCAATGGTGGGACTATATTCAAGCCATTCATAAATCCCATACCATTCTTTTCTGAACTTTCTACCGTCAGTCACTGGAAATGCAATTACTGGTTGATATGGCCCAATGTCAATAAAGCTTGCAGACGTTTTGGGTCCATGAACTGGATCTCGTTCAGGTCGCGTGCTGTCTGAGGAGGCCTGACTAACCACTCCAAATTGCTGCGGAGCTGACGGCTCACATCGGGAATTCTCAATCTCATCCTCGGAATGAATGACACTTGTCTGCTCAGTTACCTGTCCTCCATCAGCAGTTTTTGTTTTCTTGGAGAAATAATTATCCAGTGTATTGGGACGCTTAGCCATTTTGCTGATTTCTAATCATTCTAACGACTATTCTAAAGTAACCTATTGCTCCTATTTTGTTCTGCTGCTCCCTATCAACACGGAGAAGTACATATAAATGCATATTAAGCAATTTTTAAAAATGAAACTCCGTGTCCATGACTACAATAAATTGATGGCGATATGGGAGGGGGGGCACTTGTCCCCCCTTGCCCCCCCCTAATGTCGCCCATGTATATACACTAGGGCTGGACATTGACACAAATTTCACATTTGGATTCGATTTCTATTAAGGAGCTTGAGATTTGATTTTGATTTTATTACCTTCGATTCAATATTGATGAATTTGGGGCCCATAAGGTACAGTACATGGCAAATTTCCTCAAAGAAAAAAACTCTCAACTAATGCTGTAAACTATACAGGGAACCACAGCTGCTACATCATTATAATATTAAATGTTAAAATTAATCAATTTGTAAGCTATATAAAGAACATAAAGAAGTATTAAAAACAACATAATACATTTTTAATGACTAAATTATGTTTCTACTCATTTTATAGCCAATATAAACATTTAAATGGTGGCTGTCATAAAACAGATATATTCAAACAGGCATTCATTATTGAAGCACATGTTAAGTACAAATATAAGGAATATGCAATAGCCTGTAGTGCATATATGTAGCAAAATGCTCCTCTCTAAGTTCATTTCTGTAGCCGACTAACAAGATTTTGGACACTGAATGGCTTTTCTGAGGTAAATGGGATGGTAAATGTGACATTTTTCAAAGTCTGTTTTATTGGCGTCTTTCCACAATTGAAACACTCTTTGAGCGATTACATGAGACATGATACAGATTCCGGTATGGTGTACTGTGTCTTTCAACATACCTTCAGAGGTTCATTCATGTTTATTTCATGTTGTAACTAGTAAAGTGGAAGAGATGATCGGTTCGTGAATGCCTGAACTGATGGCGCTGTCACACGGCACAAAACGCCAGGAAAGATCGCGACAGAGACGTGATGTCTATGATCTCACTCCAGTTTATGGGAAAGATAGCCCATTTTCAATTCTTGTGAGGTTTATTGTGATGCTTGCCTTGATTGGAATAACCTTGGAATATATTTAATCTGATTATTCATATAACGAGGTTTGGGCCATACAAATTATGGGAGTTTTCCAGGAGAAATAGCAAAAAGGGAGGGGGACGGGAGATGGGTGTGAAATACAGGAGACTCCCGGCAAAAACGGGAGTGTTGACAAGTATAGGCACCATTGACTTCCATAGTATTTTTTTTTCTACTATGGAAGTCAGTGGTGCCCCAAAGCAGCCTGGTTGCAAACTTTCTTTAAAATATCTTCTTTTGAGTTCAGCAGAACAAAGAAATTCATACAGGTTTGGAACAACTTGAGGGTGAGTAAATGATGACAGAATTTTCATTTTTGGGTGAACTATCCCTTTAAAACTGTGTGGCTGCAAGTCATTTCTTGTGTTTCTGCTCATCTTTTCTCTTTTTTCTGTCTTGTTGTTCCTTTTTCCTTCAGTGATTCTTAACACTTAATTATCAATATTGTTGCGTTTTACTCTCTGCAGTGTGATTTTATAAACACTAAGGGTTTTGGCATCAAAATGCCAGTGTATTTATGCATTTTAAAATGACATTTTCTCATCATGTGAAAAAAGAAAGCTTTATTTAAAGAAATCAATTTAATCTTCCAAAGGAAAAGGAACAGATCCCAGGAGTCAGAGCAGCTGAAGATTAAAGAAAGAGACGGACGAGAAACGGAACATCATCATGTCCAGCGGAGAGAGCAGAGGTGAGATACACACACATCCAGAATTATGTCTAAAAAACAACTATTTTTTAAATATCTATGTAGTTATTTTACAACTAACTGCATACACACATTTTTAGATTTGTGAGGTCTGGGCGATCATTTATTTCAGCTAATCCTTCTGACATTTGACGCTGGCTCCGGAGTGGTTAAAAATGAAATGTAATTCGATTTGGTATTTATAAAATCAATTAGCCATTGGCTCCTATAAGATTAAATAGATGCCAAATTATTATTATTTTTTATTAACATGTTTTAATTAAAAAACAATCACTTAATTTCAGTCATCCTGTCATTCTGTCTTTACACCAGCCCTCCTTATACAGCATTAGCATCTTGTGGCTGTCCTAGGAACTTGGAACTTGTGTGTGTGTTGGGGGGGGTCATATTTTTCCCGATGTGAGCCATCAGCTACAGTCACTACAATTTGGAGCAGTTAAGGCCCGGGTAAACTTCATTCACCACGTTCCGCTCAGTCTCGCGCACAGTTGAGCACGATACTCCTTTGCCCGTGAGCGTGCGAACCTTTCAAAGATACTCCTTTGCTCATGAGCACGGAAAACATTTGCCTGCACGTGGCCACTGTTCAGAGAGTCAAAGCTAGTCCACAGTCTAGTAAATGTTTCTTGCTTGCGCCAACTGAAAACACACAAGAAACATCATGAGACAGGAAAGACTCGGACATTGCAGTACTGAACACTGAACGGTCCATGCATGTGGATTTGGATAAAACAGTTAATCGGTCAGTTTTTACTTTCAGTTTCTGTAGTGAAATAATTGACAAAGTTTGCACATTGTTTTGTGTGATATCCACTGGCTCGCCTTCATAAAACGGAAATATTTTCAATATTGCGACGTGGGATGTGTCACCACTTACTCACAAAATGATGGACACAGATTCACATATCGTCTGCGTCATTTCCCGTGAAAATAAAATTAAGTGATTAAATAAATGAGTAAATAAACAACAAGCAAGCTTAAACTTGTTTGCTTAAGTTTTGTACCTGTAAAAATAAATGTATATATAAACATCGTGTTTAAATCATGTAAGTCAAATCAAAAACAAATATTCTCTGTTTATGTAATCTGAATGAAAAAGAGACACATGTCAGACGCCCGTGATTCAGCTCATTATCCGCTAATGCGGCCACACCCACGGAACGAGTTCTATTCAGAGGCAAATACTGAGGCAATGCATGCATACATCGTCTCAATCGTGTATTTATTATCTTCAAAAGTGTTTATATGCATGTTATAGCCATGATTATAGCGATCTCTGGAAGCCTCAGTTAGTTCCTGAAATGTCACATGGTATGCCTGTTCTTCATTAGGAGGCATTTGTGGACTAAATGTGCACAGAGCGCCCTCCGGCTGCAAGTATGAGTTGAAAACACAGTTTCCAGCACTCATATTGATGACAATAAATATTGAATAAATATTACTCCTCTGTATAGAAAATTGACATAAACATGAGAATTCATCAATATTTCTCCACATGTGCATGCTTTTAAGCTAAAAGCTATATTTAAAGCTAAATAACCACACAAATATGGAACGACGGTCAAAAACTCTATCGCTTCGTCACTTGCTTACTATCCACTAACCCGGATATGACGTATTAATTACGTCATCAGTTATCAGGGACATAACAAAAGCATATATAATTATAGTATAAACGTTCTTAATCTTACAAGTACAATAAGTAATAGTCTAACAAAAAAGGGAACCCCTTGTGTTAAGACATGTATGGCTTAATATAATGTAAATGATGTCTCTTACTGAAATATGTAGTAGAAAACCCATGAAAGATTTACGTTATTTACAAAATCCATGGAATATTTGGACCGATTTGGACAATGGGGGCGCCATTTTGTTTAAGTGCATTCTACGTCAATGACGTCAAACAGTTGCTCTCGGTGAGCTACTGACTCTACCCTGTTGATATTTTTACCACAGCACGACTCAGAATAAAATGTACGATGCAATATTGTGCAGCTTTTGGATGTAATTTTCAGTCGATGGTCAACAAGAGAAGTGATGCAATTCTTCACTGCTTTACTAGCAATAAGAAGAGGAGAAAAAGAAAGGGAAGATGTGAAGAATGTGGACGAATAAAACTTCCTAAAGAACCACGTCTTTGTTCTCTCCACTTTAGTCCTGATGCCTTTGAGGCTTTTAGAAGACCACAGCTGAAAGAGCTTACAGTTGCTGATGAATATAAGCATAGAATTTAACTAAATGCCGCAGACTGCCTCAAAGCATGTGTGTGCTATGGTGCGTGGGATATTTGTGATAGCGTAAAACAGCAGCATCTGTGTGTAATGCATTCAGGTTACATATCAGACTATTTTTACACGTCAATCATACAACAGTAGTTTGAATAGTGACAGAGACATTACACTTCTTCAGTGCGTTGTTTTCATCCTCACTAATTTTGCACTCTGGCTCAAATTGAACAGGCTGATCGGGTTTTTAAGGGAGCCCCACTATTTCAAAACACTGCTTCATGAAGCTTCGAAGCTTAACAAATCATTTGTTTCGAATCAGTGGTTTGGAACGTGTATCAAACTGCCAAAGTCATGTCAACTATTGAAGTTCCCTTTCAGTCGGTCACGTTCGACGTACGTCAGTAGTGACTGATGAATTGGGACATCGCCAGAGAGCCCTATCAGCTTCGAGTGAACTAAAATAAGCCAATGGAATTGGCATGCGATATTTGCATAATGCGCACCGTCCCTGCCAGGTGGTATAAAAAGGGAAGCAGATGCAATCGCACTCTGTTTTTCGCTCGGAGCCAACCTGTGTGTTCCTGTTATTAGACTGAGAGTGACTTCTCAAGCCTTTGAAGAGATTTCGTTCGACAGTGCTGCCGTTTTGGCACCTTACAGCGAGGCCAGGAGCTTTCCCAGAGTGAGCTTCTCGAGCTATTTATACAGCTCTCAGCTGCTGTTTTCACAGCATTATTTGCCCCGTTTGGTTTGTGATTTGGGCCATTTCCTCTGTGTATGTGACTCAGGGAGTGAAAAGTGTACCTGCAGTCACATTGCGGCTGTTCCCTGTGTGCTTCACAAAGAACAAGAACAAGAGCTTCTAAAAGAGCTTCACAGATGGACACTGCATCTTTTTAAAGATGTTATTCTGTCTGTGCATTTCTGGAGGCGTTTGTTTCCTATCCTCACTGACGGCCACAATCACTTTCTCTCATGTCTGCTTAGCATGCTGAGACTGTGTTGGTGGGTGGTTTGTATTCTCTTGTGTGAGCATCCCCACGTCGCCGCGTTGTTCGTCTTGCCTTTCTCGTAAGGGCTTGAGTGCTCAGCGCGCTGTGTGCCGTCAAGCTGCCGGCTGACAGCGCCATGGCAACTCAGCCCGTTGTTCGGTGCTCTAGATGCATGGTCGAGACTCGAGTGCCTCAAATGGGGTGGAGTCCCCTCACCTATTCCCCGATCTATTTTGTTTTTCTGAATAAGAAAAGTGCTACTTTGGTGAATAAGCCAGGGTGACCAGAGGATTACAGTGGGGCAATACCCGCCGAGCCATTCTCCGTGGGCCCCCCACTCCTCTAGTGCATCGCAAACATGTTGTGACTGTGTTCGTGGGTGGTTTATGTTTTGTAACAACATGGCCACGTTGGCGCTCAGCGCGCCGTGTGTCGTCCAGTTAGACAGCCACGTTCACTGTCCCACATGGCTGGTAGCTTCTGGGTGGATTGCTGGTCCTTCTCATGGGGGACCTAGCGTCTTAGTCAGGGCTCCAGCAGAGGATCAGATGTCAACTGCTAGGGCGCGGCTGGCAGTATGTGAGGCCCCGCCTCGCCACTCTCAGCCCCCTCTCACTTCGCCAGCAGGTCTTATTGTGTTGGTCGAGGCCACCTCCCATGTGCCGTCTCCCATAGACACTGCCACCTTGCAGAGTCTGACCCTACTTCAGGCCGCTATGCTGTCCGAGTCGGGTCCCAGCACTCTACTTCGCTGCCCCATGCCCGGTACCTCTGTGGTGCATTTGGTCCCGTTGGCTCGGTGTCTGGAACCCTGGCTAGCGCTTCCCAGCCCATCCCGCTGGCTCATTCGTACCATCAGACTCGGCTATGCGATTCAGTTCGCCCGGCGTCCCCCGGTGTTCAGGAGTGTCCATTACACTCGTGTGTCCCTGGACAATGCACCTGTTCTCCGGGCGGAGATTGCTGTCCTCCTGGCGAAGGATGCAAACGAGCCGGTCCCTCCAGCTGATATGGAGTCAGGGGTTTACAGCCCCTACTTCATTGTACTCAAGAAGGGCGGTGGGCTATGGCCAATCCTGGATCTGTGTGTCCTGAATTGGTCCCCTTACAGGCTGCCGTTCAAAATGCTTACGCAGAAACACATTTTCGAATGCATTCGTCCTCAGGATTGGTTTGCAGCGGTCGACCTGAAGGACGTGTACTTTCATGTCTCGGTCCTGCCTTGACACAGACCCCTTCTATGGTTTGCGTTTGAGGGTCGGGCATATCAGTACAAAGTCCTACTCTTCGGGCTGGCCCTGTCGCCCCACATCTTTACGAAGGTTGCGGAGGCGGCCATTGTTCTGCTCAAGGAACAGGGCGTTCGCATCCTCAACTACCTCGACGACTGGCTCATCCTGGCCAGCTCACAGGAGCAGTTGTGCGAACACAGGGACATGGTGTTAGCTCACCTCAGCCGGTTGGGTCTTCGGGTCAACTGGGACAAGAGCAAACTCGCCCCCGGGCAGAGGATCTCTTATCTCAGTATGGAACTGGGCTCGGTCGCCCAGACAGCGCACCTCACCAAGGAGCGCGTCCAGTCAGTGTTGAACTGCCTGAATACACTCAAGTGCAGGACAGCGGCCCCACTGAAACTTTTTCAGAGGCTCCTGGGGCATATGGCATCCGCAGCCGCAGTCAGGCTGCTTGGATTGCTTCATATGAGGCCGCTTCAACACTGGCTCCACGGCCGGGTCCTGAGATGGGCGTGGCGGCGTGGCAGTGTGGTATGTTCCGTGTCCCCGTAACACTGAACTGCCGCCGCACCCTCACTCAGTGGTCGGACCCTTCGTTCATGCGGGCAGGAGTTCCCCTCGAACAAGTGTCCAGGCATGCTGTGGTCTACAGTGAGTGGTCCCATATGCTGTGGTCTACGTGAGTGGTCCCATATGTGTATTGTCCATGGTCAACTCCCCACAGTGAGTTTGTGTCTTTCCCTTAGCAGAGCCAGCTCTGCCGTCACCTGTCAGATGAGTCTCCCCCTATCTCTAGGCTGGAGCCATCCCAGGGACTCCATATGCGTACTGCCCATGGCCAGTCCATATGTGTATATCCACGTAAATTCCTCCTCTGTAGGGTAGGTGGTGGCCTCCGTAGCGTCCCCTACGGGTTCGCTTTCCCAGTGTTGTCTAAGTATTACTGTAGTGGGTCTTGCGGAACAGCAGTAGACTCTCTCAGTGTAAGCTCGCCCCTTCTCCACCCCCCAGGTGCGCCGGGTGGCTAGAGCTTACGCTGGGCACTGGAAGGGGTCAGTAACTGTGGCGTTTTATTTGGGATCCCAATTCGTCGGTCACTACTGACGTACGTCGAACGTGACCGACTGAAACGGAACGTCTCGGTTACATATGTAACCTTCGTTCCCTGAAGGAGGGAATGGAGACGTACGTCCCGTAGCCACAGTTCCTGTGCCTTCGCTGTAGTGCAGACTCAAGGTTGTCTCCTCAGCGAAAAACAGAGTGCGATTGCATCTGCTTCCCTATTTATACCACCTGGCGGGGGCGGTGTGCATTATGCAAATATCTCACGCCAATTTCATTGGCTTGTTTTAGTTCACTCGAAGCTGATAGGGCTCTCTGGCGATATCCCAATTCGTCGGTCACTATTGACGTACGTCTCCATTACCTCCTTCAGGGAACAAGGGTTACATATGTAACTGAGACGTTTCAAAACACTTATGACATAACAAAGCCTTGTTTACTGAAATCATGTGATTTTGGCACTCTGAATCAAAAATATCTTAATCTGTTTTCTAAAGATGAACGAAGGTCTTACGGGTGTGGAACGACCTGAGGGTGTGTAATTAATGACAGAAATTTCATGGTGAACTAACTCTTTAAGACTTGTATGCATTACTAGATTACCGTTGCCCCAAAGTATTGTTACATCAATAGCAGTATACAGTATAACAGTATACAGATGAAAAAGCATCAAAGGCATCAGGGCTAAAGTGGAGAGAACAAAGACGCGGTCCTTTAGGACCTTTATTCGTCCACATTCTTCACATCTTCCCATTCTTTTCTCCTCTTCTTATCGCTAGTAAAGCAGTGAAGAATTGCATCGCTTCTCTTGTTGACCATCGACTGAAAATTACATCCAAAAGCTGCACAATATTGCATCGTATATTATATTCTGAGTTGTGTTGCAGTAAAAACAGCAATAGGACAGTGTCAGTAGCTCACCGAGAGCATCCATTTGATGTCATTGACGTAGAATGCACTGTGCCCCTAAACAAAATGGCGCCCCCCATTGTCCAAATCGGTCCAAATATTACATGGATTTTGTTACATTACACTGATCTTTAATGGGTTTTCTACTACATATGTCTTATAAGAGACATCATTTACATTATATTAAGCCATACAAGTCTTAATACCAGGGGTTCCCTTTAAATACTATCAGATGTGTAATGTGTATTATGGCTCTAACATTCCGGCCCATAATTGTATAGGAGGAACACCATATCAATTACCATTTACTTAAGAGGAGCCATAAAACTGAGAATAATTCCTTCATTTTTCTTTTGTTTCCTGTTTAAACAAAGCTTAGTGATAGGTCTTTCTAACGTATTGGTTTTTGTTTGCACCATCACACGTCTTACTGTTCCATTTGAGTCTGGCATAGTCTTTATGATCCTGCCCATCATCCATGAGTTTCATCCATCAGTGGCTTCAACTTCATATAAAATCGTCTGAAGACCTTTATCATCCAAATTTTGCTGCTTTAACACAGATGCAAGTACTTTCCTGACTACGAATTTGCCTTTCCCACACACCTCCATGGTGGGATGCTGCAGGTGGGTTAAAAATCCACTGAATGCCTTTTTGACTCATGGCATCTTGTATTTTGTTTTGATTTAGAGTTTTTATTGCTTCTTGCAATTTCTTGTCAGCACTGATAAAGTTGGTTCCTTGGTCTGAGCGCATAATAGCAACTTGTCCTCTCTGTGTCTAATGAATGAGCCACTTCAATATGAATTGCTCTAACTGTCAGACAAGTAAAAACAACGACATATCTTTTTACTAGACTACGGCCTCGTTTGACTTCCATGGGTCCAAAAAAATAAACACCTACATTAGTAAAAGGAGGCTTGTTTGCTATGACACGATCCTCAGGCAGATCTGCCATTTTCTGTATTACAAGTCTGGCATGCAGACGTTTATATTTTGAGCACTGTGATATGACCTTTCTAATTTTGGAATCCAGTACTTTTGTCTCAGTCTTGCAAGCATGTGGTTCGTATGTCCAAGTTCTTGATGAATATGTTAGAGAATCAAATTGGCAATGCGCAAGTCTTTAGACAAAATAACTGGATGTTTGGCCTCTTCTGACAAAGCAGATTTATTTAATCTACCTCCTACTTTCAATACTCCATCTATAAGAATGGGATCCAGTTTGTAGATAGAACTACTCTTTTTAACTGGAGATTTATTCTTTTGTAAAGTTGCAATTTCATCTGCATACTTTCCTTTTTGAGTGAAACGAATGAGTTCCATCTCAACTCTCTCTAGTTCGTCCACAGTAAGAGCATTACTCCACCACGCTTCTTTGTGTTTTTGCTTCTTTTGGTTGAGGAGAAGGTTGCGTTTACCAGGGTTACTTTCACTCTGATGTATTGCATCCTTTAATTCCTTTCTCTTTTTTTGCTTGCATAGCAGCAAGTCTTTTAACCCCTTAAGCCCGAAGTGTCCCACCAGCGGGACACCACCCCCTGCGAAAAAATTCATAATCAAATTACTAAGCAACCACTGACAGGAATAACACAAAATAGGTACAGTATCATTTTAAAGCTTAGAAACTCTGCTTTTTAATGCATCCAACCATTTTGTTCAACTCTAAACGAGTGCTGAGTCATCACTCTAAAACGGAGTGTACCACCCGAGGGCTAGCTATAAAAAAAATTAATAATCATATTTTTCAAAACTCCTGCCTAGATAATCACAAAATAAGTGTCATTTGAAAGCTTAGAGTCTGAACTTTACAATGAATGTCAACAGGAGTTGATCAACAATTTGAGTACTGCTGAGTTTTTTGCTGAAAATCATAATTTATGAAATTTATTTTTTTACTACGTACTCCAATGTGTCAAAAGCATCATACAGCTCAGATAGTCATGTGCTATATGTCATTTGAAAGGACTCACGGAGTAGAATACAACAAGTATAATTATTTTGGGCTTTGACTAAACTTGAACAAGTTTTTGTATGTGACGCCTTGCAAGACCCATATGTAAATAATAAACCAATGCATCATTTATGTCACGTTTTGGCTTGTAACATCAAGAAACATGCTCCGATTGTGGAAATTAGACATCATTATTTACAGCAGATTCTCAGTATTAAAGAGTGCAACATTAGCATAATCCAAGAAGATGATCACAAGATATTGAGCACGCAATTACGACGCATAAAACCCCACAGGCACACAGATGCTAACTAAAACTAAAAAGTAGCTATCGCTTGGCATTTCTGCTTATAACTTCATGAAACATGCATAGATTGTAGAAAATGGCACAACATTACTTACAGTGAATTCTCCCGATTGAAGTGAGTCCAAGATCAAAATAATCCAATAAGCCAATCATAAGTTACTTCACGTGAAAGAGCATTTTAAAAATGGCCATCAGGGGGCACCAGTGGATAAACAAAAAGGCTACCTTGGTTCCAAATGCTGTAAATTTTGATTTGTTCATGCGATCACCACAAAATTTGATCCAGATACAGCTCACATATAGGAGCTCACATTTAACATCACCAAAAAAGAACCCACTACCTTATTTCCTTCATGAGATATTCCATTTTAAATGAGAAAGATGTACATTTTCCCTTTTTTCCACATTTCCACATTTTTTGCTGTTTATTTACAGTTTCTCGGCATGAGAATGTCCAAATTAAAAAAAATATAATATATTTAGAAATGTAAAAAGTTTCCTTTCAAACGATACCAACCTTTTGACTCTCCTTGCTATAGTTTTGGAGTAACAAGTCTTTACTTTTTGGTGTCACTCAGAAAAAAAAACTCTGAAAATACCCTCAGGGCCATTGCGAGGAATGGTCTGACAGAGCCTGCCAGCCTCTTCAAACGTGGTAACCCACATGTTTCTACAAAATCCTTGTTAGGAGCTATATTTTGTCAAAGTTTGTCACAATGTTAAGTCTATGGGATTTTTTGGCCGAAAATAAGTATGCAAGAGAACACTAATGATGCTTTGCCAGAGGCAAGCACCATTAATACTAAACTTAGCATATCAGTAAGTTGGCTTTTTCAAGCCAACTTAATAATATGATGTTTAAGTAGAATATCAGTATGTTGGCTTTCCCAAGCCAACATAATAACTAGAAGATACAATTCGTAAACAAACTTTGGTGTTGGCTTGGCAATGGCACGATGGGCAGCCTGAGGCAAAAGAACCAACACACGTCTGTTCAGGTGGTCTTGAGCTGGCCACGCCACAAACAAAGAAAGAAAGAAAGAAAGAGAAAGAAAGAAAGAAAAGGAATTTCTTGAATTTCTATTTATTATTTTCTGATCAGTCAAATATAGTGGCTTACCAGTATAACTTTAATTAACCTACCAATAAATAATAACTGTAATTTATGTTGTTAATATTTCAAGGTTTATTTAAACATTTTGGGCCCTATCTTGCACCCAGCGCAATTGACTTTGTACACCGACGCATGTGTCATTCCTATTTTGCACCCGCGCAAAGCGCGCTTTTCCTCCACAGAAGCACGTCGCTAAACTAGTGAATGAACTTGCGCTCCCTGGGCGGTTCAGCGCAAAAAAGGAGGGTGTTCCGGCGAGCTATTTTGCTGTTCCATTAAACAATTGCGCACTGACCAGAAAAACCTAGTCTAAAGTCAATGGGCAATATTTTTTGTAGAGCGTGTTGGTAGTAACTGCGCCTCTGGGCGCGTCCACAATGCGCGTTGACTTTGCTTATTACACACAGGATGCGCATCACACAAACATGACATTAAAAACAAAAGGATTATAGTGTAAAAGAATATTAAGGCTACATAAATATAAAAATGTAATGATGAATAGTCATTGCGTGTATTAGAATTAGGCTTCAGTTCAGCCTGCTATTACAAATAATGATCAACGAAATTGGCTAATTAATTGGACAATCGTGCCAATACACACACACATATATATTAACCGACTCATCGCGCGGAGCTATTTGAAAGCCTGCATCCAACGCAGACGACTGAAAGATTGACTGGCCACTTAACAGGCAATTTCAGCTTTTCCGCCAACAAATTCCGTCATGTAAATATCAATCCGCCATGGCGCGAGCGCATCTCGCTCTTAAAGGGAATGGTGACACTCTGATTGGTTTATTTCACGTTACCCAAACACACCTATGATAATGAAGCTACTTCAACCACCCATTTTAGATTTGCGCCGGGCGCAAGAGCCATTTATTAGCAACAGCGCCGAGACCCGCCCACAAAGTTACTTGCGCTTCGCGCTTTGAAACTTGCGTTTCAGATCGTTAAAATAGGGCCCATAGTCATAAAAATAAAAAAAAAATCCAAACATGGAAAATAATGATTAAAATAGTAATCTATCAGTAATAAAAATATACAAATATGCATGCTGTTTTCACCGTCACTGTTTGGGACAACAGCATATGCTTACACGTGAGTTTTGAAATGTTTTCTTCATTCAAAAGATTAAAGTAGGCTATCTGCTTCAATACATATCTTTGAAGGAACAGTTCAACTCACTGCCACTTTAAGAGTCACGGCTGCTTTAAGAGGCGCGGCTTGCCTCGTCATCTCTCTGAATGTGTGTGTGTGTGTGTGTGTGTGTGTAACATATCAGGCGATTCACTAACCTGTTCAATAAACTGTGTAAAACATGCAGTCACCCGATCAATACTGAGATTCTAGACTAGATGGTATAAAGATATAATGAATCTTGACAAACTGAGGATGGTCTCGTGTCTCTCTCTCTCATCTGTTCATGCTGGGAGCGGCGCCGGCGACACGACAAGCCTCTTTAATGCACAAATCTTTGCACAGATGCCACACATCAACACAGTAACAGTCATACACATAAACATTCAAATAAAGAAACTGTTTGATGCGTTCTTGTGCTCGCTTGAATGAGAGTCGGCATGTATTTTGGACATGATGAAGCGAGAATGGACGAGCTTCATTAGAGACGCGAGCCATCTGTGTGTCACTCAAAACCTCAACCAAAATCTAAATGTACCTCTTTAATGCGTTCTTGTGATAGAATCTTGTCGAATCGCTGGAATGTTTTATTTAGCAAGGTTAAAAAACACATGCAAATGACAAACATAGTGTTGCAGTGGGCACCCGTGTTGAGAGACGGGCACTCGCAGCTCGTTCTGCATTTGCTAAATGTAATTGGTTAATGTGTTCCTTTGCTTGTATATTATACAGTCGTTAGAATACACTGTAAAAAATTTCCCCGTAAATTTACAGTAAAATACTGCAGCTGTGGTTTCAGCCATTTACTGTAATTTTACGGTTTCAACACCTTTTTTCATTTTATAGCTGCGCTGTAATTTCAAAGTAAAATACTGGCAGCTGTGGTTCCAGCCATTTACCGTAATTCAACAGTACCAATACTGTTGTTCATTTTACAGCTTTACTGTAATATTTCAGTTCAGTACTGGCAGCTGTGGTTCCAGCCATTTAGCGTAATGCTACCATTTTAATACTGTTTTTCATTGTACTTGCAGCAATGGTTACAGCTATAATGCTACAATATAGAAAAATTAAAACAATACATAAACAATACATAATTAACACATCTCTAGTATCTGTAGTATATAATGCATCCAGACATGTCAAACTATTTTTCACTAGATGGAGAGAAAATAAATAAAGAAGAAATAGATTATGGTGCATCATTTGCTATTTATTAAAACAGGCAAAAAATAGGCATTGACAAATTGACTGAAACTGACCCAAACTGATTATCAACATAAATACAAACAATAAGTTAAAGGGTTAGTTCATTCCAAAATTAAAATTCTGTCATTAATTACTCACCCTCATGTTGTTCCACAAGGCTTTTGTTCATTTCCAGAACACAAATGAAGATCTTTTTGATGGCAGAATGCTGTCAGATTTTCATCTATTGACTGCCTTTGTAACTACCACTTTGATGCTTCAAAAACTTCATAAAGAGATCGGAAAACTAATCCATATGAATCGAGCGGTTTAGACCAAATTTCTTAAGAGAATCGATCGCTTGTTATGATGGAAAGATTTAATTTAAGCTACACAATACACAACCAAGGAGCATTACTGTTACACTTAACAACGATACATACATGCCACAGTTAAAAAGCTGTTACAGGGTGAGAAAAAAAACAAAAACCAATGCACAAACAGTACATTCTTACAAGTCCGTACATTGCATTTAAGTTCAATAAAACTAAACTGTGTGCCACACCCACATATGAAATACATTTTTCCCTTTTTTCATAACAATCAACCTTTGAACATTTGTATATAAACAACAAGTGACAATCAACACCATTTGTTCATCTTCCCTCACTTAACTTCAAACTTATGTGTATGATATGGGTTAGTCCACCTATTGACTGTCCAGTCAGAAGTAATTTTGGGTTTCTGTCTCGGTCTCAAGTTATAAAGGTCCGTACCCCGGAACAGGTCTCATGTCAGAGTACTCTGTGTCAGCAAAAGCAGCACTGTCAAGTGTCTGTTCAGGTAAGCTTTCTGAGGAAAAATCCTCGGGGAGTTTGGTTAACCAGTCTCCAGCAACACTTAAGTCAGTATCATCAGACTCTCCAGCACAGTTTTGGATAGGGCCACCTTCATCCAATGATTGTACATCATCGCAATTATCAGAGAGTTTTTTTATTGGACAGAGCAGTATTCCAAGAGTGAAAGGGCTGAAGGTTCACCACATGAAACACACCAACATCCTCTCCAGTATCGACTTTTTCCAGTCTGTAATTAACATCAGATAGTACTTTTAAGACCCTGTATGGACCAGAGTATACTGAAGCCAGCTTGGCTGTAAAGTTTGCTATTGCATCAGGCTTTGGGTGTGTTTTCACTTTAACCAGATCATCCACAACATAATTAACCGAACGCCGTTTTTGGTCATAGTACCGTTTCCTGCGTTTATGTCCTTCCTCTAGAGCTATTCTGGCATGATCATGAGCGTCCCGTAAGCTCTCAAGATCTCCGGGTAGGTCACGTCCGGGTCATCCATTCCATCAACATTCGGTTGTGTGACCAAATCAAGTGGAGTCTCAAGCTCACATCCATATAACAGCATTGATGGTGACAGGCACATATGCACGAATGGCGGTTTTCAAGGTACGGTTCACCCTTTCCGTAGCGTTTGTCTGTGGGTGGTACGCCATAGTCAACCTGTGTTCTGTACCCAGGGTGGCCACCACAGACTCGAAGAGGTTACTCACAAATGGCGTGCCACGGTCTGAAATCAGGTAAAACGGTGCACCGTGTCTGGCAAAGATTTTGCTCAGGAATTTACTTGCAGCAACTTGTGCTGTCGCTGTTCTGACTGCATTTATTTCTACCCACTCTGAGAAGTAGTCGACAAATACAAGAATGTACTCATTTCCATTCTGCGTCCGAGGGAGAGGGCCCACAAAGTCTACTCCAGTGTATTCCCAAGGCCTTTGCGGTTTGATTGGGACCATCAGACCCGCTGGTTTCTTTTGACTTGGCTTTGTCAACTGACACACTGAACACATATATCTCTTTACATCCTCTGCCATTTTTGGCCAGAAGAACCTAAACTTTAGCCTGGTCAATGTTTTAGTAATTCCGAGGTGGCCGGCTGTAGGGTGGTCATGGTAGTATTTTAACACAGTACCTCTGATGGAGGTAGGCACGTAAAATTTGAGCTGTTTCATTGGATGTAGTCCAGACGTCACTTTGGAGTCTCTGACATACCATCCTGAATGACATACTTTTCATCCACATCCTCTTTTCCAGAACTCTTGAGCGCACATAAAAGATCACTGACCACTGGGTCATTTTCTTGTAATTGCCTCAACTGTGCTTTGTCTGTCATCACGACTCAGGACAGGCTACAGAGATCCATCCCCCCAATAAATGCATAATCTGGCAGAATGTCTCTATTGGGGTAGCCTCGCATTGAATTGGGTTGCGGGACAAAGCGTCTGGGACCTTGTTTTGAACACCTGGGTTATGAACAATACTAAAATCAAAGTCCTGCAAGCGTAAAGACCATCTCGCCAGACGACCAGAAGGGTTTGGGCGGTTCATCAGCCATCTCAGGCTGTTATGGTCTGTGTAGACCGTCATATGGAGGCCCTCTACATAAGGTCTAAAGTACTCCAGGGCCCAAATCACTCCTAAACATTCTTTTTCAGGTGTTGAGTAGGGTTTCTCAGCCTTGTGTAGAGTTCTGTTCGCAAAAGCCACGACAACATCTCGTCCCACGTCATCTTTTTGCATTAGGGCCACCCCAAGACCCAGGTCGCAAGCATCTGTGTGTATAAAGAATGGCCGTGTGAAATTTGGAAAACACAAGATTGGTGCTGATGTGAGACACTTTGTCAAGAAATCCATAGCAGCCTGGCAACTTTCATCCCAGCAGAACAGCATTTCTTTCCTGGTGAGACGGAAAAGTGGTTCAGCTTTACTCGCATAGCCAAGTATAAAGCGTTGATAATAGCCCGTAAGGCCAAGGAATCCTCTGACATCCTTTGTGTCTTTTGGCCTTCTGAACTCAGTAACCGCCTTTACTTTTGCTGGGTCTGGGGATATACCCTCTGGGTGTGACATGGTAGCCAAGGAATATGAGCTCACTTAGACAGAACTGACATTTGCTCAGCTTCAGAGAGAGACCTGCTAGCTGTAATCTCAACAGAACCTCACAAAGGTCTTCAAGATGAAATAGGTCACAGTGAGAGATAAACGCAGTTTTTGGTCTAGACTTTTCCTCAACGGACACTTGCCAATAATTTGAATTCGCTCAATAGGTGCGCCACAAATGTTGGAAAACTCATCAGGTGCCTAAACACACTCTAGGATTCCTCTCAAGATGCGTTCCTGATTGTCTGATGGAAGAAACACACTTTTAAAAAGGGTGCGGAATTGTGTCCAGGCTGTTATGTGTTCACTCAATACTGAAAACCATTTCCTGGGTTCTTTGGCTAGGAAGCGAGGTAATTCGAGAAGAATCTGGGCATCACTCAGCCCCAACAAGGTTCTATATACATCCACAAGCTGAAGCCACTCTCCTCAGGCTGAACTTTTCCATCCCCTCCGAACACAGGGGGCTCAAGTTTTGACTGATTCAAGACTGAGGCTAGCGCTCTAGTTGTGCTATTTAACAGTAAAGAAGTTTGAGAAAAGTCTTCTGCCTTTTCAGGCGCTACACTGCAATCAAAGGCTGTCGCCGAAAGTTTTGGCACGTGAACAGCTTGGGCCTGGGCATATGGAGTGGAAGAGGCCATTGGAACATTACATGCTAGTAAGGGGTTTGAAGCCGTTGTGTACATGTTTTGACCGTAATCATCAATAATACCTCTTTGCAGATCAAGGGGCTCCTTTAAGCATTTACGCAACACTGCTACTTCCGTTCTTAGCGACTCAACCTGTGTCTCCAGGCAGACAGTCGGCTTTGGTGCTCTCCTCCTAGGCTCAGACTCAAAAGGTGAAGTCAGGTCAGTCATATCTGTCAAACCATGCATATATTTAACCATTGTATTCAATATAGGCAATATATAATCAGCGTGGTATGTAGTAAATGGCAAAACAGTAAATTATGCAGTTTTCAACAAAAGTCAACAACTGTCACTTTAAACTCAGAGCATCAAAAAAAAAAAATCAACAGTAGAAACAAAATTCAACCACATGACATAAGTTTTTTTTTTTCACAAAGGGATCTCAAAACTACACGTATATGTGTGGACTTTCATGGCAAACCTGCTTTACAGTTCTGATGACGCTGTGAATATGGAATTCCAGTTCAAATCCTGGTAAGATTCAGATGAATCAGTCACTACGTGAACCGCCAACCAAGATATTCAGTGTATTCTGTAGTCTGTGTTCAAACCTGAATGAATCTTTTCAGTTGAAACTCTTGAACGGTTTTGTTTAATCGTTGGTGAACCAATGACTCCTCTCACGGTCCGAAATGGATCACACATACCAGAATGAATCTCACGCTCCGAAATGAATCACACGTGCAAGAAACAATCTCACATCTCCTTGCACAAATTGTACGTGTGCTTCTCGGAGCTTCAGTGTGTGCAAAAATGTCAGTAAAATCCAAATCGAATGATAATATCTTTGAGCAGCACGTCCAACGGGCCGATCCGAGTCCAGAGGCAAAATGTTTGGCCGCCACTTGTAACTCTTTATACAGAGAGAGAGACCGGATAGCTGGACCGAATGGTTGCAGCCAAGTGCAAGCAAAACTCACGTAGGCTATCTGATGTTTCACATGAGGTTTATTATCAGCACCGTTCCCACGAACACATGGGGCAGTTTGCAACACTTCACTGACAACTGCGTTACTTAACAAAACAAAAGAAATAAACAGCAAAGAGCAACAGAGATAAATAATGCACACATGCGATGCTCACAGTTCGCGCTCCATCTATATACTGCCCACTCATCAGCGAGTGAGAGAGAGTGCGTTCTGCCTTAAAGGAGCAGTACCTAATTCCACTTGTTATAAAGCGATCGATTCTCTTCAGAAAATTTGGACTAAACCCGCTCGATTCATATGGATTAGTTTTCCGATCTCTTTATGAAGTTTTTGAAGCGTCAAAGTGGAAGTTACAAAGGCAGTCAATGGACGAAAATCTGACAGCATTCTGTCATCAAAAATATCTTAATTTGTGTTCTGAAGATGAACGAAGGTCTTACGGGTGTGGAACAACATGAGGGTGAGTAATTAATGACAATTTTAATTTTGGGGTGAACTAACCCTTTAAGAAAAGAGAAAACAGCACTTGTTTTTACCAACACAAATCCTTTAAAGAATTTGTTCAAAAATTAAATTATAATTTTTCATTTACCCTGATGCTATCCCAGATATGCACAACTGCCTTTCTTCAGCAGAACACAAACATTTTTAGAAAGAAATTTGAGATCTGTAGATGCATATCATGAAAATACAAGACTGGAATCATTTGGAAAGTCCAAATGTAATGAATGCACAACCTGATAAATTAATGTCTTGTGTAGCAAAACAACAGGTGTAAACATTATCAAATAAAGGGAAACAAAAAAAGCTCTTCCTGTCTGCACCAATTCATTGCATAGCTGTGTAACAAGTATGTTGACATGTTGAACTAGATCTGGCAAAAGGGTCTGATGAAACTGGTCAACACGCCCAGGTCTGAGAAGAAAACATATTAAGAAAATATTAGTGACTCTATATTGCACATGGAAAAAGATAGTTATCATTAACACTGCACACTTTTTAATTAAACAGAAAATGAATTGTTTAGTTGTATGTTTTTTTAAGCATAATTAGAAACTTGTAAACTACATAAAAGAGGGTGAATGTTTGTTACAGTAGAAAAAAAACAAGACAAAATATCGTCTGTGACGAACATAGTGTTACACAGTCATCTGAAGTCCTCGCAGGAGTTGACGCCATCTCTTCATAGGTGTTGGTCATCTGAGGTCTTCTTAAGAGGCTGGATCCAAACTGAAGCTGATGTCCTCTCTAGTCACCTCGGGATGGGTGTCCCGAGGTAAAACAGAAAAGCAAATGGAGAATAATTAGCGTAGCTGCTGTTCATAACATTAAGCAAGATATGAGATGCATTACGTGAATGTTTGGCTAAAGAGATGCGTCTTTAATTATCAGGAAGGCTATTCCAGAGTTTAGGAGCCAAATGTGAAAACGCTCTCCCTCCTTTAGTGGACTTAGATATCCTAGGTACAACCAGAAGTCCAGAGTTTTTGTGATCTTAAAGAGCGTGAAGGATGGTAGGACAATAGAAGATCAGTTAAGTACACAGGAGCTAAACCATTTAGAGCCTTATAGGTCATTAGCAATACTTTATAATCGATACGGAACTTAATGGGTAACCAGTGTAGAGATGATAAAATTGGTGTTATATGATCATATTTTCTTGACCTGGTAAGAACTCTAGCAGCTGCATTTTGTACTAATTGTAGCTTGTTATTGAGGAAGCAGGACAACCAGCTAATAATGCATTACAGTAATCTAGTTGAGACGTCATGAAAGCATGAACTAACTTTTCTGCATCAGAAATAGATAACATATTCCGTATCTTAGCAATGTTTCTGAGGTGGAAGAAGGCTGTTTTGTAACATATGAAATATGATTTTCAAAGGACAAGTTGCTGTCTAATATAACACCCAGGTCTTTAACTGTCGAGGATGGAGTAACAGTACATCCTTCTAAATGCAGATTGTAGTCTGAGAGATTCTGTGTACAGGTTTTTGGCCCAATAAGTAATACTTCAGTCTTATCTGAATTTAATAGAAGAAAATTACTAGTCATCCAAAGTTTTACTTCTTTAACACACTCTGTCAGATTGGATAATTTAGAGATTTCATCTGGTTGTGTTGAAATATATAACTGAGTATCATCAGCATAGCAGTGGAAACTAATTCCATGTTTTCTTATAATATTGCCGAGTGGCAGCATGTAGATTGAAAATAGCAGAGGGCCTAACACTGATCCTTGTGGCACTCCATAGTTTACTATCGTTATCTTAGATTTTTCCCCGTTTATATAAACAAAATGTTGATGGTCTAATAGGTACGACCTAAACCACCGTAATGCCTGTCCCTGAATACCAGTGTAATTTTGTAGTCGATCTAGGAGTATTTTATGATCTATAGTGTCGAACGCAGCACTGAGATCAAGTAACACTAGTATTGAGACACAGTCCTGGTCAGAAGCTAGAAGTAAGTCGTTTGTAATTTTAACAAGCGCAGTTTCTGTGCTATGATGAGATCTGAATCCTGACTGAAATTTTTCATAGATAGCGTTTTTTTGAAAGAAGGAGCACAATTGGGCCGACACTACTTTTTCTAGTATTTTAGACATAAATGGAAGATTTGAGATGGGTCTGTAATTTGCTAATACATTTGGATCTAATTGTGGTGTCTTAATGAGAGGCTTAATAACTGCTAGCTTGAACGGTCAGGGGACGTGACCTAGAGATAAAGACGAGTTGATAATATTGAGAAGAGGTTCTTCTGCTACAGGTAACGGTTCTTTCAGTAGTTTAGTGGGTATTGGATCTAATAAACATGTTGTTGGTTTAGACGCAGTGATAAGTTTATTTAGCTCTTCCTGTCCTATAGTTGTAAAGCACTGCAACTGTTCTTGAGGGGCGATAATTGAGGCTGAATCATAAAACAATGTTAAAGGTTGCACATTTACAATTGTATTTCTGATACTTTCGATTTTCTCAGTAAAGAAATTCATAAAGTCATCACTACTAAACTGCAATGAAATGTTTTGTTCTGGTGATGTCTGTTTATTTGTTAACCCTCTATGGTACGGTGTTGCCTCCAGGCAACATGATCTATTTTAGTTTGTTTTTAATAAAATAAGCTACCACTTGATTGATCAAACATATCTCAGGGCAGAATAACTCAAATACTAATCAATAAAAGTGCAAAAAAGACCAAAACATGACCAACAGGGGTCCATTTTGTGTCCTGTTTCAGCACATGTGCACGTCACATGACTCCATATTTTCTCCATTGAAAAGTGCTTTTTTCACTTGTATGTAACCATTTAATAACCCACAAAAAATATGAGTCAACTTTAAGAACTTTACATTATATATCATCAAATGTTTTAGAGAAAATAACAAAAAACTGTGTGTTTCTCCTCAAGGCAACATTATACCATAATGGAATCGCATAAGACCATACAGCCATAATAGGTTTCAATACAAATGTATCATATTTGTAAGGAAAAGAGTTAGAATTATCTAAATTTGTTGGCATTTTCACATGATTTTGTAATGCACTTGTAAAAATACTAATTCACACACTATATCTGCATATGTTATGATCTGCACATTTTCTATAGCACTTCGGAAACATATAAAACACAGGTAGCACTGGCAGTTGATGAGGGTGATGATGAGGAGTTAATGAGGGGTCATACTGTGATGAGGAAGATGAAATCATAGTGACAATCTGTCAGGGAGAGAGTGAGGGTGAGAGAGAAGATGGAGATGAGGATGAAGATGGATATGATAACTTGATATGATAACATAAATATATGATGGTTTGGTAATACTTGTGTTCCACTATGATACAATGTTGCCTGAAGGCAACAGCTGGATATAAAATGTTACTTTTTAGTAAATATGAAACTTTTAATACATTAAAACTAAATAAATTTGTTTGTTTAAGTGTCTAGTTAAAGAAATTGATATTTTCAATAAATATATTTATTTTTTCTACATGAAAATGCCAAATGTTTAAATTTTTCCATTGTGGTACAATGTTGCCTCGAGGCAACAAACTTATAAAAATTAAATAAATTTAAAAATTATGAAAATGTTTATTGATATTGTTAAAGTGTCCAATTTTAAGCAGGAAAAACAACACAAATAATTTTTTCCTCATTGATATCATATTGCATACCATAGAGGGTTAATCTAGCCACTGTACTAAACAAAAACCGTGGATTGTTTTGGTTATTTTCTATGAGTTTGCGGAGATGCTCGGCCCTGGCTGCTTTTAGAGTCTTTCTATAATGGGACGAGCTGTCTTTCCACGTGATTCTGAAGACCTCTAAACGAGTTTGTCTCCATTTGCGTTCTAGATTACGAGTTTCTCTTTTGATAGCGTGAGTAATACTGTTGTACCAAGGTACAGTATTTTTCTCTCTAACCTTTTTTTAATCTCATCGGTGCAACAGTATCTAATGTACTAGTGAAAATGGTGCACATGCTGCTAGTCATTTTCGCGAGATCGTGTGTGTTTAGGTATGATGAGCAGCTGAGACAGATCAGGCAGTTTATTTGTGAATTTATCTATAGTTGTCGGGAGAATTGTTTTATCTAGTCCAGTGTTTCCCAAACTGGGGTACGCGTACCCCTGGGGGTACGTGAGGTGACAAAAGGGGGTACGCGAACAAAATGCTGAGTAGTTCATTTAATTCTACATTAAAATAATATTAAAATAGAGCATGTATTTCTAACTGCCAAAATGTTGTAAATCCAGTACATTTAATCAAATTACCTCATCATTTGCAGTCAAAAATGACTGTATCCACACAAGCAACATGCATATGATAGATTGCGTGCCGAATCTGCTGCCTTAAATCGTGCTAAATGACTGTCGTTCTCAACAATACACCTTTGTAAAAGTGGGGATTTACACTTACTCGCATGAAGAACAAATATAGACACAGATAGTGGATTCATTTCGATTTAAGACTCAAACTTTCTCCAGTACAAACAGACCTTCAAGTTTCAAGTTTCAAGTTTAATTCATTTCTAAAGCACATTTAAAACAACAGTAGTTGACCAAAGTGCTGTACATATAAAAAGGGACATAAAACAAACAACAACAATAAAAAGGGCAATATACAAAACATTACGAATTAGGAAACAAACAAAAAAAAAAACCCACAGCTCTTAGACTGTATTAAACGCCAAAGAATAAAAATATGTTTTAAGACTAGTTTTAAAAGCAGTTAAATTAGGGGCCATCCTCACAGACAAAGGTAGTGAGTTCCAGAGTTTAGGGGCAGCTACTGCAAAGGCACAATCACCCCTGTGCTTTAGTCGTACTCTAGGAACTGTCAGCAGCATTTGATCAGCAGACCTCAGAGACCGTGATGGGATGTGCAATTGTATAAGGTCAGAAAGGTAAGTTGGTGCTAGGCCATTTAAGGATTTATAAGCAAGCATTAAAACCTTAAAATCAATCCTAAAACAAACCGGAAGCCAATGTAGCGAGGACAATATGGGCGAAATATGTTCCCGTTTACGTGTCCGTGTTAAAAGTCGAGCTGCTGCATTTTGCACTAACTGCAAGCGTGAGAGAGAGGCCTGGCTGACACCAACATAGAGAGCATTACAATAGTCTAAGCGTGATGAAATAAAAACATGTATAAGCCTTTCAAAATCATTAAATGACAAAAAAGGTTTAACTTTAGATAAAAGCCTTAACTGACAAAAACTTTACCTGACTACCGAGTTTATCTGTTTATCAAGTTTAAAATCTGCATCCATTATTACCCCCAGATTTTTTACAGTGGATTTGACATAAGGAAGCAAGGGGCCCAAATCACTGTTAGAGGTCTTATTAGTACAGTTTGGACCAAATATAATGATTTCAGTCTTGCTCTCATTAAAGTGTAAAAAATTTAAGGCCATCCAATCCTTAATGTCTTTGAGACAGTCAAAAAGATGTTTTAAAGGACTGGCATTTTTCGGCTTTAGTGGCACATAAATTTGTGTGTCATCTGCATAACAGTGAAACGAAATGTCATATTTCCTGAAATTGACCCTAATGGGAGCATATACAAGGAGAACAGCATTGGGCCGAGAATAGAGCCTTGAGGGACTCCAAATGGAAGGGGTGCTGATGAGGAAACATGGCCACCTAGGTGGACAGAAAAAGACCTGTCTGATAGGTATGACCTGAACCACTTCAGAGCAGTACCATTATATCAACAAAATGTTCCAAGCGGGAAAGTAAGATATTATGATCAATGGTGTCAAAAGCAGATGTGAGATCTAAAAGCATAAGAATTGCCGAGTCTCCTGAGTCAGTAACCAATAAAAGGTCATTAAAAACCTTTAAAAGTGCCGTTTCTGTGCTATGAAGAGCTTTAAAACCAGACTGATATACTTCTAAAATTGAATGTCTATCTAAGAAAGATTGCAGTTGTGTACAGACTATTTTCTCTAATACTTTAGAAAGGAAGGGAAGTTTAGAGATTGGTCTAAAATTAGACAAAACCGTTGTGTCCAGGTTGGATTTTTTTATCAGAGGTTGGACCACAGCATGTTTAAAATCTAGTGGAACAACACCTAAGGTCAAACTGCTATTTATAATATTTTGAACTACAGGCCCAATGGAATCAAAAATCTCCTTTAAAAGACGTGGTGGAACTACATCTGTAGGACAGGTAGAGGGTTTCAGCTGAAGAATAATATCTTTCAAAAGAGAAAGAGACACAGGCTCAAACTGGTTAAAAACAGCTGAGCAAGTGATCAGGACAGAGGGGTCCACAGAAGGAGGTATAATGTGTGTTCTGATAGCTGAAACCTTATCCACAAAAAAATTGTAAAAACCTCTTGCAAGTGTCAGAGGACACATCAGAAAAAGTGGGATGAGAAGTGTTTAGTACAGAATTAATTGTGCTAAAAAGAGCTTTAGGTTTATGGGAATTTTTAAGAATAACATTAGACAAATACTTTGTTTTCTCAGCTTTAACAGTTTTTTGGTATTTGTACCAAGTCTCCTTTAAGATGTCAAAAGACACCTGCAGCTTGTCTTTTTTCCACTGACGTTCAGCTCTCCTACACTCACGTCTGACAGTGCGAGTAATATCATTCAACCATGGCTCTGTTCTTGGCTTAGGACGAGTAATTTTAAAAGGAGCAACAATATCCAAAACACTTTGACAGGTGGAATTAAACAATGAGGTTAGCTCCTCAGTATCAAAACATGATGGAAATGTAGCATAAGTTTCAGAAGAATTTTGAAAAACAGCAGAGAACTGAGCAGCAGTGGAGGAGTTAATTATACGGCATCGCCGAGCTGGAATACTCGGTTTAGAAAAACAAGGAATAGAAATGTCAAAAAGAACAGGCATATGATCAGAGAAAAATGCATTAGAAATTTCAAGGTTAGAAACTGGTAAACCACACGATAAGACGAGATCTAACGTGTGACCAAGCTCGTGTGTTGAACCCATCACAGACTGAACCAGATTAAAAGAATCAATTAAATGTAAAAAGTCTTTAACCAGAGGCTTCGTAGGGCAGCAGACATGGATATTAAAATCGCCAATAATTAAAATATTGTCATAATTCGCCATAATTCCAGACAAAAAGTCAGAAAAGTCATTGATGAAATCCTTGTTATACTTAGGTGGACGATATATCACAGCGCAAAGCACTGGCTGGAAACGACCCAGTTCAAAGATATTCAACTCAAAACTGGAATAATTGTCTAATGACAGTTGGCGACAGTTAAATTGTTCTTTAAAAATAGTCGCTATTCCTCCCCCTCGTCCAGAAGACCTCGGAGAGTTAAAATATGTGCAGCCGATGGGTAAAACCTCTGAGAACGCACTTAAATCACTTCCATTAATCCAAGTTTCAGTCACACACAAAAAAATCCAAGGCATGTGAGGTGAAGAAGTCATTCAAAATAAATGATTTGTTCGCAAGAGATCTTGCGTTTACCAGGGCTATCCTGATATCCTGGACTGGGCCTTTAGCCGTCAGGGGTTCCCGGTCCAGCGGCCGAAGACTTCGAACATTCATGCCACCTCTGCGAAGACGAGGTGAGCGCAGGCGGGAGATCTGATCATCCAACTTCGGGCCGACGAGCGTTATCAGCCCGGTGCATGATGTATCCATAGTACGCCAGAAGCGATGACAATCCAACTCATTGTCACCCAATATCCTTTGAAGATTCGTCCGGGGGTATTTGGCGAGATGAAGTTTTATTTTCACCAGCAATCCACTGCGTTTACCCCGGCGTCTGTTACGCCTCCTCTGGGAAAGAGGAATTGGCGCACGCCAAAGTTCAAAGGGAATGACATTTAAAAATGGAGGTAATGTCCGCTGTCCATCATGTTGATACTGTATCAAGTTCTTTGCAACAAATCCAATATTGAGCAGTGCTTGGCGATCATACACCAGTAGAGAGTGGGTATTCTTACAAATAATTGACAAAAACAACACAAAAACAACCGGGACTAGGAGCAGCAGACAGCATGCCACACACACCGGCGCCATCTTTTTGCCATCTGCATGACCTTGTGTGAGTTCTTGTATTTAATAATGATGAACGAGCAAGAATGCAATTGTTCCCAAATATCCACATGACTGCAAACGTGACATTATTATACAACAGGTCAAAAAATAAAACGTACATTTTAAACACAGTACTGTCAGTATTTACTCTATTTTGCAATGAAATAATAACGAAAACCACAGCAGAACTACAACACGTCTGTGTTTCGCGAACAATTCTGCGGCTTTGAACGAATTGTGAGAGTCGATTCAATGATTCATTCACAGCCACTTGCTTTATTACTGAATGAATGACTCGATGACTCACTCATAAAAACAGTGACTTGCTGCCACCTACTGGCGGTTTTAGTTTAATATTTAAAAGTTTTACTTCGTTTTACCATCATTGCATATTTCTCTATTGAACATTTTTATTTAAAACATTATTTATTTTATAAAGTTATTCATAAAGGTAAAAAAAATGCACTGGAAAATCAATTTAGGGGGCAAATATTGTCGCTTAATGGTAAAGGTGTGACTGCAGTCGAAGTGGAAGAGAGGGGGTACACAGAAGGATGGTAATCCCTTCAGGGGGTACTCCACGCTAAAAAGTTTGGGAACCACTGATCTAGTCGATATCGCGGTGCAATTTGACAAATATCATCAGTATGCAGTACGCATGTTACAAGGTAGTGATCAGAGACATCATCACTTTGCGGTAGAATTTCTATATCGGTTGGATTTATTCCATGTGATATACTTAAATCTAGTGTATGATTAAAACGGTGAGTGGGTCCAGTGACGTTTTGTTTGACCCCAAAGGAGTTTAGTAAATCTGTAAACGCAGCCCCTAACGCATCATTTGTATTGTCTACATCAGTGTTTCTCAACTCCAGTCCTCGGGACCCACTGCTCTGCACATTTTGTATGTATCCCTTATTTAACACACCTGATTTAGATCATCAGCTCATTAGGAGAGACTGCATGAACTGAATTGAGTGTGTCAGATAAGAGAGACATACAAAATGTGCAGAGCAGTGGGTCCCGAGGACTGGAGTTGAGAACCACTGGTCTACATGAATGTTAAAATCTCCAACAATCAGCGCTTTATCGACGTTGACCAATAGGTCTGAGAGAAAGTCTGAAAACTCTTTTAGGAAATCAGCATAAGGCCCTGGAGGTCTATAAACGGTAGCTAAAGCAAGAGATAGTAGCGACTTTTTACTTATATCTGAGAGTGTAACATTTAGCATAAGAATTTCAAATGAATTAAACCTGTAGTTTGTTTTCTGAGTAACATTAAGATTATCTCTATAGATTGTTGCTACACCACCGCCACGGCCAATCGGACGGCATTTATTTTTATAACAGTAGTCAGGTGGACAAGACTCATTAAGACCGAAATAATAATTTGGTTTAAGCCATGTTTCAGTAAGGCAAATTACATCAAGACTATTATCTGTGATCATTTCATTTATAATAACTGCCTTAGGTGTCAGCGATCTAATGTTTAGTAGCCCTAGCTTTAGAAATTGTTTTTGTTCAGTAATTTTGCGAATTTCTGGTTTGATCACGATCAGATTTTTTCTAGATCCTTCATTTTTATTGTTAAACCTCACTATTCGGGGAATAGACACAGTTTCTATAGACTGTACTACACTCACATTTCTATCAATTAAGTGGGCAGAACACAGATTGTGATTTGAGGTTTGACTTACTAGTCATACGGTGCAAAGCGTCTTGGAGATGTTCTCTGACAGAAGATCAGCTCCGATTCTGCTGGGGTGCAGGCCATCAGCACGGAAGAGCCTAGGACGCTCCCAGAAAAGATTCCAATTATTTACAAAGAGCAGCTTCTGTTCATTACACCAAGACAGCAACCATTCATTTAAAGCAAATAATCTACTGAACCTTTCATGTCCTCGTCGGTACGTCGGAAGCGGTCCGGACACGATGATCCTCGTCGTGGGCGATGTGGCTCGTACCATCTCGATCAGGCTCCTGAAGTCCTGCTTCAGCACCTCCGTCTGCCGCAGCCCCGGTGTCGTTCACCCCCGCGTGCAGCACTACAGCTCCGATGGTCTCAGCACCGTTGAGGATCGCGGGAACCTGCACAGCAACATCGAGAACACGAGCACCAGGAAAACAGTGACTGCGCACCTTACCTTTGGTTGTGGTAGCGTGGACGTGGCGGACGATGGAGTCTCTGATGACCACGGCGTCGCGTTCCGCCTCGCGAAGAGGGGAGAAGCGGTTCCGCATCGAGACCTCGAAGACCGGGGGCGGCGGAGGAGGAGAGGTCCTGGTCCGAGGCCTTGACCTCAAAAGTGCATCCAAACTCTAAATGTAACTGTTTAATGCGTTCTTGTGATCAAATCTTGTCTAATCGCTTGAATGTTTTATTTATCAAGGTTAAAAAACACATGCAAATGATGAGCATAGTAAGGACGCGTTGCAGTGGGCACTCGTGTTGAGAGTCTGTCATCAAAACAGCTTGCATTTACTAAATGTAACTCTTTAATGTGTTCCTGTGCTTGTACATTGTACAGTCACTAGAATTGTTCAAACTTGTAAGCCTTAACTCTTTCCCCACCAGCATTTTTTTTTTTAAAGTTGCCAGCCACCGCCAGGGTTTTTGACGATTTTCTCTAAACTTTAATGGCCCACAGAATATTTTCTTCTATGAATATATGAACATGCTACATATCAAAATAAAAATCTGAGCCTCTGCTTTTAAACAAAAAAAACTATTTTATATATTATCTTCATTTTTTCTTTTATTATTGCCACCTGAACATAAATAGGCTTTGTCAAAAACACAACATTCTGGACAAAAAGCATTTTTATCAAACAAGTGCATTTTCAAGCAGAATACATTCAGATGTTGTTTCCATCATATATAAAACCTTCCAAAATAAATGACAATTATAAATAAATCTAAAATATATTAAATTTAAGCACTGTAATTTGCTTTTGAGTGGTACACAGAGTAACATTTCCCAGGATGTAAGGGGATGCCACAACGTTTGCAGTAGAACGAGGTCTCCTTCCGCAACCCCTTACGTACACAAACTCTGCATCCTCTGGTTGGGTGTTGCTTTTTGGTCACCAGCAGCACCATGTTGATGTACTTGATGCATCCAGCCTCTGCCTCGCTGTGTTCTACCTGTAAATAATTATATGAATAATTGGAATTACTTTTAATAAAAAGATATAGATACACGAAAAAAGTATGTGAACCCCTTGCAGAATCTGTGAAAATGATAATTATTGTAATAAAATAAGAGAGATCATACAAAATGCATGTTATTTTTTGTTTAGTACTGTCCTGAGTAAGATATTTTACATAAAAGATTTTTGCATTTAGCTCACAAGACAAAACAATAGCTGAATGTATTAAAATAACCCCATTCATAAGTAAGTGAACCATTGATTCTCAATACTGTGTGTGGTTACCTGATGATCCACGACTGTTTTTGTGTTTTGTGATGGTTGTTCATGAGTCTCTTGTTTGTCCTGAGCAGTTAAACTGAGCTCTGTTCTTCAGAAAAATCCTATACCTTATATATTTCCCATACATTGACTAGACTGTGGCGGCCCGCCACATTTTAATTTGTCCCGCCACAGTCTCAAAATGAAACGGAAATTAGGTTTGTCGCAATATTTAAATTACCGTCTGATATTTGCGCTCTTTTAAATAAGAGGACTAGCACCAATTTCACGAGTTCGTTTCCTCATAAAATCTTTAAGCTAATAAGGTTAAGCGTATTTGGCTTGCTGTCCGCTGTGGAGGGGCTCGAGGAAGCAGCTTCAACTCGAGCTTGGATATACCCCCCAGGGACTACTAGTGCCTGGAAGAGGAGTACGATAGATGAGATGCTTAATTTATGTGGTGGAGTTGGGAGGTGGAGGGATATCGAAACAACTGATGCCAGAGCAGGGTGAGTAGCTGCTTATATGCTCTGGATGTAATTGAAAGATTAGGGTTCCCTCCTCTTGAGATTATGTTTGAGTTTCAGTAATTGAAAGATTAGATGGGTTCACTCCTCCCGAAATTACGTTGTGAACTTCACTAAATTTTTGTGCACTATATTCAAAGTCACCTGAAGCCATCCCATAGCTTCATGTGAGGGACAGAAGGGTAACTTACATCGTCAAGTTAACGGTCAGAAACTCGTCTCCCTCCGCTGCAGCTGTCAATCATTCAGCACTCAAACAGCGCGTCGCGTTCGGTAACGACAGTCAGCACGGTAAAACTCTCCAATATGATATATTCCCATTATAATACTTGATATGTAGATAATTGGGCTGTGGATTTGCATAAAATGACTTTATCTTGCTGGAGTTTATTGCTGTTTCTGAACGATGTCATCATTTTGGCTACAGGATGTCTGTTAGATCGCACAACACAAGGACTATGAATTGGCGTCACATGCACAATAACTGGAATTTAAAAAAGTGAGAAGAAACATATGATTAATAAACTGTTAGATGCAGTCAGATATACACAGGGATTATTTTTGTACCGTGAACTTTTCAATGCACAGCACAACTGCGAGTTGTAACTAGAGGTGGGCAGATCGATACTAATATCGATAATATCGATACCAACGTTGGTATCGGTATTGATCGATACCAACGTGAAAATATCGATACTTAAGTTTCAGTTTCTCTCGTTTTGCGACCTGGCCGTGTTTGTCAAAATGCTGCTGCTGTCACAGAGCAGAGCAAGCTCTCAAGAGTGCTGCTCGTGCTCGACACTGCTCTCCTCCCCCTCTCCTGTGTTGTACCGTCACGTGACTCACCACTAGCGCTACCACCAGCAGTCAGGCGCGCGCGCCGCTCAGCCGCGCATTTCTAATGCTGTGTTCACACCAAACGCGAATAGAGCGTCTGGCGCGAATGATTTCAATGTTAAGTCAATGTAAAGACGCGTTTACGCGCGTCTGGAGGTCTCGCGGCGCGAATGAGGCGTTTAGCGCGGCGCGGAATACGCGAATTCGCCTCATTCGCGCGTCTGACGCGAATTGAGCGTTTCGCGCGAATGGTGCTTTTTGTGCATTTACGCGTTTGACGCGAATTCGCGTCTGATGGTGCGTTCACACCGGACGCGAATGAAGCGGTAAGCGCGAGTGATTTACATGTTAAGTCAATGCAAAGACGCGAATTGACATCCTGCGGCGCGATTCGCGCGAATGAAGCGGCGCGAATGACGCGATTCGCGCGAATGACGCGGCGCGAATTGAGCGATTCGCGCGAATGACGCGATTCGCGCGAATCGCGCAAGTTGAAAAATCTGAACTTTGGCGAATTTCCGCGCCGCGTTAACCAATCAGGAGCTTGCTCTAGTAGTGACGTAACGTAGCGAGCTGAGGCAGAATTTCGAAACAACAATGGAGGACAAAATCATCGTCGCTATACATCTTCATACATTTATAGAAACAGAAATAAAAAGGATCGTGTTTGAAAGAAAGTGAGTGAGGAGGTCGGACAATCTGATAAGTTGTAAAAAACGGTCTTTACTCAATTTGAGCTATATATATAGCCTATATATATACATATTAAGACTACAAGCCAACTAAAAACGACCAATTGAGCTTATTCGCTGTAATTTACAATTATTTCCCCACTGACAAGTTGTGTTTATTCAGAGGAAGTGTGCAGAAAGCAGTGGGAGAGTCTGGGACACATAAAGGAGCGGGAGAGCCCCTCTCATGACGCGAATTCGCGTCTGTTGTGAAGGGATTTTCACGCGCGAATGAAGCGAATGTCACGCGCGAATGAAGCGAGTAAACTCAAAATGTTCAAGCGTCCAACTACGCGCGAATAGCGCGATTTATTCGCGCAAGTCGCGTCTGGTGTGAACGCAGCATGACGCCCGAGTTGAAAAATTTGAACTTTGGCGTAAATTCGCGCCGCGTTAACCAATCAGGAGCCTGCTTGCTGCTGTGGCGGCAGGCCCGCCCGGAGTCACTCATTCAAAATGGAGGAACGACTGATATTATCAGTGAGCAGTCACCCAGAGATTTATGACACAAGTTCATACTTCAGACAGGAATAAAAAGGACCTCGCTTGGAAGAGTGTCGGTGAGGAGATTGGGCTACCTGGTAAGTTGTAAATACACATTTCACTTTTGAGTCACGTACACGTTTATCGACCCGCGGCCTTCCCGCGACGCTGACCCCTACGCCGCTGTTCTGCTCTCCAGAGCAAATACAAAGCGGTAGCTCTCTCGATGAACGCACGATCAACATCAGCCATCTTGCCCCTCCCACAAGAAGCGGATTTCGCCTCGGACGCGCGTCAATTTCGCTTCAAACGCTTGTTTTTTACGCGCGTCTATTTCGCTCTAGACGCGCGAATGCATTCAAAATGTTCACGCGGCAAACTAGACGCGGTAGACGCGAATTTGACGCTCTATTCGCGTTTGGTGTGAACGCAGCATAACAGCAGTCAGTCAGAGGCGGAGAATGGCAGCAGAGAGAAAGAGGAGCGTTGTATGGCTGTATTTTCAGGCCGAAAATGAGACAACAGCGACTTGTACCATTTGTAGAAAGTCTTTAAAATACAGTGGCAATACAACTAATTTGTACAAACATATGAAAAATCACGGACCAGAAAATGCAGAGCTGCAGAAACGGAGAGAGGAGGAGAAAAATCCCCCTACTCCACCCCCTGGCCCCGACAGACCCGCGACTCAGAGGCAGAAGTCACTGCCAGAGGCATTTCAGTTTGGCAGAGAATATCCAGGTAGATAAGAGTGATGAAAGACATATTTAGTCATCTTCAGCATTAGTTAATAATAATTAATAACTGGTCATTTGTTACTTTAGTCAACTTAAGAATTATGCTAAGACCTAGAAGTAATACATTAATTCCATTGAAGCGTGTTATTTAAATGAATACATTTACTGGAACTGAAACAAATATACTGAATATAATGTAGGTCATATTTGATATTTGAATATAATTACCCTTTTGTGTTAGCTGTGAAAGGGATACTAGTTTCTATATTTAAACTACACGTAGATGTGCACCAGACTTAATTATTTTTATTATTTAAATAAACTTTGTTTATTTAAATAAAACAGAAGTAACCAAAAGTTGTTTCTGAACAAAAGCTTTTGTAGTACTGATTAATAACCCAAAATGCAAATCACAAAAACAAATTAAAAGTCATGAAAATTCATTTAGATTTAGGTTGAAGACGCATCCACCTTAATTATTAAAAAGTATCGGTATTGGTATCGGTATCGGTATCGGCGATACTGGCCCTGTATTTACTTGGTATCGGATCGATACCAAATCTAGCGGTATCGCACACCTCTAGTTGTAACTTCATATTGCTTCAAGCACATCATTCTGCACCCGGGATGCGCATTAGCGTTTTTTTGCTGCTGTTTTGAAGCGTTTCATATTATCATGGTTTTGCACACTGAAAGATTATTAATAGCCTATTTTGTTATGTCGTATCTATCATATATTGTTGCCCCATTAAAAAGCTGCACAATACATTTAAAATAAGCGTCTTTTAATCTTACATTAATATAAATACATACAATTATTTACATATAAATCTAATATAAATCGGTGTTTTTTTGTTTTGTTTTTTCATTTCATAAGAATACAAATAGTAATTTTAAACTTTTTATTAACCTTTTGATTTATAAAATTACTGTGCAAGTTTTTTTTTTTTTTTTTTTTTTTTTTTTTCCCCCAAGAATTAGGCTAGAATACTTTTTGCTGCTGAATTATATACTCACCTAGTTTACTTATTTATTTATTGGTCAGCTTATGATTATATATTTTTATTCATTTGTTATTTTTTCTCTATAATGAAGTGGTGTGTTTGCATTCTGGATTGGTTAACAAATCAAAGAGTGACCATTAGTTCCACAAATACAGATGTATAGATACAGGCTCCCACTAATAAATTAATTCAACAAAGGTAACCTCTTTTGCTACATATTTTAATGGTTTAAATGTGTACTCTACATGTTTGACCACTTATGAACTATCATTTAGCCTACTACATGCTGTGTACGTGACTAATGTGCCCTACTATCACCAATAAATAAATTACTTTTAAAGCACAAAATTGTTTACAAGAGAACAAATTTCTTCATTACATTACTCAAGTTTAGTAACTTAATCTAAATCCTTTGGAATACTCTAATATATTAACAAAAATATATATAGGCCTATCAGCAGTTTGTTAGACATAACCTATGTGTTGGTAAAGAATTTCAATATCTTGATACACAAATTATGAAAATATTTGTTTCTTTTAACAGCACATCCATATATAATTACTGTTGATATATCATTCCTAAAATTGTTAAGATGTGCATCGGAGGGATAACAAAATATTAAATAACAACAATAAAATATTGTTAATAATATAGGTTGTTTTTATAGGTTGTTAGAGTCTAATTGACATATAAAAAAGTTTATAAAAAAGTTTTTTTTTTATATTATATTGCAAATACAGTGAATGATTCAGAGTTAAGCTTCAAAACAAATCCAAACACGCCAAAAGAATAATAAAAGTAATAATAAAAGTAGCCAAGACAACTGGCACAGTTCTCCAAGTAATACAACAGATTTGCTTAATAAATGGAGAAAACTTATTATCCTCTCTATGGAGAGACAACTGCCACAACAGAATCGCAAACTTGATAGTCAGGATGCGTTTCGCAAATCAATTATGGTCGCAATGAAGTTCAATGGAATTTACGACTTTAGTTAGGCCTATCTAATGATGCTTTTGGGAAAACACACCCCAGATCTATCAAAAAGTGACCCCTATCAATATGCATATCGTCAGAATAGATCCATTGATGATGCAGTAAATGCTGCCATTTATACCATTCTCAGACATCTGGAGGGGAGGGACACGTATGTGAGAATGCTCTTTATTGACTATTCTTCAGCATTCAACACTGTCATCCCTCAAAGCTTGTGTGACAAGCTCCTCCTCCTGGGATTGACACCATCCCTCTGCAGCTGGGTGCTGAGTTTCCTCTCAGACCGGCCCCAGTCTGTCCGTATTGGGAATACAACATCAGCCACAAGATCTGTCAGCATTGGTTGCCCCCAAGGCTGTGTCTCCAGCCCCCTGCTCTATACTCTCTTTACCCATGACTGTGTGGCATCTCATCAATACACCAGCATTATTAAATTTGCTGATGACACCACAGTCATTGGGCAGATCACCGGTGGAGAGGAGACAGAGTACAGGGCAGAGGTGGCATCGCTCGAGGTCTGGTGTAGGGAAAACAAGCTCCATTTACACATCAACAAGACCAAGGAGATGATTGTCGACCCAAGGAAGAGGAGAGTGCAGCACACACCCATCTACATAGGAGAGACGGAGGTAGAGAGGGTAACAACTTTCAGACTCCTCGGTATCTACATCAGCGAGGATCTCACCTGGTCACAAAACACAACTTATCAAGAAAGCCCATACAAGACTCTACTTTTTAAGAAAGCTCAAGAAATTTGGCATGAGAACCAAAATCTTGAGTAACTTCTATAGAAGTACAGTGGAGAGTATTGTTACCAGCTCCATCATTGTGTGGTTTGGAGCAGAGAAAGGCGCTCCAGCGTGTGATTAAAACTGCACAGAACATCTGTGGAGCGGCCTTCACTTCTCTAGAGGACTCCTATAAGAGTCGAGTCATCAGGAGGGCCCAGAACATCGGACACACCCTCAAAACTCGCTGTTTGCACTACTCCCCTCTGGGAGGCGCTACAGAAGCATCAGGTCGAGAACAACACGCCTCACCAATAGTTTTTTCCCACAAGCCATAAGATTCTTAAATAATCAGCGACTGCAACTAGTGCAATTGTGTTTATGCACTGTATGGTCTTCTGTCTTTTAGTATAGGTAACTATACCATTATTGTCTATAATATTGTTGTATTGTAAAAGGGAACAAGCAAGTAAGAATTTCATTGCATAGTTTAAACTTGTTTAACTGTGTATATGACAATAAAATTTCTTTGAATCTTTGAAATTCGTGAATAATTCATTCACAATATTTTTGTAAACAAAAACAAACTACTCATTAAAAAGATCGGCTCAAAAGAACAATTTATTCATGAATCGGATCATGAACTCGCATAAACGCGCTATAGCCTACCTGAACATTTGGAATGAATTATTAAGATTTAAAGTTTTCTGTAAAGTAACACAAAGCCATTGGCTTTATAAAACATTATTTAATGCATGATTAATTGGATGTTAATTCTTTGAGGATTTTGTGTTATTTTTCAAAGACCTAAGTTGCTTAAAATTCTTAAATATTAAACGTAGGCTAATGATAACCATACAAAGCTCAACATATGAGTAAATAGGAAAATAAGGAATAAATAAGGAAAATAACATTTTCAAAGACCAAGAACAGCTTAGGCCTACCTCAAGATACTTTTTCAGATTAGATGCTGAAGCCAATAGAAGTTTTGTTGCAGGAAGACATATCTTGCATTGCACTGTGACGTTATGTCCTTTTAATGTTTATAAGTAAAAGTCTTTGAATTTCCCCTAGAGAAATGCATTACGCACTGTTTTCCCATCCATTATTTTCGTGCGATTGCATGTCTGCCCTCTGCAGGTTGCTAACTGAACAGGCTGTGCATGTTTTTTTTTTAGAGAATCATCAACAATTGCCTCATTGCTTAAAAATCCTCAAACAGCTTACGTCAACATTAAATGAAATAAATGACATTAAAATTAAAAGTAATTACTTTGGTAATCTAAAATACTTTTTGAATGTAACTGTAATTTGATTACCATCTATTTAAAATCTAACTGTAACAAAATACAGTTACTCAAATTTTGTATTTTAAATATGTAACGTCGTCATCACTAGGGCCAAGGTCTGTGTCAAGTTTGTTGCTTGTAGCATTAAAGCTCTAGAAAGAGTAGCAGTAGGAAAATTTAGTCTCAGAAGAAAAAAAATAAGATGTTTAAGTAGAATATCAATATGTTGGCTTTCCCAAGCCGAATTTCGAACTTTGATGTTGGCTTGAGAAAGCCTTGATGGGCACTGCCACAAATGAAAAAATAAAAAAATAAATTCTTGTATTTCTATTTTTGATTTTCTGATTAGTCAAATATAGTGGCTTACCAATATAACCTTAATTAACCTACCAATAAATAATAACTGTAATTTATGATGTAATTTATACTATTTCAATGTTTATTTAAATATTTTGTCATAATAATTACAAATAATAATAATAAAAATAACATCATGTTTGTTGTGTGTTTCAGTGAGTGATCTGAGGATTGTTCTTCTGGGTAGGAGTGTGTCAGAGAACAGCCGAGTGGGAAACTTCATCTTAGGAAGAGAAGCGTTTGACAGTGGATCAGAGCCGTACACTGAGAGAATCAGAGGAAAACACATGACCGTCATCAACATGCCTCTGCTGCTCCAGTCAAATCTCATGACACAGGGAGTGAAGGAGTGTGTGTCTCTGTCTGCTCCAGGACCTCATGTGATCGTTCTGGTCCTCAAACCTGATGAGTGTTCAAGAGAAGAGAAAGAGTGTGTGGAGACGGTGCTCCGCTGTTTCTCAGAGAGTGTGTTTGAACACACCCTGGTGCTCACGACTCAAGAGCCAGACAGTGCTGAGCCGACTGAAGTCAGTGACGTCATGAAGGAAATCATTCACAAGTGTTTGAACAGACACTACAGACTGGGGAGAAACAGCACCTCTGCTGAACTTAGAGCCACATTTGAGGACATTGTTCAAGGGAACGATGGACGTTACTTGACTTGTAACAAATATGAAGATTTCGCTACAAAAGCCACAGAAGGGGGTGAGTGAACAACATGTTTGAGTAAATGTGATCTTTATTTGTAAATAAACATTTTATGCTGCAATCACATCATGTTGCATCAAGTTATCAGCATACTGGTTTGCATGTAAACACGTCTATATTAAACTAGATTAATGAAAGCCAGGGGTCCGTTCTTCATACCTTGCTTAATAGATCTGAGATGATCTGACAGATGCCAGACTGATCGCTGGCCAATTCGGTTCTTCAAACGAATTTGCAGATTTGATTAAAAATATCTGGATTAATTTGTCTGAGATTATTGTGTTCTTGTGTTCACTGGAACAGGCAGATATATTGAAACTCGAAACCATGATCAACAATGCAGCAACTAGGCGGCAGCAAAATAGCAACATAATGACGTCATATTAAAAAAGAACATGATGAAAACTTGAATTTCTGGACCATTATAAGGAAACAGCCAAGCTACAAATGTCATAAATGTTATAATAGATAATTGAAATATACTATTTGTTGCATGATTCCCAATTATTTCCCTTATTTCCTGATTTCTATTATTTGTACAGGCTTTACATTTTTATTTCAATTTTGTAATTAGCAATTCATTTATTCCGAATTAATAGCGCCCCATACCGTATAACAGTGAGAACACAGAAAATCAGAAATTTCTGCAAATGGTGGGGAAAGAGTTAAAATAAAGTGTAACCATAATTGCTAATCATATTAGAATGATTTCTAAAGGATCATGTGACACTGAAGACTGGAGTAATGATGCTGAAAATTCAGCTTTAATCAGTAAAGTTACACTTTACTATATATTCACATAGAAAACAGCTGTTTTACACTGTAATAATATTTCACAATTTGTACTGTATTTTTTGAAATGCAGCATTGGTGAGCAGAAGAGACTCTTTCAAATAATATAGGGGCTTTCACTCCACATAGTTCTAGGAACTTGGTAATAGGAACTAGCCACCAGGGTGCCTCTAGAACTATTTCCCCCTAATTTTGTCATAGATGAAATCTAAAGGGAACTCACACCGCGTCCTAGAACGCTACTGGGGAACGTCCTCACGTGACCAGTGTCTGAAACAATCTGTCCATTGTCGACAATCCTATTGGCCGGTGACAGCCTATGATGTAATGCAGGTGTAACCGTCTTCAGGGACTGTTTGTTTGTAGCAGTCTGTTCAAGGTAAGACATTCTCTACTATGGCTGAGAAACATTTCAAGTGGTGTGCTGATCCATGTCCTAGATATTTGACACCGGAGGACACACATGACTTGTGCGTTCATTGTCTGGGCGAAGAGCATGGACGCTCTGTTCTCAAGGGAGCAGTTTGCGTGCATTGTGAGTGTATTCTTATGAGGACGCTCCGCTCTCGTCTGTCCATTTTCACGGGGGAAGAAGGACAGACACCTGTGCCTGGCAGCTCAAAACCCCTCTTGTGCTGAGGCAGAGAGGCGGCTTAAGTCGTGGGGTTCTCAGGTGGAACTCGCCGAACGCTTTGAAAAGGGTGTTACTGTCTCTCGTGATTCGGTGGTTCGCGAGAGTGATCTGCTCGAGGAAGATGCTATTTCTCATGCATCCTCTGGTTCAGCAGATAGTGCTCTTTTGGCTCCGAGCCAAGATGAAGAGCAGTCGATGGCCGAGGTTGGTAGTGAAAGTGTGAGATCTGAGCCGACTCAGCCATCCTGCCCTGCGTATGAGGAGCTGCTCAACGTGATGGGGCGCGCGTCAGATAGAGAGAAACGGTTTGTGGTAGATTAAACTAATATTTTCTTTCTGGCCACTGTCGTGCAGCCCCTGTGAGCTTTCCTTCCCGTTCTCCATTCTGAGATCGAGAAAGCATGTTCAGCCCACATTCATCGGCATGGGCATGCGATTTATGCCAATGTTGAAGGATTGCATGAGCATGGATATGTGGTGATGCCTCCCATTGACGAGACATTTGCAAACTATCTCGTCAGTGGGGGGGCATCATCTCTTAAAGCTCCGGCTCTGCCTAACAGACCGCTTAAAACGACTTCGCGTCTGAACGGCAGGGCGTACGCGCCGGCGGTGTAGGGCATCGCTCGACAGAACGTACCAATGACTTCATCAACATGACCAAACAAAGCTTCATTTGAGAGATTCATTAGCTGACCCCCAAAATCCCCAGGGGGCACTGGATAGCTCCTAATTCCAGCTAGTCAGCATTAAGAGAAGTGGTAACTGACATAAGAACAGAAAATATCTGTTCTGAGGCCTTCCTGATCACATTAAATCTACTGATTCTCTTACAAACCCCTCTTGTATTATCAACAGACCAGGAAAAGACCAATCAACGGATTTAAGACCAATGGGTTTAAGACCAATACCCCTTTTGTATCAAACAAATGGAACAGGAAACATTAATTAATGGACCTAAAACACAACGGATCCACACAGACATCCCCCAATTAGGAACCCCTGTTGACTTAGTTTCTTGTAATCATTAGAAGTAGTCAATAAAGCTTGTTTTGATTTTCACATATACGAGTTTCTTGTGCTGTGTATCAAATTACTGTCTTAAACTTAAAGATCAAGTTACCTCTTGCTTATAATAATCATAATAAAATATTGTTACTGTTGGCCACAGGAAAATATTTTATCCAGAATTGGTAAAATACTTTAACCTCAAATTTTCGCTGGACGAATAATTGATGAAGTGTTAAATATTAATTCTGAATCATTTACAGTGAGTCAATTACAGTTGATTCGATTCTTATTCCCTGTAACTTAATTACCCCTCTTTATAATTAATTGAGCTAATAAATATGCAAAGTCCTACAGCGGGTCAGGTTGGTGCTTCACTGCATACCATGACAGTGCTTCAAGCTTACCAGGCTGACCTGCTGAAAGATTTAGACCAGGGTCAGGGTCTTTCACCTAAAGTGGTAGCTGAGCTGTGCCGCACTACAGATCTGGCTCTTCGTGCCACTAAGCACAGTGCTGCCGCGATCGGTAGATCGATGGCGGCAATAGTGGCAACAGAGAGACCCCTGTGGGTGAACCTGGCGGATATCGGGGAGAGAGAAGGGTTTTCTCCTTTATGCCCCGGTCTTGCCCTCTGAACTTTTTGGCACTACCGTCGAGGCGGTGGTGGGAAAGTTCAAAGAGGCGAGGGCGCTCTCAGCAGTATTTGAATCATGTATACCGTGCCGGTCTGAATCTATGCCCAGACAGCTGGGGGGACCTGGCCCGTCCTGGTCTGAGGACCATAGACAGGGCCAGAAATCTAGCGTCGCCGCTCGGGCCCCTCCGCAGAGGAGGAGTAGGTCCAGAGAAGGAGAGAAGCTAGGAAGAAGAAGCAGGATCTGAGAGAAGTTATACAGCGCAGGCGTTCTGAACGCCAGTGAGTATTTCTTTCTTTCTGAGGGTTTGCACACTCCACCCTCTCCTCTTCTTCTGTCCCTCACTACCCTTTGTCCACACAGGCACTTTTACATCGGTCCTGAGGCTGGGTGATGAGTATGTTCCCTGAGCTGGAACTTTTCTGACGGTCCGGACCAGGTTCGAAGAGAAGTGCAGCCTTTTAGACTGCATGAGTATGGCAGGCCACTTTTTTCTCTGTATATCTCAGGTTGAGTTTTTTGTAGGTCGCTTCTAATTATTTGAGCCGTTGCTTTTGAATTGTCCTCAAAGCTCCCTGCTTAAGGCTTTTTGGGGGACAGTTTTATATATATATATATTATATATATATATATATATATATATATATATATATATATATTGTATATTTTAGTTAGGGTTTATTTTTAAGGGGCTTTTACTAGGATCCTGAAGCCCCCTTTTAAGTGAAGGTTAGTTGTGACACATTTTATAATTCCTGCTCTCATGATCTTGATTTGTAGGTTTTATTGGGTTTTTTTCAGAACGAAGCTATTTATGTGGCAAGCCATTTTTATGGTTATCACATTTTCTGGAGTCACCTCTCTGGTTGAACTCCAGCAAAGTTCACGATTCAAGTAACAGGCAAGTAAAAGATTTGGCCTCCTTGCTAACCTTCCCTTAGGTTGTAGTGAAGTGGTTTCCTCTCGTTTTGAGAGTCTAGGCGATATGGTGAAACCTTCCGCTCCCCTGGGCTCCAGCCTCTGTGGTAGGTTCTGGTTGTTTTTTTTGCCCCAGGGTGGGAGCCCTTTGTTCTGTGTTGGTCCTCATACAGACTTCCCGCTGTGTTGTATGAGCCAGGCTCTTAGCTCTGTAAAGTACAGTCTAATTGGAGCTGGTTCTCTGGTCTGTGTTTGGTTGTAGGCTCCTTTCTGAGCCTCCCAGCCATCTGCTTAGCTGGGTTGGCCTCCCTGATGGCTCCAGGGGTTGACGTTTGTCCCCCTGAAAGTGACAGGCCAGAGCTCAGCTCGAGCTTTCTGGCCTAACTCCCTTTAAGGAACCACTTTTGTTAGATGCTGGTGCCATGCTTTGAGCGGCCTTGGTGAGTTATGCCCTCTCTTTAGAGTGCTCCCTCCTTGGAGGCTGCGGCTTGGCTTTGGCCGTAGGGAGTTTGTCACTGACAGCCTGGTGTGACCAGAAGGAGTTGAGTGCTTGGCTCTTAGCCTCATTTTCTCAGCCATATGGCATGCACTCCTCTCGGCATGGCGGTGTGGGTATTTCGTTCCTCAGTAGCGTTCTAGGGCGCAGTGCGAGTTCCCTTTCGAAAGGGAACGTCTCAGGTTATGACTGTAACCTTGGTTCCCTGAGAACAGGGAACGAGACACTACGTCTCTTTGCCGTGCCTCTATTGTGCCTGCTGTCAGTCCATTCAGATGATAAGCAGATGACTTGTTCTCCAGGTGCCCCTTTTATACTTCCTGGTTACACTTGCATTACGTCATAGGCTGTCACACCGCCCAATAGGATTGTCGAGATTGGACAGATTGTTTTAGACACCGGTCACGTGAGGGCTTTCCCCAGTAGCGTTCTAGGACGCTGTGTCTTGTTCCTTGTTCTTAGGGAACCAAGTTTACAGTTGTAACCTGAGAAGTTTTGCATGCTTTCAGCCAATCAAAGTATAATTTAGTCCCTCAAAAGGCGTTCTTAGAACTAAAATCATTCAAAAGATTTAATTTGGCTTTTGGTCACATTTAATATTTCGATTTTCTAAACATTAAAAATCTCTGGCATGATTTTATCATAATTTCTGGAACTCTTACAGAAAAACAGCTTAATATGCAAACAGTATAACATACATTTAAAACATCTCCCCCTGTTTGCACAAACAAGGCTTTGTAAAATGGCTTTGAACAAGTGGTGGTTTCTTCAGAAGAACACAGCGTTTATTAACAATCTGCAACACGCTACCCAGTCTACATGCTTGACTCTCCACACGTACTCTTGACACGCCCCTTATACTTCTTATCTCCTAAAGTTAAAGTAACAGTATTGAAATGATAAACAATATTATATCACATGACAGGCATAAGCTAGTCCCAGACTAAAATGCATGTTTGAGTTGTTTAACTGAAAGTAACTTGCGCTGACATATCTTAAAATACGTCAGAGCCATTGTTTTGTCTCAAGATGAACACCAGTAATGCTTTTTTTTTCTAGGGCACATTTATAAAAGCTACTTAAATGCCTTAATTGAACTATACCTAATCCTAGCTTTAAGCCGTGTCTGTGAAACCAGGGTGTCATGATATGTTTAAAGATTAGGCTGTTCACACAAATTAAATTTTGTCTAGGTACAGTGCAGCCTTACAGAGTGTGAATACCAATTAATTATGCTGTATTGATAACTGGATGTTCAAATTATTATTTTCTTTTTTTTTTCAGCAGCACAGGTGGAAACAGGTCAAGAAAAGACAAATAGACCGTGCCAGTCTGCTTTTAACGACAATGAGAAATCATCAAGAGAAAACACAAGCAGCAAAAACATGGGAAAAGACCACAGTGATGGAAAGGGCTTAAGGGTTGCACATGATATAAAGAACAGCTGGAGCATAAAAATAGCTGATGGAAACAATGAAAACCTACCCATGTTTAAACTTCTCCTGTCTGAAACATGGAAAAACAGAGATGGATTCTGCAGAAGAAGCACATTTGGGAAAGAAAACGTCACAAAAGAGAACAAGACCATCATGATGATCGGAGCCACGGTTCAGGAAAAACCACTCTAATTAACAGCATGATCAACTACATTCTGGGAGTGAAATGGGAAGATGACTTCCGGTTTGTGCTGATAGATGAAGGGAAGCAGAAATCCCAGGCTGAAAGTCAGACTTCAGCGATAACGGCATATCAAATCAATCACATGGACGACTTCAAGGTCCCTTATTCTCTGACCATAGTGGACACACCAGGATTCGGTGATACCAGAGGAATCTCACATGACCAGAAGATCACAAAGCAGATTCAGGAGTTCTTTTCAGCTCGTGGAGGGATCGACCGCATTGATGCCGTGTGTTTTGTAGTACAGGCTTCACAAGCCCGTCTGTCACACACACAGAAATACATCTTTGACTCCATTCTTTCCATATTTGGGAAGGATATTTCTGGAAACATCCTTGTGCTGGTCACCTTTGCAGATGGGAAAACACCTCCCGTTCTCGAGGCCATCAAAGTCTCTGGGGTGCCCTGCTCCACCAATGAGTCTGGAGAGCCTCTTCACTTCAAGTTCAACAACTCTGCTGTGTTTGCTAACAATAATCAATCTGCAGAGGATGAGGACTCTGACTGTGAAAACTTTGACCAAATGTTCTGGAAGATGGGATTTTCTAGCATGAAAAAATTCTTCACATCCCTTAACACGATGGAAACCAAGAGCTTGTCTCTGACACAGGAGGTCCTAAAAGAGCGACAGCAGCTGGAAGTGCTTGTGGAAGGTCTCCAGCCCCAAATCAATGCTGGTCTGTCAAAACTGGATGAAATCAAAAAGACAAGAGCAGCTCTGGAGCAGCACAAAGCTGAGATGGAGGCAAACAAGAATTTTGAGTATGAAGTAGAAGTAACTGTCCCAAAAGAGATCAGAAACAACACTGGCTACTACTTATCCAATTGCCAGAAGTGTCATTTCACATGTCATGAAACATGCCAAATTGCAAATGACAGTGAAAGATATAAGTGCAATGCCATGAAAGATGGAAAGTGTACGGTGTGTCCAGGAAAGTGTGCTTGGAATGTGCACTTCAATCAGAAATACAGATGGACTTATGTCACAGAAAAGAGAAAGGAAACCTATAAGGATTTAAAAAAGCGATATGAGGCTGCACATGGACAGGTCATGTCAAAAGAAAACATCTTTGAAGAACTTGAAAATGAGTTTCAGGTTGTTCAGTCAGGTGTGACCAGAGTAATTCAAAGATCTCAAAAGTCCTTGGAGCGACTGCAGGAAATTGCTCTCAAGCCCAATCCTCTGTCCACCCCTGACTACATCGATCTGATGATTGAGTCTGAGAAACAAGAACGCAAGCCTGGATTTAAAGATCGCATTCAGTCTTTGATGGCTGTCAGGAAGAAGGCAGAGATCATCAGTAAGTTTTCCACAGGAGAAGTGCTTCCAGAGGATTGGAAACAGTACAAACCTGCAACAAGAAAAAAAGCTTTCTATGATCCAAGAACCTGGTTCAGTTGGCCCAGTAATCACTAAAGTAATTAACCAAAACATGTGGTTCTGTGGTAAGATGCTCTGAATGCATTTTTATTATACTTACACTTTAATACTTTAAAAATACTTTTATGGTGTAGATTCCTGTATTATTTTGCCTTTTTTTGTCAGTCTTTTTATTGTCATTTAGTAATACATACAAAGACTCCCATCCCCACAGAACAAGTTTTCACTGCATGTTAAAACATAGTAAAAATAAAAAATAAAATAATAAATAATATACACATAAATATACATTTATATACATACATATACACATACATACACATCAAATTAAATAAATAAATACAAATAAATGAACAACTAAATAAATAAAATCAGTGTGTGTTAACAGAGGGTAGGCTAATAACAAAAATTGATCAAGACATCATTAACTTGGGATCCATGTTATATATCCAAGTCAAGACCGGCTGCCAAGCAACATTGAATTTACAGCTATTGCCTTTTACTGAGAAACAAATTTTTTCCAGTGTCAAATAGTGCGTAAGATCTCTAATCCATTGTGCAAAGGTAGGTGGATACTTATCTTTCCATTTTATAAGTCTTCTTGCTAAAAGGGTGGCAAAGGCCATCACACGTTTAGCACTGTTGTGTAGTCTAATACCATATTTTGGCACTCCAAATATAGCCGTGATAGGAGAGGGTTCAGTTGGACTCTGGAGTACTTCTGAGAAAAAACAAAAAATTGATTTCCAAAAGCCTGTAAATTTTGAGCATGACCAAAACATATGCGAAAGACTGGCTTGTTCCATTCTACACATATCACATATTGCATCTACTTTTGATGTGAATTTGGCTGGCTTCACCTTAGACCAGTGCAATCTATAAACAATTTTGAATTGAATGATTTTGTCACATACAAATTGAAGAAGAATGTATCCTATGTATAGCATCTTGCCAAGACTCCTCTGCCATTTGCACTTCAAGCTCATCTTTCCAATGTTTTTTCAGTGAGATCATAAAAACTTGATTATCTGAATTCAGTATTGAATAAACTGTTCCAATAATCTTCTCAGCATATGGTTTAAGTTCTAGTAGTTTCTAAAGTAGATTTAGGTGGTGGTAATGGATATGTTTTTGAGCATGATGACAAAAAAACTGTGTAATTGCCAAATCTAAACATTTAAAATTGATTTGTTGTACAGAATGAGCTGAATATGTCATGTATCACAAATGATCAGATTGTCTCAGAATGCTGTTTTGGGATGATGTAATTTTACTGTCACTGAGCGTTTAATCGATTCTGCTTTATAGATTTTGTATCTTATTCACTTTCAAATATATGATCTTTTTCTAAATGTATTAAAAACATTGACATTGTCAAGTACAATTCATCTTCAAATCAACATATCTATTTCAGCAAAATACAGTTAACTTGGAAAGAGAACAAAACTCTGAATTCAACACAATAAATTCTCGTTTTCACATTCAGTTGTCTCTGTTTTTATTCTATTCATCAGTTTCTTTAGAATCAGTATTTAGTATTACATCTACATAATACTGTCTCGAAGTATGCATCAAATAAGATTTTCAGATATTTTCCTTTTGTTAATATTAGTAACACTGTTACAATAACTGTGAGAATAAAGTGAATTCCATTAAGGATTATTTTCCATTCTAAATTCAGTTTCACATGCCCGAAATGCTAAATTCATATGGGCTAGTTCTTTCTTGTTAGCTGATCAAGCAGTATTATGGGCACTTCATATTAATATTTTCATATTAACAAGTTTCTTGTGTTCATATATATATACAGCTGCCACTAATGTAATGGATCTAGCAGGGCTTGAACATATAAATGTTTTAAAAAAGGGTTTAAACTAATCAAAATGACCTGCATTTGGCTTATAACAGGCACGTGCACACATAGACATAAAAGGGGGCTTGAGCCCCTGCCCTTTTTCCTCCTCGAGAGAATGTGCCCTTTTTTCTGGGGTGTTTTTTTTTTTTTTTTAAATAAATGAATATATATTCCTGTTTACGCACAGCTTCCATGTTAAACAAATATATTTGCTGAATAAAAAAATATTATATATCAAGTCGGCTTTGTCGAGTTCAGCAGCCGTCCCTCCGCGACACTGCCGAACGCGCGCGCGCCCCGCCCCATCTCATGTTTGCTGCTGGCTGAAAACTTTTGACAACTATTCTCGGGAAAATACAACTGCTGTCTGGCGATGAGAAGCGAAAAAGAAAAAAATCCCTAGATGGATCCATCCCGTGCATTTCTTTCAGGTAGCCTGTATGTTCACAAACATGTGAAATTTTTGGCTATTTAAGGGTGAGATTATTTATATGTTTAACTCCGCATTAATAGTTTGACCACCATCAACGTATCTGCCTGATTTGACACTAATGCAATTTATATCATATTATAATTTTAATTATTTTAATGTGATTTGCATTGCGTTTTGAACCATGGCAAAGTTATCTGTAGGTCTGTCAATACCAGAAGAGGAGCTTTCCATGGATGCGCATCCATGATCCGCTTTATTAAAACTATCTAAAAATCATAATACAGCATTACATAATGCTATTCTTAAATCTACGCTTACACAGGATAATACATATAAAAGTTTAAACCCTCGCTCTGTCTTTGCATGTTTGATGTATGCCATATTTTTGTTAAAGAAATTACAGTGGCATTTCTATCAAAAAAAAAAAAAAAAAAGTGGCCGAATATTATTTAACTACTAATATATTTTTAATTATGGTGGTTGGCTTTGATCGTGGATTTGATCTTGCTGTGCTGTGTAACTACAAAAATCAGCAGGCTTTTGGTGCCCTCTGCAGCCATTTGTTATATTATATAATATATTTATAACATTTCAGGGAAACAACTCTTGATGTGTTTAAACATACAAATTAGCTTGTTTTGGTTAATTTAGAAGAAATCTACAGATGCAAACAGATGGAGGGTAGTAGGCTTAAAACAAACTCCATCTAAATGTGTAGAGTTAGGGTTAAGTTTTCTTTCCATTAGAGTAAAAGGCATGGCAGCAAAAATTAACCAAAATCTTAAAATTGTCCCCTACATGAAAAAAGTATTCCAATAACAGCAAAAGAATTAAAACTATTTATTGATTTGTGCAAAATAAACTAATTATTAGTGAAACTATGTCCCTCTCCTTGGTGCAGTCATTTATTCTAAATATAGCTACTTGAAAATAGTTGCTGTTGCTCTTGTGATAAACCTAGTGAATACTAAAGAAGAACATGGTCTCTGTGTGAACTAATTATTTTGTAGAAATCTGTGGAGTATAAAACAATTGTGTGAGTGTAAGGGAATTAAAATAAATTGGTAAGGAAGTCAGAGTTGTCTTCATATATTTAAGGGTTTATTATTTTTTTAAATAAAAAAATTATGAGAAGTGCCCACTTTTTCCACTTGAGCCCCTGCCCCCCAAAATGTCTGTGCACGTCCCTGGCTTATAATTGTCTCTGTCACGTAACTGTGCAGTTTCATTTACGTGACTCACATTCATCACAGTTTGTGTATTCGTGAGGAATCGAACCCTTGGCCTCGTGGTGTTCGTCCCATGCTTTAGTGCTTTTAAGGGAAGGGAAAATTCAGTCATTATTTACTCACATTGGTGTTGTTGTTCCAATGCCATATGAAAGGAGAAATAAAAAAATGTCCTGCTTGCTCTCATACATATAATGACAGTGAATAAGCTTCAGGCTTACAGTTTTTTACAGCAGGACCCATTTCTCAATATTTTCAAAACTCTTCACACAGTTATCCTCACTAACTTTCAACTTTCACTAACTTTCATCCAAGAAAAAGCACAAGTTGTGAGAAATCAAGTTTACCAAAAACATGACATAAAATACAATCCATGTTCTTTCTTCTCTGAGGTGAATATATGCGTTCACATCTGACAAATGGAGTTCTGGTCTGGTGATGTTCAACTCAGTGAAGAAAGAACAGGGACACTTTTATCCTTTTTTGGGATTTCTAGGCATTGTATTTAATGTAGTGTACTTCTTAATCTTGATTTCTCACAGCTTGTGTGTTTCTCTGTGAGTGGGAGTGAACTGTGACGCTGATAAGAGTCTCATGAACGCAGTCGAGCACAGAAGACCAACGACCAAGGGCAGGATTTTCATGAAAAAATACATCAGATTTCAGTTTGTTTTTCACCAAACCCTATCATAAACCCCCAGAACACCTGGAATATACGACACGTGTCGCATGGGGTCATTCTGTGATACTTTTACATCATTTTTAAAAAGCTTGAGCCCGAGCGGGACACTTAATAAATTCTCCTTTTGTGCTCCATAAAAGACAGAAGGGCGTACAGCATTAGATCAACAGCAGGGTGAGTAAATGATGACTGAATTTTCATTTTAGGGTGAATTGTCCCTTTAGAGCCTTGTTGGGAAGAGGAGGAAATGAAAATCTTCCGATGGACCATGATACAGAAGCCACAGAACTTAAGTTACTCAAAATGGTAATACGACCGTAGTTATTTCCAGACGCCACAGCAGATTTTACATTGTTAGAAAAGAAAAACAAGGAAAAGGAGTATATTTCACATAGTGTACAGGCATATGTTAATGGGTATTAGAGTTACGTTTAGATCTACACAGATTCTTCAAAGAGGACAGACAATAAACATAGCAAGTGGATAGAGAAGACCATTGATATCAGTTGTTCAGACTTGAGTTCATCATTGGATACTTTACAATACAGTCACTCAGACATTTTGATAGAAATACAGCAAACATTATACAGAATTCAATTGATGGGACTTACAGTAGTGTTTTAATGGACAAAGAAGAAACAGTGGATCTGTCAGAAACATGAGGCTGAAAGAAGGATTCTGACTGAAAATATCACACAAATGCTGTTTAAACTAGTAGTCACAGAGACGAACTCCGTGATTCCCTCCTCTGGCCATCGGAGGGAGCCCTCACCCAAGTACTAACATTCTCTCACACTACATTTACCATCAGCCCTTGCCCTGAACTGATTACCCGCCAGCTGTACCTTGTTAACCGGACTATAAAAGACTCTCTGTCACCACAACTTGCTGATCATCGTTTATGAACCTCTGCTGCCTATCCCTGACTTGTGCTTTGTATGCTGATCTGTGAGTGTTCTCTGCCAGCCCTGACCATTGCCTGTTTCCTGATTACGATTCTGCCTGTCCTGTGTCATATCTGTCTGCTCCTGATCTACCCTGCCTGTACGACTACGATCTTGTTTAATAAAGCATGCAAATGGATCCCAGCCTGAATGACGAATCATTACATAAGACTTCGCCTGCACATGATCCAGCTGCTTTCACCCACTTGTGTGCGACCATGTCAGCTCAAGCCAGCCAGCTCGCCGCCCATCAACACCAGCTCAATCGTCTTACCACTCTCACCGAGGAACTGGTAAAAGCACTGCAAGGGCTACAAACACCTGCACTGCTACCGCGTGCTGCTGCTGCCGCCATTAACCGCACGGCTGAAACACCATCCTCTAACCATCCGCGCTTGTCTCTGCCAGAAATGTTTGACGGCGATCCTTCAAAGTGCAAGGGCTTCATGTTACAGTGCTCCTTATACATCAACAAGCAATCTGCTCTGTTCACCAATGATGCCAGTAAGATCGCTTTTGTATGCTCACTGTTTACTGGCAAAGTGCTTGAATGGATAACTGCTGTGTGGCGTGATGATGGTACAGCATTTCCTTCCTTTGAGTATTTTGTGCAGAGGTTCAAAGAGGTTTTTGATCACCCCAGCGATGGCAAAGGGGCTGGTGATCGGCTGATGGAGCTGAGACAGGGACAAAAGACCGCCGCTGAATATGCCTTGGCATTCCGCACCTTAGCTGCACAGACGAACTGGGTAAGCGATACTTTGAAGACGTGTTTTTGGAGAGGTTTGACACATGATCTACAAGCTGAACTCACCTGCCGAGACGAAGGTAAAAGCTTAGATCAGTTTATCGAACTCACCATCCAAATTGATAACCTCCTCCGTTCTCGCAAATCAACCACTCCAGCCGGGACTCGCACAGTCCATCCCATTGAACCTGATAATGCTGAAGCCATGCAAATTAACTCTTATCACCTGTCTGAAACGGAGAGAAGCCTTAGAATGGCTCATCGCCTGTGTCTATATTGTGGAAATCCTGGACACATACGGAACAATTGCCCAGTCCGATCACCTCCCGAAGACCCACGTCCGGTGAGTGGTGACAATACAGTTTTTCAATCTGACATGTGTGTTTCTGTTCCCATTACTTTGCAATGTGATCATCTAAAGTTTAACACTCACACTTTGCTGGATTCAGGAGCAGCGGGTAACTCTGTGTCACAACAGTTCATTCAACAGAATCATATTCCCATAATCACGTGCTCTTCTTCCCTCACAGTGGAAGCGATAGACGGTCACCCGCTGGGCACAGGAAACGTGAAAGCCATCACCAAAACCGCTCACCATGCAAATTGGTCTGTTTCACACCGAGATAATTAAATTCCACGTTTTACCTACATCTACATCCTCTGTCATCCTGGGGCTCCCTTGGCTACGCACTCATAATCCACAAATCTGCTGGAGAGAAGGTCAGATAACTCAATGGAATGAACAATGTCGGTCTAAATGCCTGTGTCATACTCCTTCGTTACCTGTCAGAATTGTTCAAACCAGTACTCCCAAGATAACTGCCGAAACTGCTGAGACTGCTGAGACCCATCCAGTCCCAGGCATCCCTATCGAGTATCAAGATCTGGCTGTCGCTTTCAGCACGGTGCGTGCTCCCCAGTTACCTCCACACCGCTCATATGACTGTGCTATTGATCTGCTTCCAGGAACAACACCACCCAAGGGCCGCATCTTTCCATTATTACAACCAGAATCCGACGCAATGAAGAAATACATTGAGGAGGAGCTTGAGAAGGGATTTATATGCCCATCTACTTCACCTAACTCAGCGGGCTTCTTCTTCTTGGGAAAAAAGGATGGTGGTCTGCGACCTTGTATTGACTACCATGGATTGAATGAAATAACTGTCAAGTTTCGATATCCACTTCCCCTCGTTCCTGCTGGTCTGGAGCAATTACGTACAGCCAAGTACTTACTAAACTGGACCGTCGCAGCGCTTACAACTTGATCCGCATCCGGGAAGGAGATGAATAGAAGACTGCATTCTCCACTGCTAATGGACACTACGAATATCTTGTTATGCCCTTCAGCCTGGTCAATAGTCCGTCAATATTCCAAGCCTTCATCAATGATGTATTCCGTGACATGTTAAATAAGTTTGTGATCATTCATTTATATTGATGACAACCTGATCAATATCAACGTCAGTCTCACCTCCGGCAAACATCATATTTTCAGGTCAAAATGAAGCTCTACATTCACAACCATTCATTCTTGCTGAAAAACCAAACTTTGCCCTCAGACATCACACACAAGCCCTCAAAAACACACACACTACAACATAGTCTAACACACTGGTGAGATCAATTCAAAACAATACTACAAAAACCAAAACCAAAAAGCAGTAATAAGTTGTGTTGCTTGTGGTTCTCCCCCTCACTAAACTTTTCACATGATGAACACATGTATACATTTGCACATTTTTTATTCCTTAATGTACTGTACAGTACAATACACCAAACAACAACAACAACAAAAAATATTCTGCCACAAATAATCACTGGGACTGGGACAGGCCAAAGAATCTCGTCAACATCACAGGTTGTACTGGCCCTATCCAGGCAGCGGGAGTAAAAATCCTCTTGCATGCCTGATCCATCCCTGGAACACATCAACTGAAATGTCTAGTCAGGCTTCTTCCATTCCATCGTCTCTGTGTCCTACAAAAATACAAGTACTGATTACTGTAACTGTAACATCCTTTTTAAAAAATTTAAGCAGACAGAAACTTTATCTGTATGTAAGGCGATTTGATGCATGTGTTGTAACAGCGTTCAACACTCAGAAGTTACAGTAGAGGACACTGAGGTACACCTAACTGTTTCCCTCCCTGAAGATTCTTATGATCGAGGCGACAGTGAAGCAACTTAACCCTCTGGAGTCTGAGGCTGATTTGGGGCCTGGATAAGTTTTGACATGCCCTGACATTTGTGCTTTTTTCAGTTGTTCATAAACATATTAATGACAAAAGTGTCATTACACTGTATTCAGCACAAACTAGGCTACAATAATATGTGAGGAACAAGTCACTGAAATAAGGCCAAAAAAAGTATATTAAATCTGTGTTCATAAGACTTCTGGGTATTGGAGGTTGTAGATTAGAGTTTTTGCTTCAGAATTATGTAAAGAATTATGCTGCCTATTCCTTCACATATAAAACAATAGAGAGATTTAGTTTTTGTAAGTCACTTTTTGTCAAGAAACACAGTATGTGTCACTGCATGAAAAGTGGGATTTTCGTCCCCGTAAACGGCCGGAAATCTTCCTAATTTTCGACAATTAATGACAATTTACAGCCTGTGAACATTGCGTTCGTCTGTGCCACATATTTACGGAAACGAACCATGACGTATGTGGAGCTCGCGCTGAGGCGCTAATGGCTCTAATTAGCATATGAATAGCAGCGCCCGCGCCTTGCCAGAGAATGGCTTGAATTTCCTCACTCAGTATTGGTTGACTACATTTAAACAAGAAAAATCACTCGTGATTGGTTGGCAGATCTGTTACTATTGGTCACCCTGGGTCATTATAAATTTAAACCCCAAAATTATAAGAATTATATATATATATATATATATATAAAATATATATTTACATATAACTATTTAATTTTATATATTCATATGCTATGCTATTATGTATTATGTTGTATATTCATGTCATTGTTATCCTATGGACTACACTATTATTACCATCAAGGACATGAATTTATTGAGGAAAGGAAAATTTGCCAGGGACGTGCTGTTTATTCAAAGAAAGAGCTTTATTAGCACAAACACAAACACACAACCATGTACAAAACGTAGGATATCTGCCCACACAACAAATGGGAAGCTCACGAGAAGCCCAAAATCCTACAGCACCATGATGTCTGTTTTCCGCTTCGGAGCTGTTGGTAACTAGAGGTCGCATGATCCATCCAAACACCCCGTCAGCGATGCCGTCTTCCTCATCAGACATCAGGTCTATGGTAGCGCACTTCCAAAGGTCCACCTCATCCTCAGCTAGCACACTCTGTCTTGCTTCTAGCAGCTGTAAAAAAAACAACCAATAAAGACAATCAGTATTGCGCGATGCACTGCGTATGGACTCAACACATCTATTAATGCACCTGAAAAATATTCACATTGACCAAAAACGGATCTAATCTAATAAATCTTACCCTCTCTTTCTTCTCGCTCGACTCCGAACTGAATGCTTCACAGCTTCCGCCTGCGATGCAAGATCTGGATGTTTGTAAGTTACCTGAAGCTTCTGCGTACTGTCTCGTAATATGTCTTACAGGCAGCTGGAAAACAATTAAATGAGAGTGATATGAATAAAAAACAACGTGTAAAAGAACTTAAACAATAAAAATCCTAAAATAATAAAGGAGAAAATAGTAAAAGTTACTTACACTTGTGCTACTTAAAAAAGCTTTGCTTTTAGGCTACTTTTAGCTTAGATAGCAGTCTTACCGCAATCTTAGGATTGTGCACCCATCTTCTCTTCTTAGAGTTAGTATCTTCCACACAGTTTTTCGACTCCAAAGCAGCCAACCTATCTTCTATGGACAGCAACCTGTAGTTTACTAAAGTGAACTGCTCATTTACATCGGCAGCAAACTGATAGCATTCAGCAGTGTCTTCTCGCCGGTGTTACGGATCAACTAGGGATCATGTTAACTGGGGGCGCGCACGAGCACGCAGATAGTTTTACCTGGATTTCCAGCAGATGTTAGACGGCGACAGATTCGTCACATGCGATATTCCACGGATTATAGATTTAAAAACATATGTTTCACCAGTTGTATACATTGCGATGCGTAATAAAGCGCCTCGATTTCGCGGTGTTCGTTCCTGCGTTTTTGGAGCAGATTTAAGGAAGTTTATCATGCTCTCACGTCACGCTCACAAACCATGCCCTAACATGGGACACTAGTTTCAATGAATGTCAAACTTGTCAACAAAATTAAGTAAAGTATAAATATTTATTTTCAACAATAGTGTATCATATTGTGTCTGCAGTGTGCTGCCATGTTTTCTAAACACAAATTACAACAGACAGATTAAGCTAAAATTAGCAGTAGGCTACCTAAAGCAAACATGAATTGCAAAGTCCTTAATGTTTTTATTAACAAGTCTTGTTAATTTATATGTTGCTTACTATTGTTCATAAGCAAATTATTTATTTTATGAGCAATTACATATATTAAGGGGAAAAAACAGACACTTTGGCTTGTGTTTGTTCTAGGTGATTTTACTTATTTTGTTGATTTTATTTTCTGAGATCTCTTGCTTAGGTTTCAAGTACACTCTGTATCCTAAAACAACCATGTTTCATTCTGGATTCATGACTGATTTAAACTCAACATTTGCTTTGGCTTAGGAATTATAAAAACTTGACTTTGTGCAGGCTTGTATCATACTCTGCTCCAGAGTCATATCCATCAATAGACTGGAAGTAGCAGATGGATACCTGCAGACATTCTCTCAAAATTAGTCGATTTTGAGAGAATTTGCATTTGCATTTGTATAGCTCACAGCATTTCATTTACATGTTAAAGCCTCCCTGGAATTAGAGGAAGGGGGGTCATGGGGGGACAACTGCCAAGCAAGGTCCACGTCAATTTCTGACAATTCACGGCAGTTTTCGGTGTTGCCTGCAAATTGCCGTGTGCAGTCGTAAACCTGAACTTCCACGACAATCTACAGTGCCGCTTACTGAGGAAAATCCCACTTTTCATGCAGTGTGTGGAGGTGTGAATCATCATGAATAATGGGTCATTTACACCTGAGAAGACAAATAATCACATAATAATGACCTGAAATGACTTGCATATTAATGAGGCCTTTCAGTCAGGTAGGGTGTGAAAAAAACCCTCTGTAATAATGTCTCAGCTCATCATAAACAGCAATACTGTGAAATATTATTACAATTTAAAATAATGGTATTCTATTATATTCTTTAAAATATAATGTATTTCTGTGATGCAAAGTGTCTGAACAATTATGTTACCTCTATGGCATTTCATATAGGCTTTTAGCTTAAAAGCATGCACATTTGGAGAAATATTGATGGATTCTTATATATGTTTATGTCAAATTTCTATACAGAGGAGTAATATTTATTCTATATTTATTCTATATATCATCACTATGAGTGCTGGATACAATTCATACTTGCAGCCGGAGGGTGCTCTGTACACCTTTAGGCCACAAATCCATATAAAGAAGAAAAGGAACTAGGAACTAACTGCATGTCTTCTAGAGGTCACTAACCATGGCTTTAACATCCAGATAAACACTTTTCAAGATAATAAATACACGATTGAGACGATGTATACATGTATTGACTGAATTTGCGTCTGAATAGCGCTGGCTCCGTGGGCGTGGCCGCATTAGCGGATAATGAGCTGAATCACGGACTTCTGACATGGCTCTCTTTTCATACAGATTACATAAACAGAGACTATTTGTTTTCGATTTGACTTACACGATTTAAAACCTGACATTTCAACGTTTCTTTAGACATAAGTGTAATTTTTTTGTGATTAGTATTCACTAAGTTACAGTTCATTTTCTGAGAACTATCAGATTGGACTTCGTTCAGAGGGAGACGAGAGATCAAGCATCATGTTTGTTTTCTTTATTTTGCAAAAAGCACAACATTTTGTTTTTACTCTGAGTGTACACAAATAAAAGAAGATATTCAACAGATTAAAATGGTGTATAACTCTTAATTGTATGTGCAACATTGACGGAGTATTTTGAGTCTCTTTCACAGTGGTAAGAAAAAAAACGCGGTGGTATCGCCGGCGATACCTCAGACCTCAGAGTGTTAAGTTTGGCTGAACTCATTGCCCAGTCTCCCTCATAGTCATACCATGGACAAGGACATGGTCAACTAGTGGCATGAATTTCATCTGAGACTCCTCATCCTCCTCTTCCTCCACTCCTTACTGCTCTTGCTCATCCTCTTCCTCCTCCTCCTCCTCTCTGGTGTCCTCGACCTTTTCAATCACGTCTCTCTGGATCCATTGTTCCAAAACTGAATGAACTGACTCAGGCAATTTTATCTCTCTATTGAAGGTTCTGATTGGTGTGTGATAAATTTTGACACTTACTGTTTCCACGTGGGTAACTATGTGCTGACTGAGCTCAAGCTATGCTGACTTGAGTGAACAATATTGAATGCTAGTGCTTTCTAAATGACATCATGATGGAAGTAATGAGAAATGAAGGGATTTGTGTCTAGAGTTTTGCAGTGACAGTTCAATAAACCTGATTCATGTGTCAACCATTTTTCATTGCTTTCAGACAAAATGCATTCAGTGACCACTCTTTTCCCATTCGTACTCCACAACATGTAAAATACTATGTATTTTCAGCACATTTTTCTAATGCTAACACACTGCATTCAAAATTATTAAAAAACACATTCAGAACAGAATGATGGCAAATTCCAAGCATTTATGCAGTAATTATTTTAAAATATTCTCAATTTTATAGCCAAAATTTAAAAAAAAATAATCATTACAAGCTAATTGCAATTTTAGCTGAAATTCCACCCAGGTGTTCTGCCTCACTACATCACTGTAATTTACTATAATGAACAACTACACATGTTGTTACAGTAATGTGTAGTGTAGTGAACAGCACATTCTAGGGCCCAGTTTATGGCCGGGCCCCTCTCTGTTGTAACAGCGGACAAAGGTTTGCTACATTTTGATTGGATCTTGGTGGACTAACACAAACAAACTGTCCAACACCATCAGATAAAGATGTAAGGACAACATCCAGACCTCTCTTAGAGGGTAAGAAGAAGACCTCTTGTACCAAGCCTGGGAAGGACAAGACTTCTCATTGGTCCACAGGCAGTTACTGCCCTTCACCCATCTAGAGACTACTTTTCTAAGGTTGGCCAGAGACTGCCATAAAAATTCCTCGGGACCTTAGCAGCAATGGGTGAAACAAAGAGAGATCACAAAGATCCATCCGAATCCATTCAAAACTATGTTTGCAAACCTTAGAACTGATTCAAACTACACATCCATTTCATACTTATTCACAGAAATAAGTATTCTCAGTGACAGCCATTTGTAGTGCAACATCTGATACAAATTCAGCTGTTAATGTACAATTGAATGACAGTTCAATCTTTTTCCATCATGTTTAGTCTCTATTTGTTTACACAATATTGCCAAAGGTATTCTGGTGGTGGTTTGGAAAGTGAGAAATGTGTTGGTAAACTTTAAAGACACTGTAAAGACTTCCAACTTTATGCAAATGAGTTCCACAGGGGAGAGAAGGGTGGGCCACACTGTGTGTGTCCCCTCTGATGCCAGCAGCCAATCACAGCACTCGAATGGAGAAGCACCAAATTGCAATCTCCTCCTCATCGGAAAGAGATAAAGGTACCCTTTCAACAGATACTCCTTGTTCTGAGTCTGCCCTTGAAAGGGGAAGACATTAACCGATACACCGTTCTGAGCCTCTGGTCCATCCAGAGAGACAACAACAGATCCCATGATCTGAGTCTACAGCTTGTGAGGCAGCAACAGAGACGACCACGTTCTGAGCCTCTAGCTTGTCAGGAAAGAGACATCAACAAACACTACGTTCAGAGTTTCCGTCCAGCGAGACAGTAACGACATCTGCAACAAGGTTAAGCTCAGGAGAGCAAACCTTCACTTCAAGGTACCTTCATCTGCGTGTTCCAGATTGTTAAGGACCTTCTGCACCTACGCCAGGGCCTCATCTGCGTGTTCCAGATTTCAGGACCCTTTGGTGCTCCAGGAGATCAGTATCCCACAGAGCTTCGTGTTCAAGACTGTTGAAACAGATTCTGGCTCCTCTCCCCACTGCATTGTCACCCAGCACAACCAGTGGAAGACGTCACCGTCATCGGACTCAACCAAGTGGAACGCAAATATCACTTAACCAAACCTCTTTCCAGAGACCTTGGCATTGTTGTATATTATCATATATAATTTCCTAATTTCCATTAGATGTAATATAGCTGATGTTAGTTAATAACAAATAATCTCTTGTTTATTTGTTTGTTGCATAATAAGGTTCTCCACCTTATTATTTTCAGAGAAACAGTTTATCTTTCCATAAGATAACATAACTCTTCCATAGCCACACCCAACTTATTCACTTGTATTCTATGTACACTCCTAGGAAAAAAAGGTTCTTTGGGGTTCTGTATAGAACCCTAGGGTTCTTTAACCAACTTTATAGAACCCTTTCTGCCTAAAAGCTTCTATATAAGGAGAAAGAACCCTTTTGGCACAAAGGGTTATTTGGGCTAAATGTGCTTTATATACATTTATTTAAATGATTACACTATTGAACATTATATTTGTGTTTTTACTTCAATTTTACTTAGGCACACCTTTCATTCTGAAGAAAACAAACTTATATACATTTTCAAGTTTAATAGGTTTATTAGAAAAAAATAATTGCCGCATTATCCTGTAATGAAAAAAAAAATCTAAATTAAATGGAGCCTACGTTGTTTCTGGATCTAGGCGCTAGGGGCAGAATTCTGCCATCTGCTGGTAAAAGAAAATCCTGTAGCAATTACTTAGATTCTGAAAGTCAATTCTTATAACCCAACCCTCCAAACAGATCCATTAAATGATATTCGACATGAACAGCAAATAACTTGCATGTGTATGCGCTGATCAGTTCTGTACTGTCTGCACGCGCAGTGTCGGATTTCAGCCGCACGCGTTGTGCGCGAGTAATTAGAATGCGTGTGAACGCAGCATTTTAAACTTCAACCGTTACGGGCGTCCGTTTGAGCTCAGCACTCGAGAGGACGACGATTAAATTGGTAAGTGAGAAAATTAATATCTCTTTACGTTATTTTAATTACATTTGCCTAAATCCTTGATATATTTACACACCTTAAATGTTTTTTTCAAGAAGCCAAAAGAAGAAATGTGGTTTACGGTGCTGTCCGGCCGGGCCTGCGCTATTCTCCGCCAGGAGGTTTGTCATTTCTTACATGAATTCCTAAAATCTCTGTTAAAACGGTTGTGGACTGATCAATAATGGTGGCTAGAGTTCATGTTATATCCTAATACACTTTTCTTTGTACTGTAGATTGTATTGGACCTAGAAAACGCATAAAACGATGTTTCAGGAGCAGTCAAATCACGTGATCACAGCCAGACCGCAAGAGAAACCCCGAAGAACAAAGAGAGGAGGTGATGAAGATGCTTCTTCTGTGGATATAGCTGTGAGTATTTGGTGTTTGCAGTTATAGCAAACTTTTTCTGTATTAATTGAAGGCCTAATTTATGCTAAACACTGTATTTGGTTCTTTAAGATGCATTATGAAATGAAGATGAAGAAAAGACCTTCAACTGCAAACCAACGACAAAAAAAGTACATTATTTTTACTCACAGTACCAACTTTGGGAAACTTATAAATATGCTAATCTGAAGTGTCTTATATTTGTTTTTCTATTTTCCATGTTTAATGCAATAATTAATAATAATAAATTAATATTCTGTTTGCACTCTCACTGCAGGGATGGACTCTGGAGTGCAGCATTACTTCAATAAGATGAAAATAACACACTTCTCTATGATTCACGTAAGTTTTAAGATGTAATTGTGAGAGATTCCTTTCTGTTTTCTGTTGTACTGTACTCTCCATAAGTATAATAAATGTTTTTCTGACTTGCATCTCCATCTTAGGATGTCAAGCCCCCTGAACGCAAAGAGAGTCTGCATCAAAATGGATTGATTGATTCTGATTGAAAACAGAGATGTCAAAAGTATCTGTTGGCTGTCTACTTTTTGTTCAATATGGAGCATCCAAAAGCCAGTTTCTTTCATTCAGCACTATTTAGCCCTTCTCAGTACTGAATTTACCATGGGTCATTTGTTTTTATTGTTTAAATGCTTATCTGAATGTTAAATTATCATTTAACGCTTATGAATTTAAAAACAATTCTACTAGCTAGTCTTTTAGTTCATTTTTTTAGAAACATTTATTTATGTTAACTCTTCTAACTATTGCTCTATGAATTACATTGTGTTTTATGTTGCTTTTATGTTGTAAATGCTAATAAAATGTCTTAAATGATTACATATTATGTTGATGTGTTATGCCTATGGGTATTTAAGTTTTTCTAGTGATAAAGTAACTATATAAGCAGGTTAATTCATAAAATTTAATTAAAATAAAAAAACTAAATCAATAAAATGAACCCCTAAAAGGTTCTATATAGAACCTTTTTTTCTGGCAATAAAGAACCCTAAAGGGTTCTTTTGATTGAACCCTTAAAAAGGGTTCTATATAGATCCTTTTAGGGGTTCCATATATGTAACGCCTGATAGAACCTTTTTTGGTTCTATATAGAACCTTTTCTTCTAAGAGTGTAGCTTATGCACTTTATTCCTTTATCATTCATAGTATTCATTTAGTAGTTGTGTTAGTTATTCTTGTTTATCTTTTTGTTAATAAATTTATTTTATTACACTTGTGTCTTCCTTGTGCTGATAATACAGAAGAGGCTCTACAAGTTAGCAATATCACCAATCTTTCAGATAAATCAGCTGACCACTTTACATTAATTCTAAATGAATGAAAGCCCCTTTTGGGAGTGTTCTCATACAGCCAAGGTAACAGACCTTGACTGGTGCCCTGAACTAGGAAAAAAGGGGAAAGTGGTCATCTGATGTACTCATAACCACACCTTAAGAGACGTGTGATCCAAAAATCACAACGTCAGCGGTGACGTGAGTACCAATCCCTATTTTACTTTGTGTCCTTGGATGGACAAAGTAAAAATCATTACAGTAGAATGCATTTTATTTATTCTTTTTTTATTATCATTGCAGCCCTGAAGTTTTTTCCCTCTTTTTTCACATTTTGGTTATAATTTTCAAGTACTATATTCATATAAAAAAATGAAATTTTGATTAATTTCTGATTCATTCGTGTTACAAATGCTATCAGTAAAGTGAAATTGTATGGAGTCAAATTAATGCCTTAAAGTTTTGCACAAAAAATAAAGTTTTGCAAAACAAAAAAATGAATTGAGCAATAAAAAAAATGTTTTGCAAACAAAAATAAAGAATTGCAAAGGAAAAATAAAGTATTGAGCGGAAAAAAATAAAGAATTGCAAACAAATATAATAAATTGCAAAATAAAATAACGTAGTGCAAAAATAAAAATATAATTATTGGTTAATTATAACTTTGGTCAATATACCCCATATGTTAATTGAGTCAGAATATCTGAGTCAAGACATTAAGGAAGTATTACCCCTACACCACACTGGCTATATCCATTAAAATTACATGTCTGGGCATGTTCTTCTTTAGAACAACTGTGTGTGTGTGCGTGTTGGCACCATAGGATGATCAGTAATACCACAACTATAGATTAATGTCATTTTCCTAAGACAAGGAATCAGAAATATTCATCAAGCCAAAGAGTCCTCATTAACCACACAGCCCCAGAATAGGTGTTGTTTGGGAGATGATCTTCCTGGAGCATCTGTATCTGTGTTTCCAAACTCACCGATAGGATCTATGTTAAAAAGACAAAAGAATGAAAAACATTTATTTAACTCACAGTGAAGGTGATTCTGAGTCAACCCGGTGGGGCATCCTGTGTGTTTGTGTTAATGGTTTTACGACCATTAACTGAGATGTCTTCATCAAAACCTTTCTGGTGATTCGCTGGGCTCTCACACAAAAACATCTTATGCTGATTTAGTCTACATAACATTGTTCAATTCAATTCACATTTATTTGTATAGTGCTTTTCACAATATGCATTGTTTCAAAGCAGCTTTACAGGGAGTGCATGTCAACGTTTCAATAATCTGGTATTAGAGTGTGCAAGTTGTGCAATTTCAGAAATGTATATACAAATCACCCAGTTAGCTAACAATCTATTAATTTAAACAATGTATTAAATTAGGGCAGACACAATGTGCTCATTGAAGTTATGAAAATATGTTATGAAAACAAATGATTAGGATATATAGACAAATTTAGCACTGGTGCAAGTTGATCCAGAGTTTGGGGTCCTTGCAGGGGGTTGGGGTCATATCTCCACAGGGGTTGAGGCATCTGAAGTCTTCTTCAGATCTGAATGTGTCTTTACTTTTGATACATTTGAAATGTTTTAGTTTTAATAGTTTGCGTGTACTTGTGCGCGTCTGTGTGTATGTGTGTTGCAAAAGAACAAATACATATTTGACTTCAAAATTCTGAGTAAAATAAGACACAGGATTTTAAACGTTTAAACATTTGTTTACCACAAAAGCAAGACATGTTGTCTATTTTCTTTAAACTTTTTACTTTTATTTTATTCTTTAATTTCTTTTAAAACAGTCTGATGACCAGCATTTTTATTGCTAATGTAGCTGAGTGGTTTCCTCACACGAGTAAAAACTAATCTAGGTGTAATCTTTGTGTTGAGTGATCAAGATTCATACTAAAAGAAAACTGAGTATGCTTAAACATGTAATTATACAATATTCTCAATTATACAACATTTTCAATAGGAATATTATGTTTTCATGTTGCTTTAAAGTTTAGTTTGTTTGTTTTTTACTATCACTTTTTTAACTTCAACATACAGCAGCACAAAATTAAAGAGACGAGCATAGAATGTTTCAACTATTACCATCGTCTTTGACCCCAAATAAAGTAGGTGTTTTTCTGTGTGTGTGTGTGTGCGTGTATGTGTATGTGTGTTGAAAAAGAACAAATGCACATTTACTTCAAATTTCTGAGTTAAATAAGACATAAGTGATTTTAATCATTTAAACATTTATACATCTGTTTGCCATTAAAAGCAAGGCATGTTTAAACAAAACTTTTACTTTATTTTATTCTTTAATTTCTTTTAAAGCAGCCTGATGACTATCATTTTTATCATTAATGTACCCGAGTGATTTCCTCACATGAGTAAAAACTTTTTGAATTTGTTTGTGACAAATACATAGTTTCCACTTAGAAATCTTTTTAACACTCTGGGGTCGGTGGTCACGTTTTTTTCTAACCAGTGTGAAAGAGACTCAAAATACTCCGTCAGTGTTGCACATACAATTAAGAGCTATACACCATTTTAATCTGTGGAATATCTTCTTTTATTTGTGTACACTCAGAGTAAAAACAAAATGTTGTGCTTTTTGCAAAATAAAGAAAACTAACATGATGCGTGATCTCTCGTCTCCCTCTGAACGAACTCCAATCTGATAGTTCTCAGAAAATTAACTGTAACTTAGTGAATACTAATCACAAAAAATGAGACTTCTGTCTAAAAAAAACGTTGAAATGTCAGGTTTTAAATCGTGTAAGTCAAATTGAAAACAAATATTCTGTGTTTATGTAATCTGTATGAAAAGAGAGCCATGTCAGAAGTCCGTGATTCAGCTCATTATCCGCTAATGCGGCCACGCCCACGGAGGGAGCGCTATTCAGACGAAAATTCAGATACAATACATGCATTCATCGTCTCAATCGTGTATTTATTGTCTTGAAAAGTGTTTATCTGGATGTTAAAGCCATGGTTAGCGAGCTCTAGAAGACATGCAGTTAGTTCCTGGTTCTTCTTCTTCTTTATATGGATTTGTGGACTAAAGGTGTACAGAGCGCCCTCCGGCTGCAAGTATGAATTGAAAACAGTATCCAGCGTTCATAGTGAAGACAATAAATATTGAATAAATATTACTCCTCTGTATAGAAAATTGACAAACATATGAGAATCCATCAATATTTCTCCAAATGTGCATGCTTTTAAGCTAAAAGCCTATATGAAATGCCACAGAGGTAACATAACTGTTCAGACACTTTGCATCACAGAAATGCATTACATTTTAAAGAATATAATAGAATCCCATTATTTTAAATTGTAATAATATTTCACAGTATTGCAGTTTTTTCTGTATGTTTGATTTACACCATGATGAGCTGAGACATGATTTTTTCACAGCCTACCTGACTGAAAGAGCTCATTATTTATGCAGCTCATTAGAGCTCTTTATGCAATTCTTTTTGTCTTCTCAGGTAAGAATCACCCATTATTCATGATGATTCACGCCTCCACGCATACTGTGTTTCTTGACCAAAGATGTTTTAGAAAATTTAAATCTCTCTATTGTTTTATATGAACAAGCAGGCAGCATAATTTTTACCTCATTTTGAAGCAAAAACTCTAGTCTACAATCTCCAATACCCAGAAGTCTTGTGAACACTGATTTAATATATATTTGGCCTTATTTCAGTGACTTAAGTTTTTTGTTTTTTCAATAACCACGCATAAACGTTATTCCTTCAAAAACACAAACATGTACATACATGTTCCTCACATATTATTGTAGCCTAGTTTGTGCTGAATACAGTGTAATGACTCTTTTTCCATTAATATTTTTATGAACAACTGAAAAAAGCACAAATGTCAGGGTATGTCAAACCTTCTCCAGGGCCCCAAAAAACCTCAGACCCCTGAGGGTTAAATGTATGAATGAACCTTTTTTTTCTTTTGACAAAACTACATTTAAAATTATTTACCTGATGTGTTTAACAACCACAAGGGAATCATGTTGATCATTAAGTTTTAAGCATATAGTACAAACATGCAAGGCTCAAGAAAACTAATCTAGGTGTGATCTTTGTGAGGTCGGAACACAAAACGCCTCAGGTTACGCATGTAACCATGGTTCCCTGAGAACAGGGAACGAGACTCTGCGTTCGAAAACGCTTTGGGGAAACGCCACGTGACCCAGGTGTCTGAAAGCACTATCCAATAACTCCAATTCCTATTGGCCAGCGACAGCCTATGACGTCATACGGCGCAACCCGGAAGTATAAAGGAGCGCCTGGAGAGACAGCCAGTATTTATCCTCTTGAGGGACTGTTCTGCAGGCAGGCAACCCGAAGCATGGCAAGGAAACGCAGAGTCTCGTTCCCTGTTCTCATGGAACCATGGTTACATACGTAACCTGAGACGTTCCCTTTCGAAAGGGAACTCTGCGTTCCCCATGCCTCCATGCTTGAGGAGAGTGCCTGCCAAAAAGTATGGCTTGAGACAAAGGCCCAAAAGCAGTCCGCGAACTGCTTGGCAACTCCCCCTCGGGTCACACCAGGCTGTCAGTGACAGCATTCCCTTTGGCCAACAGCCCAAGCTGAACTTCAAGAAGGCCTCTACCTCTCTTTTTTTTTAAAAATAGGGCCTACCGAAATCACTAAGGCTTCTGAAACCCACTTTTCCGCAGAAAAAGTGGTCCCTTTAAGGGAATGTGGCCAAGGAACCAAAGGGAACCTCGGCCAGCCACTTTGAGGGGAACGGGGGTCACCCTCAATGCCGCCAGGGAGGCCGACCCGGTCTTGTTAGGGAACAGACTTAGTTCAGGCCAACCCTGTCTGAATACAGAGCCTCTAAAAACGCATTCTTAAGGAAGATAGTAGGTAAGAGTGACTGCAGAATAGTGTTAATTTCGTCACCTATTTTTAATTTAGTCTTAGTCTTAGTCTTGTGCAAAATGTCCTTGTTAGTTTCAGTCATATTTAGTCATTCACATATCTTTTTTTGTTAGTCAAGTTTTAGTCGACTAAACGTCTCGTCATTTTAGTCTAGTTTTAGTCAAAAGAAAACTCAAGGTATCTTAGTCAAGTTTTAGTCGACTAAAAGTCTTTTAATTTTAGTCTAGTTTTAGTCAAAAAATTGTAGTCTTTTTTTTTTAAAATACCACATTATTACTGAGATTACTACTGATAAACATTTCAGTAAAAAAAGTGTTTCACATATCTCAAACATTGGTTAAATGTCATAATTACCTGACAAAATACACTTGTTGAATGATTTTTGTTGAAAGCAAATGTTAAACATGTCTGGTTTTCAATTTCTGATTTAGGAGACACATTCACAAATGATTAACCTGTTCTGAAGAGTATTTTATTTTAACCAACACAATTCAAAAGCTGGGGCCCAACAGACTCCGACTGACAACTTAAGTTACAAAGGTTTTTAAAACTATTTTGGTTGCCTTGCGTCTCATGTTTCTGTTCAAATCAGAAATAAAATAAATATACTCAGAAAAACTGAAAAGAATAGGCCTACTTTACTGTGGGCCTAAAATACAACCTATTTACAGTCTAGGTTGATCTCTTGGGAAATAACAAATAAGATTTAAAAAGGCTTTAACAAGGCTCAACAATTAACAGTTCTGCTGTTGTTACTACAGCTGATACTAAAGCTTACTACAGCTGCTGAAACTTCCACTTTAGGAATGAATTAAACAATCAAGTTCAAAGGCAAGATTTGCAACAGAAAGCAAAATCCAAACCATTGAGGGTTATTTAAAGTAAAAGAAAAAAAAAAAAAAAACTTTAACCAGAGCAGTATTGCAGTTATCACTCTAGACTTTGTTAAGTTTTAGAAAAGCACTTATTTCTAATGTAACTCTTGCTCTGTTGCGGCGGCCACTTGAAAGGTCTCCAGTTAAACTAAAGACCCGCTCTGCAAACGCTTCGGAAGCTGGCATTGCCAGAAGGTCTAATGCCAGGGGTTTCAGCAGTGGATACATGGTGGAGCTTTGAGAAGACCAGAAATCCATGCCGGATTCTTCTGGGTTTGCATGGGACAGGGATTCTTTGAATTTTTGGACCTCTTGTCTGATGGAGGCCTTGGAGGTCTTTGGCTTTGATGGCCGATGGGCACTAAAAAACCTGAATCTAGGCCGCTTTTGCAGAGGCTCCTCTGAGACCTCTGCATTTCCAATGTCCTCATCATCTGTCACCTCTTCCTGGTATGGTACACTGCGAGTGATGTACTCTTCAGCTTTACTGAGGAGATTCTGTATGCCGTCATTATCATTGTCAATAAGGGTCTCTGCTGACACACTAGCGTCAACAAGTACCATTTGAATGCTAATGATTTAGGACAGATTTGACTTACTATACCTAACCTGGGAATAATATACACTGTAAAAAAAATCCCAGTAAAATTTACGGTAAAAAAAACGGCAGCTGTGGTTGCCAGAACTTTACCGTAAAAAATACAGTAGCAACGTAAAAAAAAATCTGTTAAATTTACGGTAAAATAACGTATTTCATTAACTGATATAATGTTAATTTACCAACCTAATGAAGTACTGATATCTGTTTTGTACCTTTATAATACACTGACAGTCACCAAACACAGTGGTGATAAGAGTCACGTGATGAATCAAAGTTCATCACAAGCAGATTTTCCACAAGCTGAGGAGGACAACACTAACATATAGAAGGTGCACACAGTGTCATTCACACACACACTAAACACCATCATGGTAACATGCATGACATTTTAAAAATGCAATAAACATTAATTTAACAACATTAGATGTAACATAAAACCCTAATGTACATAACTGATTAGAAAAAAATGAGAAAAACTAAGAAGAAACAGAGTTATTTCAACGAAAATATATCAAATGTGAAGTGTCACGCAGGGAATTGTGGGAATGTCAATTTACGGTTTTTCACTGTAAATTTTACAATGAATTGTTATTTTTCACTTCCAAAAACTGTGAATTTAACGTTATTTTACCGTAAAATTACATTAAATGTACCGTTAGATCTATTACAGTTATTCACCGTATATAGTACGGAAACTTTCTGTAAACCAATTGACAGTTCCCTTTCGTGGGAACTATGGACGCTACGTCGAATGACGTGATGGGAACCCTCTGCATTTTGTGTTCGTGAAGCACCTCTGTATCCAACCAATGAGGAAACGTGACGTCAGAGGCGGGTGACGTCACGGACCAGGAAACTATAAAGCATACCCAGAACAAAGAACGCTAGCTTCTGTTGTCTTCAGCAAGCGCTCTCTGTATCTTGTGTGTCTTATTTGGTGTTGTTTGTCTTATCACATATAAATAATCACGATCTCTTCGTCTGAGGACAAGAGTATCTCACACCAATCCATATATTTATATATAAAAAAGACACGTATTATGGCGAGAAACAGCAGTGAAGTGGGAGTGAGTATGCCCAGGCAGCTCTCGAGGGAGCCGTCTGTGTGCACTTTAAAAACTCACTCTCAGGACACTGTGCTCCAGTGTTCCCCGCGGATCAGGTCCCCGCTTCTGCTGAGGCAGGGTGGAGGCTCCGTTCGTGGGGTTCACAAATGGATCTGACAGAGGGGTTAAAGACGGGCGCCGCCTTTTCTCTGCCCTCACCTGCCAGGTTCAGTGCCGTCTCCCAGGTGGAAGCACGCTCTGCGGTTTCTTCCCCCGGGTTGAGGCACCGATATTCACATGTCCAGCTCTGAGGAGGTGAATATTGTGATATCGATCTGAGGATCGCCACCTCACAGTCACACACATATCGTGTTTCAAAATCACACGTTTATAACAAATCAATCGTGAACAGCAGTTTGATTTTCCCCCTGTGCTACACTACAAAGCGAGTTGGGATACACACGATTTATGTGTCGTTTGCTGGGAGTGGAGCATGCACGTTAGCTCACAACTGACAGTGACAGTGTTCATTCATAAAAATGTCCCGAAGAACAGTATGCACTAGCGGGAGTTTTGTAGCTCCACTCCTGTTGGCTTTATTCTCGAGGGAATAAAAATTTAATGCAAAGCTCGGATCTCGCGCTTGCCGAGGCAGCGCGTAGATTAAGTCTGCAAGAATGAATATACGGCTCGGGTCTTGCGTTTGCCGAGGCTGCGCATGTATCACGTGTCCGTGATTATGCATGCATGTATGTGCGTATGTGTATATATATGTATATATATATTTATATATTAAGGGATCTGAGCAGACGGGAGTTTACCTTTCTCTCTTTCCCTAAAATACTTTGCAAATTATTACGAGCTATAATTCTTTTTTGTATTCTAAATATATTCAGTCTGTTCAAAAATATATATTTATATAAGAACTGGCTGCATTTAATTTGAGGATTAAATGAAATATTGAATACATTAAATTCTGAGGAATTTAAAAGAAAATAAAGGAGACCCTTCTGCTAACCCTGCCACCCAGTGTGCTTCAGGGCGCAGCGGTCTCCACCGATCCTCCGAGGAGGGCCGGTCATCACTTGATTCGGCTGTTCCTTGCCGGTTCGCCGCTTCAGGGTGCCGTGTCAAGTGCTCAAAAAACACCAGAGGCCAGTCCCGAGAGACTGGTTCCCTTTGTAAATAAGGCAGAATGGAAACTTCTCCCAAATATTTCAAAATGGGTGCTGCTCACAATAGAAAAGGGTTACAAATTCGGGTTTCGCCCGCCCCAGTTTAATGGGGTCCTTCCCACAGTGGTGGCCCCCGAGCAGTCTCTGGTAATGGAACAGGAGGTTATGACGCTCTTGCAAAAAGGAGCTATAGAAGGGGTTCTCCTCCCAGCAAGCTGTCAGGGTTTTACAACCTATACTTCATTGTTCCAAAGAAGGATGGAGGGTTATCCCACAAATCAGGTCCGATGACTGGTTTGTTGTGATAGACCTGAAAGTTGGTTACTTTCATGTATCCATCCATCCATCCTTCTCACAGGAAGTTCCTCAGGTTTGCTTTCGGGGACAAAGCTTACCAATACAGGGTTCTTCCTTTCGGCCTATCATTATCACCCCGCACGTTCACGAAGTGCGTGGATGCAGCGCTGGCTCCATTGAGACTCCAGGGCATCCGCGTGCTGAACTATATCGACGATTGGTTGATATTAGCTCAAACAGAACAGTTGGCAGTTCAACATCGAGATGTTGTTCTGTCGCACATGAAAAAGCTTGGGCTGAGGCTCAATGCCAAAAAGAGTGTGCTGGTTCCGAGTCAGATTGCAAACTATCTAGGAGTAATCTGGGATTCTACCACGATGCAGGCGCGGCTGTCTCCTGCTCGTGTGAATTCCATTCTCGGAGCCGTGAATGGGGTGAAATTAGGCCAGTCACTCACTGTAAAACAGTTTCAGAAACTGTTGGGTCTGATGGCAGCTGCGTCCAACGTGATTACTATTGGCCTTCTGCACATAAGACCCTTACAGTGGTGGCTCAGGACCAAGGGGTTTTCCCTGAGGGGAAATCCTTTTCGCATGATCAAAGTCACGCGGCGATGCCTTCGTGCTCTGGTCATGTGGAAAAAGCTTTGGTTCCTGTCCCAGAGACCCGTGTTGGGGACTTCTCGTCGTCGCGTAATGCTTACGACGGATGCTTCCCTCATGGGCTGGGGGGCGATCATGAGTGGTCGCTCGGCTCAGGGTCTATGGGAGGACCATCAGCTCTCCTGGCACATAAATCGGCTGGAGATGATGGCGGTGTCTCTAGAACTGAAACACTTCCTCCCAAACCTGAGGGGCCACCACGTGTTAGTCCGTATGGACAACACGACGGTGGTCTCTTATGACCAGTCACTCACTGTAAAACAGTTTCAGAGACTGTTGGGTCTGATGGCAGCTGCGTCCAACGTGATAACTTTTGGCCTTCTGCACATGAGACTCTTACAGTGGTGGCTCAGGACCAAGGGGTTTTCTCCGAGGGGAAATCCTTTTCGCAAGATCAAAAGTCACGCGGTGATGCCTTCGTGCTCTGGTCATGTGGGAAAAGCCTTGGTTCCTGTCCCAGAACCCATGATGGGGACTTCTCGTCGTCGCGTAATGCTTACGACGGATGCTTCCCTCATGGGCTGGGGGGGCGATCATGAGTGGTCCATCAGCTCAGGGTCTCTGGGAGGACCATCAGTTCCTGGCACTTAAATCGGCTGGAAATGATGGCGGTATTTCTCTTGCAGTAAAATACTTCCTCCCAGACCTGAGGGCATTAAAATGTGGGAGCAGACGCCCTGTCGAGGCAGGGGCTGAGGCCCGGGGAATGGAGTCTCCACACTGAGGTGTGGAGCTCACTTTGGAAATCTTTGGTCGAGCTGAAATCAACCTATTTGCTTTAGGGGAATCAACCCAGTGTCCACTGTGGTTCTCCCTATCTCATTCAGCACCACTGGGTCTGGATGCCATGGTACAGAAGTGGCCGAGGCTGCGTCTGTATGCATTTCCCCATTCGCTCTGCTCCCGGGAGTTCTGGAGAAAGTACGCCAGGAAGGGGTCAGTCTAATATTGATAGCCCTGTACTGGCCAACCAAAACATGGTTCTCAGACCTAGTGTCACTTCTAGATGGCTCCCTGATGGAGCTTCCTCTCAGGCAGGACCTCCTGTCTCAAGCGGGCGGCATGATAATTCATCCACGCCCAGAACTATGGAGACTGTGGGCCTGGCCTCTGAGGGGGCCAGGCTCATAGATGCTGCTCTCCCAACTGAGGTTGTGGAGACCATACTCCACTCCAGAGCTCCCTCCACGAGGAAGTGTATGCGGCCATTTCGGCCATACTCCTCTGGGGCATTCCTCGGTAGGTCGAGACCCCCTTTTTTATATGCTTCCTCTGTGGTACTCTGAGGCTGAGGCCTTCAGTACGTACAAGGACTCAGGCCTGGGACTTGGCCGTGGTATTAGAAGGGTTAGCCGAGGCTCCCTTCGAACCACTAGAGGAAGTTTCAGAGAAATTCCTTACCCTTAAAGACCATATTTCTACTGGCTATTTCATCTCTTAAAAGAATAGGAGATCTTCAAGCACTTTCAGCTGCTTCTTTGTGTTTGGAATTCACACCTGGAATGGTCAAAGCGTTCCTGCACACTAGACCAGGCTATATGCCTAAGGTCCCCACCAACGTCCCAGGTTCCATCGTACTTCAGGCCGTCCATCTTCCTCCATTTACAACTTTGGATCAGGAGAAACTCAATCTGCTCTGCCCAGTGAGGGCTTTAGATGCATATATCCACAGAGCTGCCCTGTGGGGCAAAAGAGATCAATTGTTTGTGTGTTTTACGGGTCTCATTAGAAAGGAGGTCCAGCATCTAAGCAGAGAATGAGCAAGTGGGTGGTCGAGGCTATCTCACTTGCTTATGAGGCAGCCGGACAGCCATCTCCATTAGCTGTCCGTGTTCACTCGACTAGGGGTATGGCGGCCTCAAAGGCCTTAATGGCAGGAATATCCATTAATGACATATATGGTTCTGCTGGATGGTCATCCCCAGCACACATTTATTGGTTTTACAACCTGGATGTAGGCTCCTCTCTGGGGTCCTCAGTTCTGTCTACAAGATAACAGACAGGTACTTGGTGATACGGCGTAGTTGGGATAGCGTTCCCATCACGTCATTCGACGTAGCATCGATAGTTCCCACGAAAGGGAATGTCTCGGGTTACAGATGTAACCCCTGTTCCCTGAGTAAGGGAACGAGACGCTACGTCACGTTGCCGTACCCCCGGCATACCTGTGAGCGTCTTGCTTCAGACATATTCCAGAAGCTAGCGTTCTTTGTTCTGGGTATGCTTTATAGTTTCCTGGTCCGTGACGTCACCCGCCTCTGACGTCACGTTTCCTCATTGGTTGGATACAGAGGTGCTTCACGAACACAAAATGCAGAGGGTTCCCATCACGTCATTCGACGTAGCGTCTCGTTCCCTTACTCAGGGAACAGGGGTTACATCTGTAACCCGAGACGTTTTTCACCGCAGCATTTTTACAGTCTTTTACTGTTAAAATCACGGTCATTTTTTACAGTGTAAGGTTAAAGGGGTTAAGGTTAAAATACACACTGTAAAACAATACATATGGAATAATAATTAAATGTGATTAAATGTCTTCTTTCTATTCTTCACATTCACACCTAATGAAAAATAAATATACTTGAAATACATTTATTTTATACTAAGTGTACTACAATTGCATTTACGTTTGCATGTACTTCATATAAATACCCTGCAATTGCACTTTTAGTATACTAAATTGGTATACTTAAAGTCTGCTAAACTGGAACAAGTATTTTTGTGTTGAGGTTTGTGTTAAGTATATTTGATTGTGCTAAAGTATATATATCTTGCATTCAAATTATACAGTGATCATTCTATCCTTACACTAATAGTGATAATAAACTCATTTTAGGCTTAATATTAAGAAATATACATTATGCAATTAAGAAGAACTCCAAATAAAGTTTAATTAAAATAATTATGTCAGTAAATATAGTAGTCAGCATTTGAAGCTGATCAAAACCATCAAAGTTGTCCTAAAACCTTCTTCTAAGGACAATTTAGTTCTTAGGACAACTTTGATGAACTTTTTTGATCCACTTCAAATGCGGAATACTGTATATTGATGGGTGTGTAGTTAGTATAGGACCTGTGAAAACATTCTTCTGGGGCAAAATACCTTTAAAATGTGAAGATCTGGGAACATATTCAGAACCGGTTCCATTATTAAAAAATGTTAACCTGTTAATGAATGCAATCACACAAGCAGATTCATTCCTTCTATAATATACTTCAAACTGCACCTACTTGCAGTTTTTGTAGATTCTCTCTAGATTTCTTAAATTAATCATCATCTTTTGCACAGTAATATATTCAATTAATTTATCATATGAATTGTCAGTTTAGAATTTTCTAATAGATGTGACATTGATGTTCTTTAGTGGTCTGTCAATGCCTGCCCACTTCTTATAAAGCCTTACAGTTACTGGAATAAAAAACTGAAAGTAAAGTTGTTGTTTTTTGTTATTTTGTGGGGAGGGGCAGCAGTTGGGCACTATAAAGACAAACGCAGAAGCTTTCTGTAGCTGCAGATGAAAAGGAGACTCAAGAGTTAAAATGACAGTAAGTCTATTTCCTAGTATAACAGATATTGATTTACAAAAACTCGATTTATAATATTTGACTGAAAAAAAGCTTTAAAATAGATCCTGCTGATTCTGCATATGTCCAGAATGACATCTATGTAAATGTCAGAATGACATCTTGTATAATAAAGTTGAAAAAATCTGACTGACATTAATAAAAGTAAATTGAATTATTTTTCAGCATAGCAGTAGTTGCAGGTGATAGATTCAAAGGCCAAAGTGTAAAAACAATGAAAATGTTTATGTTTATTTGTAATAATTTGACTAATGTTCAATAATAATCACACTTTTCTTTTTCAATCATAATTTTTCAGGACAAACAGGCTTCTATCACAGAAAAAACAGGACATTGTCCAGGTGAGTACATTATCAGGATGATTAGACTTGACTTCCTAGCTCTTCCATCCAGATAGCAAAATTCTCTGTTTTTGCTGTTATTTCTATTCCTTATGTTCTATTTTTATTCTTCTTTCTTTATGTAAAGCACTTTAAATTACCATTGTGTATGAAATGTGCTATACAAATGAAATTGCCTTGCCTTGATTAAAATATATTCAAAAAGCAAATATATTTCAAATATATTTTTTTTTACAATAGTGTTTTTAGAATTTAAGTGTGATAAATGTCATTAAAGCTAGAGGAATAAATATATACACTCTATAAAAAATGGCATTTTATGATTTGCTTTCCAGTAAACATATCTAAAACTGCTGATACATTTACAAAAATAACAATACTATGTAGAATAGTAATACTATACAGATTATTTAAACAAATCTTCTATATATAAAATGTTTTTCCTTTATGTTCTTTAAACTTTCTGTTCACCACAGCATTTTGAAAAAAACATTTAGTTTTACAAATGGCGACAATGTATTTAGGATGAACAAATAATGTTTTGGACATCAAATTAAAAAAACATTCAAATTGGGCAATATTTAAAGCTTTGAAGTGCTGGGAAAAGTTGTGTGAAGCACTTAAAAGCACTCGAAAACATTAGACCATTTCTGCCAAAAGTTATTTCCGTTAGTGTAATTACACTTAGCGTTCATGGCACAATGTTTCTCATGGTTTCCAGATTACACAACGCTGTGAAGAAAGTGCTGGAATTCACTGCAGAATTAATAACACCGCTGTGAAATCTTGTGAAAAGCGTTCACATTCGTCACAGAATTCGTCTCTGGTTAATCACAGACACCAAACAGTTTCCATGTATGTCAGCACTGTTTGATCTGATCTCTGTAGTTTAAAGCAGAACTAAGTAACTTTTTTACCTTCATAAATAGTTTTCTAAGTCCTTACGATGGTTAATTGACTTGTAGTGGTGTGTTTGAGGCATGCACTAACCCCCTCTGGCACGTCTACGACAGATTACAGCACTTGCAAGTTGAGCTGCGCCGACCCGACACAATCTCGCCTCATGTTCACGTTCACGCGAGAGTGACAAAATGCTTTACGGTAATTCAAAAACAATGTATATATTATGACTTTATAAGACAATTTTGAAAATTACCCACCTCCATCGAGATTTCTTGTACTGCATTTGCAAAACTACTGCGCTGGTGAGCGTTGTAGTCGTTGTAGTCCAGAGCTGCGCTTGGAGTATTTACGACAGTGTGATTCACTGAAGGAACCTGTAGGGGGAGCTTCGCAAATCTTACTGAGTTCCGCTTTAATGCAAACTGAAAACAAGATTATTCGAAGTGTCTATTACTAAGTGCACACTTACAGTAGACCCTCCAACCAATGTCACACATGGTGAAAAACATTGCTCTAATATAGCTCAGTGGTGTAAGCAGTAGAGTGTTGAGTGTGGAGAATTAACTTGTGATGCGATCGACCGGGTTCGAATCCGCCTTCTGCCGAGTTCGCTATTCTTCCTTTTCCCCTCACATCAAAAAGGCATTTATTTTCAATAAAAATTAAGAAAATGTTGTAAAAGTGAAAGTAAATTGCCTAACGAGTGTTTAATAATGATTGTTGCTTATTATTGCATCCCGTTAAATTTTTATACATATTAAATTATTAAAATAAAAAAATATTAAATTGTTTATCTTCTTTTTCATAAAAGTGTTCTGTTATCGCTCCGCTAAAGATCCACTAATTCCGTAAATCCGCTCCGTGTTTTCCCACTCACTGTCCAGTATCACTCACAGTCTGTCCATGCTCAGGCGAGTGTGTGGAGATGACAGTTCCAGAAGTTCAGGTAGATGCATTCTAATCCACATACAGACAGTAGTTGGGCTGCGAAATTAGTAATTTGGTGGTTTGTTTTTGTATTTCTGTCAGTAATGTTTTGCTCCTGTGCCTCTAATAGTGCTAACAACTTGTACAAAACATTCACGTTCTTGGAAGGGAATTAGAATTTGTCTCTAATCACATTATTTTACCCAGTCTTATATAATATAAAGAACACCAAATTTGCTGTTGTTGGCACACTTGGTGGACTGAATATTAGTTCAATAACTTACCTTCCCTTTCAGTCGGTCACTTTGACGTTTGACGTTATGCGAGCAACTCGCATTCAAGCTTTCGCTTCGGAGCCGAGCACATCGTTGCTTTTCACCGGAGTGTGTTCAACGAGCCTGCAGTACTGGTGTGACGGCGCGTTTCAGTGGATTCCAGTGTTCCTGTCTTTGCCTGTTTCCCCTGAGCGCTTCAGTGCTGAAAGAGCTTTTCTCCTAAAAGAGCTTCACAAGTTTAAACGGTTGCATCTTTTTAAAGATGTCTTACCGCCCGTGTGTTTCTGGGTGCGGTCATATATGGCTCCTCTTGACGGCCATAATCGATGTCTTACGTGTTTGGGCTTCCAGCACACTGAGGCGGCTTTCGTGGAAACCGTTCTGGTGCTTCCTCCACCTTCACCACCCTCAATGGCAGGGCGGCTAAAGGGTATGCTGGGGTACCCCCTGTGGAGCATTCGGTTGCGATGCAATTGTGTGTCCTCCTAGCGCTTCTGTGTGGCGTGGTGATCCCAAGCTCCCGTCCAAGGCCTGTAAGTTCTCGTCCACTCTTGTAGCCAAGGCTTACAGAGCTGCGGGTCAGGCTGCTTCTGCCTTGCACGCCATGGCCACCTTACAGGTTTACCAAGCTAAGGTGCTCAAGGGCCTGCATGAGGCGGGTGCTGACCAGGCGGCCCTTCAAGAGGCACACACGGCTGCCGACCTCGCCCTCTCGGCTACAATGGTCACAGCGCGGTTGATTGGTCAGGTGATGTCCACCTTGGTGGTCCAGGAGCGCCACCTATGGCTGAACCTGGCTGATGTGAGGGAGTAGGACCGCTCTCAGCTCCTAAACTCCCGTTTCCCAGGCCGGCCTGTTCGGCGAAGCGGTCGAGATTGTTGCCCAGCAATTCTCGGCCGCCAAGAAGCAGTCTGAGGCAATTAGCCATATTCTGCCCCGGCGGCCTGCTGCTGCTCCTACACCGCCGCCGGCTCAGACGTCTCAGCCTGCTCGTTGTCGAGGCCGCCCTCCCGCGGCACCCTCCGCTCCCACTCGCCCACAGCAGCAGCCTCCACCCCGGCCACAGCGAGGAGATGGCCGAGGGAAAGCAGCGCAGCCCGTCTCTGCCCCTCCACCTGCCAAGCGTCAGGCTAAGAAGCAGTGTTCCTGAGACGGGGCGACCCGGAGTCAAAGATGTCAGCTCTACAGGAGACGGTAGCAGGGCCGCTCCTTCCCCCGCAGGAGGGCCGGGGGAGAACCACTCCATCTTTTTTTCCACTGGCTCTGCCAGTGGTACCCAAAGTTTCAATAAAAGAGCTGTTTCCTCTACCTCCATGTCCCAAGAGGGCACGGATGACAGTGTGCTCTGTCTCTCTGCACCACTCTCGTCCCCCTCTTCCCTTACTACCTCTACAGAGCTGGCCTGAGAACGCTTTGCCTTCTCACAGAGCCCCCTCTGTTTATCCTCGGAGTCAGATGCCGCCCTCGCTAGGGGACGCTATGCCTCCCACACAAGGGCCATCTGTTCCGTCTCGCTGCTCCACCGTGGGTACACCTGTAGTTCCTCTGATCCCGCTGGTACGGTTTCTGGGAGCATGGTTAGAGCTGCCCAACCTATCCCGCTGGCTCATTCGGACAATCAGGCTCGGCTATGCGATTCAGCTCGCCCAGCGTCCCCCAGATTTTTACAGCCCATACTTCATAGTACCCATAAAAAATCAGGTGTGGGTTACGACCAATCCTGGACCTTCGGGTCTTGAAACGACTTCACAGACTCCCGTTCAAGATGTTAACGCCCAAACGCATTTTCGAATGTGTTCATCCACTAGATTGGTTTGCAGCCATCGACCTGAAGGACACATATTTTCATGTCTCCATTCTTCCTCGACACAGACTGTTTCTTCAGTTTGCTTTTGAGGGGCAGGCATACCAGTACAAGGTTCTTCCATTCGGGTTGGTCCTCTCTCCCCGCTTCTTCACAAAAGTCGCGGAGGGAGCTCTCGCTTCCCTCAGGGTCCAGGGTGTCCGTATCCTCAACTACCTCGACAATTAGCTGATTCTAGCTCACTCTCGAGAGCGGTTGTGCGACCACAGGGATCTGGTGCTCAGACACCTCGCCCGTCTGGGCCTTCGGGTCAACTGGGAAAAGAGCAAACTCTCCCCAGTGCAGAGGATCTTTTTTCTCGGTATGAATATAGACTCGGTCGCCATGTGCGTGCAGCTTATGAGCGAGTGCATGCAGTCTCTGCTGAGTGCCTGAACCAGTTCTACGGGCAGGTGTTCCCTTAGCACCAGTGTCTAGGCATGTTGTTGTTTCAACAGATGCCTCTGCTATGGGTTGGGGTGCCATGTGCAACGGGCATGCTGCGTCGGGTTCCTGGACAGGACCCCAACTTCAGTGGCATATCTATTGCCTCGAGTTGCTGGCAGTACGGCTTGCTCTGCACCACTTCAGAGCCCGGCTGAGAGGCAAGCATGTTCTGGTCCGTACGGACAATATGGCTACAGTAGCGTACATCAACCGTCAAGGCGGTCTACGCTCTCGCCGTATGTCACAACTCGCTCGCCGTCTCCTCTTATGGAGTCAGAATCATCTGAAGTCGCTTCATGCCATTCCGGGCCGACTCAATTGTGCAGCCGACGAGCTATCACGACAGCAGTCCTGTCCCGGGGAGTGGAGATTCCATCCCCAGGTGGTTCAGCTGATTTGGGAACGTTTCGGGGACACTCAGGTAGATCTGTTTGCCTCCCCAGACAATGCCCATTTCCAGTTGTTTTACTCTCTGACCCAAGGCACTCTCGGTTCAGACGCATTTGCGCACAGCTGGCCGCAGGGTCTTCACAAGTATGCGTTTCCCCCAGTGAGCCTCCTTTCGCAGACACTGTGCAAGATCAGGGAGGATGAGGAGCAGGTCCTCATGGTCGCCCCTTATTGGCCCGGCTGGACCTGGTTCTCCGAACTGATGCTCCTCGCGACAACCCCTCCCTGCCAGATTCCTCTGAGGAAGGACCTTCTTTCTCAGAGACGGGGCACTCTCTGGCCCCTGCGTCCAGATCTGTGGAAACTGCATGTGTGGTTCCTGGATGGGACACGGAAGGTTTAGGTAGTTTACCACCTCAGGTGGCAGCTACCATCACTTCAGCTCGAGCCTTGTCTACTAGACAGGCCTATGCCTTGAAGTGGAACCTCTTCGTCACTTAGTGTTCTTCTAAGGATGAGAACCCTTGGTCATGTCTGGTCGGGTCTGTGCTCTCCTTTCTCGAAAAAGGGTTGGATCGAAGGCTGCCTCCTTCCACCCTTAAACCTCTGGAGTCTGAGGCTGATTTGGAGCCTGGAGAAGTTTTGACATGCCCTGACATTTGTGCTTTTTTCAGTTGTTCATAAACATATTAATGGAAAAAGTGTCAATTCACTGTATTCAGCACAAACTAGGCTACCATAATATGTGAGGAACATATATGTACATGTTTGTGTTTTTGAAGGAATAACATTTATGCGTGGTTATTGAAAAAACAAAAAACTTAATTCACTGAAATAAGGCCAAAAAAAGTATAGTAAATCTGTTTTTACAATACTTTAGGGTATTGGAGGTTGTAGACTAGAGTTTTTGCTTCAAAATTATGTAAAAATTATGCTGCCTACTCCTTCATATAAAACAATATATTGATTTAGTTTTTGTAAGACACTTTTTGCCAAGAAACACAGTATGCGTGGAGGCGTGAATCATCATGAATAATGGGCCATTCTCACCTGAGAAGACAAAAGAATTGCATAGTAATGAGCTGAAATGACTTGCATATTATGAGGCATTTCAGTCAGGTAGGCTGTGAAAAAACCTTCTGTGATGTCTCAAGCTCATCATGGTATATGAAACGTACAGAAAAATATTATTACAATATAAGTAATGGTTTTATATTATACTTTAAAATATGTATTTTGTGATGCAAAGAGTCTGAATATAGGCTTTTAGTTTAAAATGCACATTTGGAGAAATATTGGATTCTCATATGCTTATGTCAATTTTCTATACAGAAGATTTTATTTAATATTCATTGTCATTACTATGAGCGCTGGTGTTTTCAATTCATACTTGAAGTAGGAGGGCGCTCTCTGTGCATTTTAGTCCCACAAATTCATCTAAAAGAAGAAGAGGCTATTCCATGAATGGAGTTTCCAATTCATACTGCAGCCGGAGGGCGCTAAAGAAACAAAACTCGTCTAAAATTCATCTATAGAAGAAAAGAAAACAGGAACTAACTGCATGTCTTCTAGAGCTCGCTAACCATGACTTTTACATCCAGATAAACACTTTTCAAGACAATAAATACACGATTGAGACGATGAATGCATGTATTGCCTCTGAATTTGCATCTGAATAGCGCTGGCTCCGTGGGCGTGGCCGCATTAGCGGATAATGAGCTGAATCACGGACTTCTGACATGGCTCTCTTTTCATACAGATTACATAAACACAGAAGGTTTGTTTTCGATTTGACTTACATGATTTAAAACCTGACATCTTAACGTTTTTTTAGACATAAGTGTAATTTTTCTGTGATTAGTATTCACTAAGTTACAGTTCATTTTCTGAGAACTATCAGATTGGACTTCGTTCAGAGGGAGAGGAGAAATCACGCATCATGTTAGTTTTCTTTATTTTACAAAAAGCACAACATTTTGTTTTTACTCTGAGTGTATACAAATAAAAGAAGATATTCTATAGTTTCAATTGATATATTACTTATGTCTCTATGACAAAAAATGACGGAGTATTTTAAGTCTGTTTTGCTGCAATGTGAAAAAAACCCTGCAAAACGCGCTGGCGCGTTTTCAGACCTCAGGGAGTTAAGGTCTATGTGGCCGCTATCGCTGCCCACCACGACCTTGTTGAGTCCTTGGGTAAGCACGACCTGATCGTTAGGTTCCTGAGGGGGGCCAGGAGACTTTTTCCTCCCCGACCTCCACAAGTTCCCTCTTGGGGACCTCTCTCTAGTCCTGTCTGCACTCCAGAGAGCTCCATTTGAACCTTTGCTTTCGGTCGAGCTAAAGTTTTTATCTTTGAAGACTGCGCTCCTGACGGCTTTGGCTTCAATCAAGAGGGTTGGGGATCTACAGGCCTTTTCTGTTGACGAAGCATGCCTAGAATTCGGGCCGGAAGACTCACGTTATCTTGAGACCCCGGCTTGGATACGTGCCCAAAGTTCCTACCACCCCGTTCAGGGATCAGGTAGTGAACTTGCAAGCTCTGCCCCGGGAGCAGGCAGACCCAGCTCTGGCACTGCTCTGTCTAGAACTTACGTAGACAGAACTCAGTGTTTCAGGACTTCAGACCAGCTCTTTGTCTGTTATGGAGGCCAGCAGAAGGGGAGTGCTGTCTCCAAGCAGAGGTTAGCCCACTGGCTAGTGGATGCTATTGTCTTAGCCTACCAGGCTCAAGACTTGCCATGCCCCCTGGGAGTGAGAGCTCACTCGACTTGGAGTGTAGCCTCCTCTTGGGCGTTGGCGCATGGTGCCTCGCTGACAGATATCTGTAGAGCTGCGGGCTGGGCGACACCTAACACATTCGCAAGATTTTTATAATCTCCGTGTAGAGCTGTTATCCTCCCGTATACTCACCCCTTCAGGCCAGTAGTGGGATCTGCTTGGTGTCATGCGCCATTCCACTCTACGGATTGGATGCGTGCGCTCTCTCTCAGTAAGTTTCTTATCAGAACCCTGGGTTCCTCCAGCACTGTCGATGTCTACATTTGCGTGCATGCCCCTTCGGTCAGCCCTTATGTTAGACTAGGTGCTTCCATGTGTTGTGATTCCCTGCAGGTAATCCCACGTGTGTGTTCCACATTAAGTCTCCTTTGGAGCATGTGTCTTCCCCTAGCAGCCACTTGCTATTCTGTTGTGTAAATCCACCCTACAGGCTGGTTACTTCAGTTTATCACCGCTATGCTGGTGGATTGTAAGACCTTCAAGAGTAGGCAACCTGTTAGCATATCCTTGCGGGAATATGCCACCCAGTGCATTCTGTGTTTGTATGGCTCCTTTATCGTGCGCTAACACAACAGGGTGCTATTACTTACACCGTCTCACTGGAAGACAGCTATTGTGGCATTTTAGTAGGGACCCCATTTCGTCAGTCTCTGACGTAACGTCAAAGTGACCGACTGAAAGGGAATGTCTAGGTTACGTATGGAACCCTCATTCCCTGAAAGAGGGAACAGAGACGTTACGTCCCCTTGCCACAATCGCTGAACAGCTGGGTCACTTGGCTCGGCTCCTCAGCGAAAACTTGAATGCGAGTTGCTCGTGCTGCTCCTTATATACCCACAGTGTGGGGCGGAGCTTGCACAGGCAAATTCCGCAGACCAAGATACTCTTCGTATCATTGGCTCGTTTTGTACACTCGAAGGTTTTCGAAGGTCATTTCATCAGTCTCAGTCTCTGACGTAACGTCTCCATTCCCTCCTTCAGGGAACGAGGGTTACATACGTAACCTAGACGATTCTACCAGATTTCACCTTTGATATTATAACAGTGATAAGAATTAAACTTGTATTGACTCAGAAGTATGCAGACGTCATTTTGTCACGTGCTGTTGCCATGGTGAATCGTAATATCCAAACTTCATTGATGATGGCTTTTCATAGTCGTGGTGCACACACTTAACTCAGAGTCAACCTACTCAGAGTCGATTGAAGTAACTCAATTCAGCTGTTCTGAAACTGAAAACTCAGAGTTTCCCATTTCAGGTTAAGTTAACTCAGAGTTCAAGTTTCAACTCAGATTTGGTTGAACCTCTTTATTGAAACGGGCCCCAGATGATTGAGCTGTGCAGATCCAGACGTTAATACTGGCTTGTGTAATGCCTTGAACATGAGCTGGCATATGCAAATATTGGGGGCGTACATATTAATGATCCCGACTGTTATGTAACAGTCAGTGTTATGTTGAGATTCACCTGTTCTACCGAGGTCTTTTAAACAAATGAGATTTACATAAGAAGGAGGAAACAATGGAGTTTGAGACTCACTGTATGTCATTTCCATGTACTGAACTCTTGTTATTCAACTATGCCAAGATAAATTCAACTTGCCACTTTCGGTCACTTGCCGACATCTACTGGTGGTTTAATTTCATGTTTAACCCTCAGGGGTCTGAGGATTTTTGGGACCCTGGAGAAGTTTTGACATGCCCTGACATTTGTGCTTTTTTCAGTTGTTCATAAACATATTAATGGAAAAAGTGTCATTACACTGAATTCAGCACAAACTAGGCTACAATAATATGTGAGGAACATGTATGTACATGTTTGTGTTTTTGAAGGAATAACGTTTATGCGTGGTTATTGAAAAAACAAAAAACTTAAGTCACTGAAATAAGGCCAAAAAATATATATTAAATCTTTGTTCACAAGACTTCTGGGTATTGGAGGTTGTAGACTAGAGTTTTTGCTTCAAAATGAGGTAAAAATTATGCTGCCTGCTTGTTCATATAAAACAATAGAGAGATTTAAATTTTCTAAAACATCTTTGGTCAAGAAACACAGTATGCGTGGAGGCGTGAATCCTCATGTATAATGGGTGATTCTCACCTGAGAAGACAAAAGAATTGCATAAAGAGCTCTAATGAGCTGCATAAATAATGAGCTCTTTCAGTCAGGTAGGCTGTGAAAAAACCCTCTGTTGATCATGTCTCAAATCTCATCATAATGTAAATCAAACATACAGAAAAAACAGCAATACTGTGAAATATTATTACAATTTAAAATAATGGTATTCTATTATATTCTTTAAAATATAATGTATTTCTGTGATGCAAAGTGTCTGAACAATTATGTTACCTCTATGGCATTTCATATAGGCTTTTAGCTTAAAAGAATGCACATTTGGAGAAATATTGATGGATTCTCATATGTTTGTCAATTTTCTATACAGAGGAGTAATATTCAGGATTTATTGTCATTACAATGAGTGCTGGATACTGTGTTTACAATTCATACTTGAAGCCGGAGGGCGCTCTGCCCCTTTTGTCCACAAATGCCTGAGCACTAAAGAAGAATAGGCAATCCAGGAAATAACTGAACTAACAGAGGCCAGAGATCGCTAACTATGGCTATTCAAAACACTTTTCAAGACAATAAATACACGATTGAGACTATGTATGCATGTATTGACTGAATTTGCGTCTGAATAGTGCTCCCTCCGTGGGCGTGGCCGCATTAGCGGGTAATGAGCTGAATCACGGATTTCTGACATGGCTCTCTTTTCATACAGATTACATAAACACAGAATGTTTGTTTTCGATTTGACTTGTACGATTTAAAACCTGACATTTCAACGTTTTTTTAGACACAAGTCTAATTTTTTTGTCATTAGTATTCACTAAGTTACAGTTCATTTTCTGAGAAATATCAGATTGGACTTCGTTCAGAGGGAGACGAGAGATCACACATCATGTTTGTTTTCTTTATTTTACAAAAAGCACAACATTTTGTTTTTACTCTGAGTGTACACAAATAAAAGAAAATATTCCACAGATTAAAATGGTGTATAACTCTTAATTGTATGTGCAACATTGACAGAGTATTCTGAGTCTCTTTCACACTGGTTAGAAAAAAAATGCGGTGATCACGCCGACGTGACCGCCGACCCCAGAGTGTTAAAAGTATAAATTTCCCACCCGCATTTCTTATTTTTATATTAGAAAATATTTAAAGAATCTCATAACATTGTTGAATGCAGTTCCAGTGTAAATTATTTAATTTGGTAACAGCCCTATAGTGTCTTACTATTTAAGTTTGATCAAATGTAAGAATTTGAAATAAAAGATGAAACATAAATATGATTAGACTGGGGAGGAGGGGGTGGAATGCTGTAGCAAATTAGTATCATAGCTAGTTATAATTAATTATAAATATTTGGATCAGTTTATAAAATTGACTTAACGTAATAAAATTAATATTACAATCAATTAACCTGTTTGGCTCATGAACACTCAGTGTTTATTAATTCTAAGAAATGTTAATTTCCAGGTTATGGGAATAACAATCTTATTGTACAGCACTACTCAGAGCCTGTAGTCAGGATCTGCATGAATAGAGACTCCAGTATTTGAGTGTGAAACATGGACAACTTTAAGTGTGACATGAACAAGACTTTATTAACTAGACTAAACACTTAACCTGTAATGGTGGCAGGCCCAAATAAAATTTAAATTAGCAGTCTTTACGTAGTTTGGGCGCCAGACAAGCTCAGTCTTGTCAAATAATACAGTAATAAATAATACAGTACAGTACGAGTACAGTTTTTTTTTTCCCCTTTTCCCCGAATAGCTTGATAAACCACCAATTACAAACATAAATTAGAGTCCCACACAAAGAAAGTTAAGTTTCACAGTTGTATTTTCAACAAATTAACAAGAAAGGAAGCAACAAAAAAAATTAAAGCAAGTTCAAGTTCAGTTTCATAATTATATTCTCAACAGGCATCAAGTAGGAATTAAAAAAACAAAACAAGTAAAAAGTATTATTTTCACCAATTTGTTATTCAACATGAAGGATAAGCAAAACAATAAAGAAAACAAATATAAAAACAAAAATTGGTGCTAAAGAGGTAGAAGTATCTCTGATGTTTGAAAAACCTCAGCAGATTGAACGTTTCATTTCTCAAGAGCGAGAGAAATAACAGGAAGCCAAAGAAAAACACAAAAAGATTCAAAAGTTCTTCTATATTCTTCTTCTGTATTTGCATTAAATCAAACGAAACATCATAATCAGAAAATGTCTTGTGAATTTACGTTTGCGTGAGGTAAGTCATGTTCACCATGACCATTGTCTCGTCACATGTTTGCTTCTGCTATGGATTACAGAAATTCAAAAATGTCCCCTATTTTTCAGAATAAATTTCGATCCTCCCATGCAGACTATAAGAGAGTTTTTCAAGGGCTGCCACCCGCCCTAAATCCGAAAGCCACTCTAAAATCGGAGGCCTTCCAGAAGATTTCCAGTTTTTTACAATCACATGTCTGCCCAGCATGATGCAGCTCTGTATCCATTCTGATTCATTTTTTTAACATGATTTACAGGCTGAGGGCCACCAAGAATATATAAACTAGGACAGAGATCATACTGGGTCTGTGATATCTTTAAAATATAATCGTGCACCTCCCTCCAAAAATACTGGACTTCTGGACATTGCCATAAAACATGAAATAGGTTGCCCTCCTCTCTTCATTCAGGATTATCCTTAAAACCCGCTTTAAACAGCCTTCTGGGTGTCCAATAGAATCTGTATAATTTTAAATTGTATGAGACGTGTTCTAATATCTCTGGACGTCAATTTTTATATTCCCAGTGATCCTCCCCCATTCTTCATCCTCAAATGTCCATCCCAAATCTTTTTCCCAAATGATCTTAACTGCAGAACACATATTTTGGCCCATCTGACTAATAAGTAAGGAATAATATTTAGACGCCTCATGGCCAGTACCCACAATCTTCTGGATCATCTTGAGAGTGTTTTTACCTCTGGGAGCATATGAGGGGGAGGTAAAGATACTTGTGAGCATATGTCTCATCTGTAGATATCTCCAGAACTGATCGTTAGACACGGTGACGTTTTGCTTAAGTCTCTCAAAAGATATTAAAGCTATAACCGCCGCTCTGTCATGCAAAAGCTTTGGCTACACATCTATATTAGGGAGGATTCGCTGTTTGTTCATACAAAAGGTCTGCTTGTCTTACTAGGTGTGTAAAATAACCAACCCACAAAGTAGTTTCAAAAATATGCAAAGAGATATATTCATAAGAATTAATAGCTGAATGTCTCACACAATAGCATTGCAATAAATACCACCAAATATAAACAATTGTGAGTAATAGAGAAACAACAATTCTTATCTGGAAAAAGTTGGTGTGAAGTCCATACAGTTAATGTCCGAATCCCACAGGCAGAAAGTCAGACAGAAATCCAAATGATGAAGGTCTTGCAAAAATCACAAAAAAATATAATCCACAGTTCGTGTTAAGTCCCCAAAGACAAAAATAGAGATGTACATAATCCTTGTGAAACGTTGTCCATCATCAGGAATTCACACAGGTTGAGGCATTTGTTGCCCTTCAAAATCCCAGTGCTGACCCAGCATGAATTAAACCATTAAAGGCCCCATGCTGCCATTCGAGCAGGCCAAACCATGTGGGACTAGTGTACCACGCTAACCCACTTAACAGAAGTCACCAACCATGAAGCCCCTTTACAATAGACAATATGTGCAATTAGACAAACATCCACAATATTATAGTGAGTAAATACACTTATGACATGAAAAAAAAACATGACTTACTTATACTGGGCGATAAACCTGCTCGACCAGAGTGACTTTGAGAGTCAAAATCAGGTTTATCCATAACTACCCATAGGGGAGCTCGTTCTGGAGGTAACATCCATTGTCCCAGGTGTGTCAAACCAAATGCATAATGATACAGAGATAACTTGGGAAGACCTAATCCTCCCCTCTCAACTGGAAGCTGTAATTTCTCTAGCCGCATTTGAGGTTTCTTCCCATTCCACAAAAACTGCTTACATATCCTGACAAATATACTGAAATATTTTGAATGGACAGAGACCGGCAGGGAGCTTAAGACATAATTAATTTTAGGTATGGAGTTCATTTGTAATACATTGACTTTGCCCCAGAGGGAAAGAAAAAGGGGTGAATTTTTTTCCAATAAGGGTTCCAGATTGACTTTAAGAGTATCCTTAAACTGATGGGGAAAGGTAATTCCTAAATATACAATGCCCTTGTCAGGCCATTTAAATGTACAGGTCTGAAACAATGATTTTGGACAGTAAGCAGTCAGGGGTACAGCCTCTGATTTGGACCAATTTACTTTGTACCCAGACAGTTTTGAGAAATTATTTATCATACTAAGCAGTGCTGGAAGTGAATTAGTTGGATCTGTGACAAAAGGCAAAATATCATCTGCATAAAGCATAATTTTCTGAGTTGAGCCCCCCACAACTACCCCAGGGAAGCTGGTATTTCGTCTAATTGCCACAGTTAAGGGTTCCAACGCCAAACAAAAAAGTAAAGGGGAGAGCAGGCAACCCTGATGCATACCTTGACCCAGTCTGAAGTATGAAGAAATAACACTGTTAGTTTGCACAGCAGCCTCTAGATGTTTATATAACAACTTCACCCACTTTATAAAAATTGTGCCAATTCCAAAAGCTTCTAATGCTGTGAACAAGTAAGGCCACTCGACACAATCGAATGCCTTGTGTGCGTCAAGTGACACTGCAGCAATAGGAGAACTATCACTCCTGACTGCTCACATAACGTTGATGAAGCGTCTAATATTATCAGAAGAATACCTATTTTGAATAAAGCCAACCTTATCAGGATGTATTAGAGCTGAGATTACTTTCTGTAAGCGGTTGGCAAGAATTTTAGAAAGTATTTTGATGTCCAGAGAAATCAATGAAATTGGTTGGTAGCTAGAACAATCAGTTGGGTTCTTCCCCCTTCTTTAAAATGACTGAGATCAAGGCCTGCTACAAAGTTGGGGCCTTTCGAAAGCCTCCTGATACATATCTTTTAATAGGGGTGTTAAATTTGCTAAATTCAGCCGTGAACCCGTCTGGTCCAGGAGCCTTTCCTGTTGTCAAATTTTTAATTACTTCTGAAATTTCATCTTCTGTTATTGGAGAATCCAAAATCTCCTGCAGATTCTCACTAAAAGATGGAATATTAAGTCCACTGAAGAAGTTTTTTATTTCTTCCTCAGAGGAGCTACTACAAGAAGTGTACAAATTTAGATAGAAATCCTCAAATGCAGCATTAATATCCATGGCCTTGGTTACAAGGCCTCTCCCAGGGGTTTGGATAGCACATATTGTGGCAGAGGATTCTCTATGTTTAATGTATCTAGCCAACATTTTCCCTGCTTTATCTCCAGAGATTCAAATGATTTTTGTCTAAGTCTGAACAGGTCAAATTCTGCTTTCTGAGTAAGAATATTATTGTATTGATACTTTAGCTGTGTTAAAAGTCTAAGGTTGCCTTGGTTCATTATTTTCTGCTTCTTTGATCTGCCCTTCTAGTACAGACAATTTGTTACGCTCTAACTTTATCCTGGCTGAGGCGTACTGTATAATGACCCCTCTAACATATGCTTTTAACGCCTCCCATGTGACCCCTACTGATGGAGCTGAATTCAGATTAGTAGATAAATAAAAATCTGTTTGGTCTTTGAGTAAACCTTTAAATGAAGGGAGATGCAACAAAGTGGAATTAAACCTCCATCTATATGATCTTTTAATAATGTCCAGTGGTGTAAGATCCAGAAATACTGGTGCATGGTCTGAAATCAATATGTTGCCAATATTACAGTTTAGCAGAGAGGGAACAATGTTTTTAGAAAATAATCTATACGTGAATATGTGTTATGTGGAGATGAAAAGAAAGTATAATCTCTGCCAGATGGATTAAGCAACCTCCAAGCATCAACAAGGCCTAGAGAAGTACACACTTGCTTTAACATAATGGCTGATCTAGGGGTCCTTGTGCCAACCGAATGGCTGCAGTCTAAAATACCGTCTACAACTACATTCATGTCTCCTGCCTATATGACCGGATATAATCACCCAAATCACACAGAATATCTTCTAAAGTGGCAAAACAAATTAGGGTCATCACTATTTGGAGCATATGTATTGGCCAAAATTTACGGTCTCCCCTGCAACTCTGCCAATATGACTATGATCCTACCCTCCTTGTCACGTTTCTCCTTTATACATTTAAACTGAAGGTTTTTATGCACCAGAGTGATCACACCCCTACTCTGACTCGAGCCAATGCTGTAAAAAACATGACCAACCCAGTCTTTACATAGTTTCTGTGACTCTTGTTCAGGTAAGTGGGTTTCTTGTAGAAAAACAATATCAAGTTTTCTAGACCTGAGACTGATCAGCACCTTTTTCTTTTTAATAGGATTCCCCAAACCTTTAACATTCCATGTGGCGAGACATAAATTACAACTATTTTGGACTGACTTGGTCAATTAGATAAGTTATGTTAGTAGTTATCTTAGGAAACCTAAGATGAAGATGCAAACAGAACACATTCAACCCCCAAACAAAAAACATTAAGAACAGAAGGTAAAAAACAAAACAAAAAACAAATCCATTGATAATTCTATAATCTCTCTGTCTTCTCAGGTTAAGAGTCTGGGTGTCATCCTAATACTCTGTCCTTTGAAACGCATGTGAACAATATTACTTGGTCTGCATATTTTACCGTAAAGGTGTAGCCCAGGGTCCTCTGGTTATCTTAATGCACCACTACCCATGCCATCAGGTGCACCCTTACCATGGGCTTTCTCAGAGAAACTCCAGGTCACCCCCTTGAACCCCAAAATAAAGGGCAGTTTGGTCAGGAGATCAAAGTTGTGTTTATTCCTATACTGGGTAACAGGCCCATCACTCATGAAGTGGATGGTTGTAAGAGTGGGCTTTTGCTCCTTCAACTTTAAAATTGGCTCAATGCGTGCCAACAAAGCTCTTTCATCATGATGAGGGCTGTCTGAGATTGTGGCTTATGATTGACTCCCATCTGAATTAGATTACATTTTAAGGTTTTATTTAAAACAACGTGAGAACTTAATGAAATCAGTAACAAGCAAAAAAGAATTTTAGAATGATAAAGAAGTCATTATTAGACTTCAAATGTATAAATATCCCCATTGTTATTTACTGCAGTCATGGAATCAAAACCCATTGAAGTGGCAGCTCTGGGAAGACCTCTGTATCCTGGTATGCTGTATGACTGCCGCAGTGATACCTTCATTTCAGGTGCTGAAAAATGCTTTTTATTCCCTTTTTCACCCAAATTTGAATCAACAAAACAGTACACGTGTGATCATTTTGAGACATACGATGAAGCACACAAATATTAAATTATTAGTCTTATAGATACAACATCAGCATGTTTACTTCAACAGTACATTGCATCCTCATGTGTAACTGTTAAAGCCATTTCTCATTTCAGGTGTTACTCTGTGGGATAAGAAGTCACTGAGTGAAGATTTGGACAGTCGTCAAAAGCCCATGACAGAATTGAAGTTCAGTAGCTCCGACTCTCTCTCTGATAAGTCCAGTCTCCTGGATGTAAGCGCTTCCCTGAAGGCCAGCTTCTTGGGAGGACTGGTGAAGGTGGGAGGATCTGGCAAGTTTCTGAGTGACACCAAATCCTCAAACCAACAGTCCAGAGTTACAATGTATTACAAAGAAACCACCAGATTTGACCGGCTCACCATGACCCATCTGGGCTCAGCTCAGATCACCTATCCTGAGGTGTTTGACCAGAAAACTGCGACTCATGTGGTCACGGCTGTACTGTACGGAGCTCAGGCCTTCATGGTGTTTGATCAGACATTTTCAGAAGAGGAAACCAAGCAGGAAATTCAGGGAAAACTGAATGTCATGGTCAAGAAGATCCCTAAATTTTCTATTGAGGGAAAAGGAGCTGTAGATATGGCAGATGGGGATAAGAAAGTGGCTGAGAGCATCTCCTGCACATTTTATGGTGACGTCCGCCTTGATCAGAACCCCACCACTTACAAAAAGGCCCTAGAGGTGTACAAGAAGCTCCCCGAAACAATGAAGGAGAATCCACAGAATGCAGTTCCAATAAAAGTCTGGCTCTATCCTCTTTCTCTTCTGGATAAAACAGCAGCTAAGTTGGTGAGAGGAATCACCACACATCTGGTTCCCAACACTGAAGATATAATAGAGGGGCTGTTAGAGGCAGAGAGGACGTGCAACGACCTCTTTAGAAAACCACTGGTAAATGTTTTCAGAGACATCAAAAAGAGGCTCAGTTTATTTCAGGGCTCTCTTAACATTTACAAAACAGTGCTCATGAAAGCAGTGGCCAGAGTCTTGCCTGCTATACGAGGAGGAGAGATGGAGGAGAAGTCGCTGGAAGACATCCTGAATATCCACTACAACTCTCCTTTTATAGCTGACATGCTTAACCAGTGGTTAGATGATGCCAAGTTTGAACTTGACCTCTTGAGTTCTCAAATCAAGAAGCTGGAGGGAATCAAAACTGAAGACTCAAACCGTCTCAAGATCCTCCTCTCTGATCCTGATATTGATGTTGTAGTGTGCTTGACCTTCACATCTCTGAAGTATGAGGACCAGGATCTTTCAAACCTGAAGGAGTTTGTGGATTCTGAAGAGTTCAAGAAGCTAGAAGTGGTAGTGAAAAAGTGCTCTAGCATGTTCATAACAGAAGAGTGGTTCAACGATCCTGATGTTGTCTCAAAGATGAGAGAGAACTTATCTCTTTTCAAAAGTTTTTCTGAGGCTAACAAAGATGAAAAGCGATACAGATTCATTATTTCTGCCATCTCCGATCCATCCAGTCCAGGCTCCTCCATCTATTTGTATGAAAAAGGGAAGCTGACAGACACAGAGTTCCAGCCTGTGTCGAAGCCTCCCCCACCAGAAGTGAAGGAGGTCCTGAAGCACAGTGTGTCCCTGAAACTACAGAAGTCCCCGACTGGAGAAACTGTGCAGTACAGAGTGGAGTACAAGCAGGTGAAAGAGGAAGAGTGGCTTGTCAAAAACACATCTGATGAAGACTTTACTCTGACAGGATTGGAGTTTGGACAGCAGTACCGGATCCGCTACGGGATTGTGGGTAAAGTGGGAGTGAGTGAAGCCAGTGACACTATCGGCCCCATAGGTAAGTGTCTTATGCACTTTTTTGCATTAATCTTTATCTTATTTTTTTTTCAGTTCTCTGCATGTATTTTTGACCCACCTGAGCTACCGTTTGTACCAGTCTTATGCACCAAAAGCATGCTTTCATTTAATTTCAATATGGGTGGTATCCGATGAAAAAAATAATTACAAAATTAATAAAAGGAGCCTATTCACAGAAACTGCAAAGATGATTTTAATATTGGTGTCAGCTAAGTGTAAAATATATGTCCATATATATATATATATATTTTCTACTCACTTCTGAAAGTTTATTATAAACAGCCACTTTTATAAAATCATGTGAAATTCACTCTTTTTCATTAATTGAATGTTATCAATAATTCATTTAAAGACATGTGTCATACGTGATGCTCGCAAACACAGCACATGACCTTGTGTAATGGCCATGTCTAGAAAACACACACTATCCTCTGTAAAAAAACACAGATTTTGCCAATGTTTGAATCAGTACATGAAATCACAGATGTTGGGTGATAACTTGACATTTATAAAACGTCTCGGGTTACTTGTGTAACCCTGGTTCCCTGAATAAGGGAACGAGACGCTGCGTCATATGACATTATGGGAACCCATAACGTCATATGACGTAGCGTCGACAGTTCCCATGAAAGGGAACTAATCCTGTCTGAATAGAGATATAGTGTCATAGTTCAATTTCAAATGAGTATGAAGTTATCATTTGGAGTTAAAATTTTTGTACATCAGTATTTATCTGGAGAGAGAGAGAGACAGACTGAGATTGAGAAGATTTAACAACATTTTAAACAAAAAATAACATCTAAATTGTGACAGAAAGTTGTTGATAAAGTTGTTGATAATGTTTAAATATACATGCAAATACAGTGTAAAAATAAAAAGAAACTAGTACAATCATTTTAAATTCATTTAGTCTCAATTACCAATCGTACAATCTTAATTTAAACCGAACAATGATTTTACAAGATATGAGACCATTCCTATTTCCCTTTTTTGTCCTTACTTTAATCCTTCACCATGGCAACGCCATTTGAGATATCCTATAATTGTTAGCAATTTAGCATCTTCAATGTCTTTGTTTCATGTTGACAGTGTTTGGTGGCGATTGCATGACTCTACAAGGAGCACATAAAGTCTTTGATTATTCGCTTGATTATTCAAAAGATCCACATTCAAACCAAAATATCTGTCTTCCTGTTGGTCAGAGCTAATGACAGTAAATTAGAAAGTTGTCTGGCTTAATGAGATCAATATGTGTACCAAGTTTGTTGACTATAAGTAAAAATAACCCACCTACACACTTTTGTCAAAAGGTGGCGTTACAGAGCCCCTCCTCCCCGCCCGTTTCTAAGGCTTTGCTCATGTCTACTGGTTGACATCTCTGACGTGAGTTTCATGCTATTTGAAGCATGTTAAGACTCTCAAAAGCATCCGAAATTAATAGTAAAGTTTGATGCGTTGCCATGGCAGCAGTGTTTGAGATATCACAATTCTTTTCACAGGTCTCCATATCTTGACATTATTCTGATGAAGTTTGAAGCAAATCGGGTAAAAATAAGACAGTGATCTCAAAGTATGTTGAAAGTGACACACTTTCTGCTGCCAGTTGGTGGCGCTATAACTTTGACTCTCAATAGTCACATCCATTTATCAAATTCCAGAGCATGCGTTTTTCAAACAACCTGTAATAGCCGACTTCCTGTTGAGCTGGCATTTAACTTAGAGCACAAAAGTGTTCAGCCCGATGAGGGTCTATATGTGTAGTGAGTTTCATACAAATATGTGTAAGCCTGTTTGATATACAGACCAAGTTTTCAGACCCCATACAAGGGAGCGCCGTAGAGCCCCTGTGCCATGCCTAGGTACCAGCCTCTGTGCCGTCCTAGTGGCCGCAGATTCCAATGTGTGTGCCAATTTTCAAGAGTTTTTGAGCACGTTAAGGCCCCCCAAAAACCCCAGATGGTTGAAAAACATCCTTAGAAAAAAAATAGAGCCCTGCGCCTGAGTGGCTTGGGCCCTAAAAAGTTAAAAGTGGCCTATGTGTTCTCACTACTTTAATTCAATTTAAATCAATTCAATTCACATTTACTTGTATAGCACTTTTTCACAATACATATTGTTTCAAAGCAGCTTTACAGAACGCATGTCAACATTAGAGTTGACTTTGCCTAAATTGTGTAATTTCAGAAATGTACATATACAAATCACACAGTTAGCTAACAATGTAATAATTTAAAGGTAGAAACAACAAGCTCATGGAAGTAATAAATACATGTTAACAATAATTAGGATATATAGCAATATTTGGAATGCATTACGTGAATGCTTGGCTAAAGAGATGCGTCTTTAATCTAGATTTAAACTGGGTGAGCGAGTCTGAGCCCCGAACATTATCAGGAAGGCTATTCCAGAGTTTCGGAGCCAAATGTGAAAACACTCTCCCTCCTTTAGTGGACTTAACTATCCTAGGTACAACCAGAAGTCCAGAGTTTTGTGATCTTAAAGAGCGTGAAGGATTGTAGGGCGATAGAAGATCAGTTAAGTACACAGGAGCTAAACCATTTAGAGCCTTATAGGTCATTAGCAATACTTTATAATCGATACGGAACTTAATGGGTAACCAGTGTAGAGATGATAAAATTGGTGTTATATGATCATATTTTCTTGACCTGGTAAGAACTCTAGCAGCTGCATTTTGTACTAATTGTAGCTTGTTTATTGAGGAAGAAGGACAACCAGCTAATAATGTATTACAGTAATCTAGTCGAGACGTCATGAAAGCATGAACTAACTTTTCTGCATCAGAAATAGATAACATATTCCGTATCTTAGCAATGTTTCTGAGGTGGAAGAAGGCTGTTTTTGTAACATATGAAATATGATTTTCAAAGGACAGTTGCTGTCTATATAAAGATGGTACTCAGCCAGAATGTGTTTTTTTTGACGTTGCACTTTGTGGAAGGAATTCATTTTTGCTCTTGAGCACTAAGTGGCGCTATAGCCGTGGATTTTCACGTTATGGAGTATCAGCTCGTTTTCGTGAGTAGCAGTCAACTCCATGTGGAGATTAAAAAAATACTATCAATAAGATTTTTTGGTAACACTTTACTTGAAGGGGTGTGCAAACTGACTGACACCTTCATAATCTTGACATGACACGTGTCATGAATATGAAGGAGGTTTTATGCATGTTTATGACAACTGTCATTAAATTTCATTCGCTCAATTATGTCATTTTTAATGCAAAGATGACATTGTTTTGAGATGTCTTTGTTACGACAACTTGACATAAACCAACACATCATAACCTGTCAGTGTCTTTGTCATGACAACATGACATTAGCAAAACATCATAACCTGTCATAAACATGACATAGCAGATTAATTATCAAACTTAAAAAACTACTTAGCTTTATGGGTTAACATTACATTACATTATTTTGGTAACACTTCAGTATAGGGAACACATATATAACGATTAACTATGACTTTTCCCTCAATAAACTCTTAATTTACTGCTTATTATAGTTAATTGTTAAGTTTAGGTATTGGTTAGGATTAAGAATGTAGAATAAGATCATGCAGAATAAGGCATTAATATATGCTTTATAAGTACTAATAAACAGCCAATATTTTAGCCATATGAATGCTAATAGTAATAAGCAACTAGTTAAAAGACCCTAAAATAAAGTGTTACCATTATTTATAACAGTGTCATCTTTTACGAAATTTGAAATTGTCTATTATCTGACCTTCTGTTGGTGGAAACTTAAAAAACAAAAAAAGAAACAAAAAACATGAAATGAAAAATAGTCATGACGCTGTTATAAAATTATTTGTCAGAGTATTGTCACTTAATGACATTTTAATGACAAGTTCAATTTGTACCACTGTACTTGAGCTCAAGATACATATTTATGACACTATTATAATGGCCTCATGTCAAAACCAACTACATGACAGTTTAATGCAATGTTAACCGATAAAGCTAAATGATGTCAAGTTGTCATGACAAAGACACTGACAGGTTATGATGTGTTGGTTTATGTCAAGTTGTCATAACTCGGACATCTCAAACAATGTCATCTTTGCATTAAAAATGACATAATTGAGCGAATGACACTTAATGACAGTTGTCAAAAACATTCATAAAACCTCCTTCATATTCATGACACGTGTCATGTCATGATTATGAAGGTGTCATGTCAGTCTTATGCACACCCCTTCAAGTAAAGTGTTACCGATTTTTTAAATCACATTGACATAACCTTTTATGTAGTAAGTGTAAGCATCTGCTGTTTATAATGAATTCAAAAAGTACAGTAAATGTCAAAATCGTTTACTTTTTAATGGACTGCGCTTTAATGCAGTACTAATACCCCATATTTCATTTAAAAAAAAAATTTATTTAAAGGAACACTCCACTTTTGAAAATATGCTCATTTTTCAACTCCCCTAGAGTTAAACAGTCAAGTTTTACCGTTTTCGAATCCATTCAGCCGATCTCCGGGTCTAGCAGTACCACTTTTAGCATAGCTTAGCATAGTTCATTGAATCTGATTAGACCGTTAGCATCTCGCTCAAAAATGACCAAAGAGTTTAGATATTTTTCCTATTTTAAACTTAACTCTTCTGTAGTTAAATCGTGTACTAAGACAGACAGAAAATGAAAAGTTGTGATTTTCTAGGCCGATATGGCTAGGAACTATACTCTCATTCCGGCGTAATAATAATCAAGGAACTTTGCTGCCATACCATGGGTGCAGCAGGAGCAATGATATTACGCAGTGCCTCTCACAAAAGTCTCCATGGTTCAAGGCACGCTCCATGAGCAAGCAGAGGATCACAGGTGCTGCGTAATATCATTGCTGAAGACTTGACTGGATTCATGAAGATCAGCAGTGATGTGACTGGATTAATAAAGATCAGCAGTGATTTGACTGGATTAATAAAGATCAGCAGTGACGTGAATGGATTCGTGAAGATCAGTAGTGACGTGACTGGATTCATGAAGATCAGCAGTGACGTGACTGGATTCATGAAGATCAGCAGTGACGTGACGGATTCATGAAGATCAGCATGATTTGACTGATTCATGAAATAGATGACGTGACTGGATTCATGAAGATCAGCATGAGACTGATTCATGAAGATTTGATTTGACTGATCATGAGATCAGCAGTGACGTGAATGGATTCGTGAAGATCATATGCGTGACTGGATTCATGAAGATCATGAACTGGATCTGAAGCATGATTGACTGGATTCGGAAGATCAGCAGTACGGAATGGATTCATCACAGTGACTGACTGGATTCATGAAGATCAGCAGTGATTTGACTGGATTCATGAAGATCAGCAGTGACGTGACTGGATTCATGAAGATCAGCAGTGATTGACTGGATTCATGAAGATCAGCAGTGACGTGACTGGATTCATGAAGATCACAGTGACTGACTTCATGAAGATCAGCAGTGATTTGACATGAAGATCAGCAGTGACTTGACTGGATTCATTGAAGATTCAGTGACGTGACTGGATTCATGAAGATCAGCGTTGACTGGATTCATGAAGATCAGCAGTGACGTGACTGGATTCATGAAGATCAGCAGTGATGTGACTGGATTCATGAAGATCAATGACGGACTGGTTCATGAAGATCACCTGGATTCAGATATTATGTGACTGGATCATGAAGATCTCAGTGACTGACTGGATTCATGAAGACAGTGATTTGACTGATTTCATGAAGATCATCATGGACATGAAAGATCAGTGACTTGACTCTGAAGATCATCAGTGATTTGACTGATTCATGAAGATGAGATCAGAAGATCAGTGATATCATTATGAAGATCAGCATTATGACTGGATTCATGCATGATTTGACTGGATTCATGACGATCTCAGTGATTTGCATGATTTGACTGGACATGAGATCAGCAGTGATTTGACTGGATTCATGAAGATCAGCAGTGATTTGACTGGATTCATGAAGATCAACTGTGACGTGACTGGATTCATGAAGATCAGCAGTGATTTGACTGGATTCATGAAGATCAGCACGGATTCATGAAGATCAGCAGTGATGGATTCATGAAGATGCACTGGTTCATGAAGATCAGTGACGTGACTGGATTCATGAAGATCAGCTATGATTGACTGGATTCATGATCAACTGGATTCATGAAGATCAGCAGTGATTGACTGGATTCATGAAGATCAGCAGTGACGTGACTGGATTCATGAAGAAGCTGATTGACTGGATTCATGAAGATCAGCACGTGACTGGATTCATGAAGACAGCATGATTTGACTGGATTCATGAAGATCAGCTGACTGGATTCATGAAGATCAGCAGTGACGTGACTGGATTCATGAAGATCAGCAGTGATTTGACTGGATTCATGAAGATCAGCAGTGATGTGACTGGATTCATGAAGATCAGCAGTGACGTGACTGGATTCATGAAGATCAGCAGTGATTTGACTGGATTCATGAAGATCAGAAGCGAATGAAGATCAGCTGTGACGTGCCTGGATTCATGAGATCAGCAGTGAATGACTGGATTATTGAAGATCAGCAGACTGATTCATGAAGATCAGCAGTGATTGACTGGATTCATGAAGATCAGCAGTGATTTGACTGGATTCATGAAGATCAGCAGTGATTTGACTGGATTCATGAAGATCAGCGATGGATTCATGAATGCGTGACTTGCTGGATTCATGAAGATCAACTGTGACGTGACTGATTCATGACAGATTCATGAAGATCAGCAGTGATGTGACTGGATTCATGAGATCATTTGACTGGATTCATGAAGATCAGTGACGTGACTGGATTCATGAAGATCAGCAGTGACGTGACTGGATTCATGAAGATCAGCAGTGATTTGACTGGATTCATGAAGATTTGTTGACTTGGATTCATGAAGATCAGCAGGATGATTCATGAAGATCAGCAGTGATGTGATGGATTCATGAAGATCAGCAGTGAGTGACTGGATTTGAAGACAGCAGTGGACTGGTTCATGAAGATCAGCAGTTGACTGGATTCTGATCAGCCATGGATTCATGAAGATCAGCAGTGATTTGACTGGATTCATGAAGATCAGCAGACATGAAGATCAGGAACTGGATTCATGATTCAGAAGATCAGCAGTGACGTGACTGGATTCATGAAGGAAGTTGATTTGACTGGATTCATGAAGATCAGCTGTGTCATCATTGAGATCAAGATTGATTTGACATGAAGATTAGCATGAGAGATTCATGAAGATCGCAGACTGATTCATGAAGCAGCAGTGATTTGATCAGACAGCAGTGACTGGATTCATGAAGATCAGCAGTGACTGGATTCATGAATCATGACCTGGATTCATGAAGATCAGCACTGGATTCATGAAGATCAGCAGAAGATGACGTGCCTGAGATCAGCACATGAAGATCAGCAGTGATTGACTGGATTCTGGACAGATCAGTGATTTGACTGGATCATGAGATCATGATTGACTGGATTCATGAAGATCATCATGGATTCATGAAGATCAGCAGTGATTGAGATTCATGAGATCAGCATGATGACTGGACTCAGCACCGATTGATTTGACTGGATTCATGAAGATCAGCAGTGATTTGACTGGATTCATGAAGATCAGCAGTGATTTGACTGGATTCATGAAGATCAGCAGTGATTTGACTGGATTCATGAAGAATTGAGTAACAGTCCAAGGTCAAACACAAGAATCCAGAATCCAGGGGAAACTCTCAGAAATGTCAGATGGGGCTAAACAAGACTTCACATAGAGGTGTGGGTGCAGATGTCTTGTGTGAGTGAGTGATTGTATAATGGGTAGCAGGTTCAGGGTGACCAGTCCAGAGTATGAGGGTAGATGGGAAATGGAGTCCAAATGATGTGTGTAGTCCAGACTGGACTGCCCTCTGGTGGCAATGATGGGCACTCTCACTGGTGATCGTGACAGTCACTGTATTTTTAGTATATTTATCATGAAATAAATGTATTTTAAATACAATGAAGTATATTTATTTTACAATAGGATTATGCATTAAAGTAATCCCTAGTGGTTTAATCGAAGTCTTATGAAGCGATAAGATTACTGTGTATTATGAACAAAGAAATTTGAGTCCTGTTCCCTGTCTAATCAGATCTGTGATCAGTTCATGTGTTCAGAAGACAAATCAAATATGGTGTCAATAATGATATCAATCCCTCAGTAGTGGTTGTGTCAGGATTTGGCTCTGTAAACATCATTTCTCTAAATATCTTCTCTGTTGGAGGATTTCTGCATGTGTTAGTAATGGATGATGGGATGATTTTCTCCTGATTATAATCTCACTCTTCATGTCTCTTGATTTCCACAGAAGCTGATCCCAAGACCAGGAACGATTTCCTACAATGTAAGTCACTGAGAAAACAAGCAGAGTGTGTTCATGTTCTTCCTGGAGAAGGTACATTAGATACATTAAAAGATCAGATTGATGATTCCTGATTGTGATGTGTTTTTATCTCCATCAGATTCCCATCAGTTCACTGCGGATCCGAACACAGCGAATGAATACATCAATCTGTCTGAGGGGAACACAGTGATTACTTACACTAAAACAGATCAGTCGTATCCTGATCATCCAGACAGATTTGATGTGCGTCAGGTGTTGTGTAGAGAGAGTGTGTGTGATCGACGCTGTTACTGGGAGGTTGAGTGGAGTGGAGAATTTTGTGTGTCTATATCAGTGTCATATAAGAGCATCAGGAGGAAGGGAGGGATTGAGTGTTTGTTTGGACGTAATGATCAGTCCTGGAGTTTGGACCGCTCTCCTTACAGTTACTCATTCATACACAATGACATAGAGACTGAACTCCCTGTAGAGCCCATCAGCAGTAGAGTAGGAGTGTATGTGGATCACAGTGCAGGAACTCTGTCCTTCTACAGCGTCTCTGACACAATGAGCCTCATCCACACAGTCCAGACCACATTCACTCAACCGCTCTGTCCTGGGTTTGGGATTGGTTATAAATCATCAGTGAAACTGTGTTGATGAATCAGAACTGATCAGGGGTTCCCAAACTTTTCAGGCCACGACCCCCAAAATACTGATGCCAGTGTCTCGTGACCCCACTATCCTCAGAGGAGGTTAAAGTACACAAATGTTGAGCACAATGGCGCACACGCACTAACACCTGTACATCATCTGTGTGCAGTGTGTATTGTTTTCCGTGCCCATATTAACGGATTAGAGCATTCACACTGCACGCGGATGCGGTCCGGCAGTGCGTTCCACAAGCGCACAGTCTATTAAAAGAATTAAAACTGAATTAAAACGATAGCGCACTGTTTGCATTCAAATAAACATGTATTTGATGAGAAAAACTAGTAATTTCACCATAGATGCATGTCATTTAAAGTCTCTGTTACACAGTTTACACATGGCTTTTTTGCCTCGGGTAAAGCAAGGAAATGGACACATTACCATAAGTTCCTTATGACCTGAGGGACTTCTTGAAATTCACGAGTTCACACTTACAAATAAGTCAGATAAATTAATTGGTAAAAGTATTTGCCGTGCTGTCCGGGGAGAGGGCTTCGAGCTCAGTGATTGGCCGAACAAAGAGCACCCCACCCCCCAACCCCCCCGTAATGATTGGGTAGCTTATTTGACTTATTTGACTACGTTAATAAAACATAGACAAAAACAGGTCACTTGTCTTTTTATTATTTTAAGTTTTACTTTTCAATGTTTGTGATTTTAACAAAATGCTTATGTTTAAATGTTGTGCCACTTGCGTGAACAACGTAATATATAGATCAAAAGTATTACTATCTATAAAGAAATGAACTGAATAAAACATTTAAATGTGTATCTATGAAATAGTGTAAGAGAATCACAATGCTGACACGCCATGTTCAGTAACAAGTTTTGGATTTGAAATAAAAATAAGTAAATGTTGTGTTTGTGATGTACAGTCATGGATCAGTTGCGCACTGCAAACGCCACATATGTGAAAACACAATAGCGCGTGCTGCATATGAACTGATAATGCTTCTCCGCTCTCCTCCGCTGGCCTTCCTGCACTGTCTTTGATCGATATTAACCAATGTTTCATTTCGACAAAAATAATATCCAAAGCCTAAAGAATGACCTACGTGCACGTCAGAATGTTTAACATGGTGCTGTGAACTGACCTGCTGCACTGATGCTGTTGATAACGTGCTTAATCTGTCGTAATCACCTCAGGAGTCACGGCCCCGGGGAAGGAAAACCAAAAGGAAATTTATTCTGGAAATTTGAGTATGTAAAAGTGTGGAATTCTGAAATGGAAAATGTGTAGGAACCCTGATCCTCATATAGATCAGTGTGTCTGATGGTGTGTATCAGCAATTGTTATGTGTTATTTATTTCAGTGTCACATGATCCTTCAGAAATCATTCTGATATGATGATTTGATACTCAGTTATTATCAATGTTGGAAACAGTTGTGCTGATGAATATTTTTATAACCTGTGATGCTATTTTCAGGATTCACTGATTAATAAAAAGTTAAAAAGAACAGAATTTATTCAAAATAGAAATCTTTTCTCACAATATAAATCTTTACTATCACTTTTTATCAATTTCACACATCCTTGCTGAATAAAAGTATTAATTTCTTTCAAAAAAGAAAGAAAAAAATGACTGACCCCCAAATTTTGAACAGTAGTGTATATTGTTACAAAAGATTTCTATTTAAATAAATGCTGTTCTTTACATTTTTATTCATCAAATAATCCTGAAAAAAGTATCACAGGTTATAAATATATTAAGCAGCACAACTGTTTCCAACATTAATAATTGAGCATCAAATCATCATATCAGAATGATTTCTGAAGGGTCATGTGACACTGAAGACTGGAGTAATGATGCTGAAAATGATCACAGGAATGAATGATATTTCACTATATATTCACATAGAGAACAGAAGATTTAAATTGTAGTTATGTTTCACAATATTACAATTATTTCTGTATTTTTGATCAAATGTTCATGTTATAGACTGGGGGATGCACAGGGGGCGTGTCCTCAATAGCCCTGCAGTAGGTCATGTGACTGTGATTGAGGAATCAGGGAAAAAATTCACCTAAAACGGCATTAAATCTGGTCGTTTTAACCAAAATTATGCCTCAAGATCTTCTTTTCAACTACATTTAAGTACCCTGTTATAGGCTAACCTGCAATTTTGCAAATTCCCTGTTTATTCCCATTAATTCCCATATATTACCATTAATTCCCATGGAAAGTTTCCAGCTTTGAAAATTCCTGGAATTTTGCAACCCTAAACTTTACCCAGCTGGGATTTTCAGCAGGGACGTGCACAGGGGGGTTGCTCAGGTTGCCCGGGCAACTGCCCATATGCCCTTCTCGACTCACGTTGCCCTTCCGAGGTGGAAAAAATAAATTAAAAAAATCGTACAATGGATGCAGAATTTCACGTAGGCCTAGATAAAAAAAAAAAAAAAAAATCGCAAAGCTTCATTCACTTCCATATTCGGGCACCCGTCCGAAAGTGAAAGTCAGTAGGGGAAGGGCAAACTCTGTTTACGTGGCTGCAGCGCTGCACGCGACCGGCACCTGAGCTGAGCCTGCATGAGCGGCACTAGAAGGAGATTGTCGCGGTTGTCGGGTGAGACGACTTAATGTTGTCGGAAAGGTGATAAAGACCCTGTTATTCTCTATTTTTTTTTTTTTTTTTTTGAGGTTGGGGGGGGGGGGTGCATTGGTAGGGGAGTGCCCTTTTTTTTAGGTCAGAGCAGCTGCCCCTCAAAATTCCTGTGCACGTCCCTGATTTTCAGTACACAGATGGCGCGCTAGTTGGAGCTCTTTTTCTGCAAAACCAACGTACTCACGAATCCGAGGAAAATGAGGTTCAAAGAGCAGAAAGAATAATAATCTGTAATCCCCACTCCCGACAAGATGATAACAGCATCCGTAACGCATCTGTTAACAGAGTACGCACAAATAACACACAAACAACTGTGAACTCTTTCCCAACATCCAGTCGCTCTGACTGGCACACTTTTATTGAACAGGATAAGCACGTGTGATCGTTCAGTCATCGATTAGGTCACATGACATTCACTCGGCACTGTGATTGGATTGCCTGTCACACAGAGAAAAACAAAGCTGGGAAAATAAGATACAAATATATAAATGAATACAAATGAGAACATAATACTTATACGTCTCAACACCCCCACTTGCTCAAACATTTGTCATTTCATCATTTCATCAAGTACTCAAAATTCATTCACCAAACATAAATTAAAGTTCTGTAACTTGAGCTTTGTTGCTGGTTCTGTTAGTACATCTGCATCCGTATCATCAGTTGGACAGTACTCCAGACTAATTCTGCCTTCATTTATATCTTACAAAATGATATTTGATGTCCACATGTTTAAGTTTAAGTATAAACACTCCTGTACAGTTGTGGCTAATGCCATATACTCACAAGTGGACACGAGTTTTGGTCTTCCATGAGACCAGTGGAGCGTTTTTGTTCAGGCTAATGCAGGAGTGCTTCGTCCATCACTGACGTCAGCTGCCCAGTTCACGTCACCGTCCGCATGCATCAAGTTCTCATTCACAGCTTTCCTGTAGCACAGTTCTTTGTCTTGTGTGCCTTTCAGATATCTTAAAACATGCTTGACATATATTCCTCTGCTCTGTGGTTGGCTTCGTAAAGTATTGTGACAGTTACTCCAGATTTTAGGTCTGGTCTTGTACATGTCGTCAGGTGGATCAAGCTGCTGCCTCCCTGTATTTTCTGACATCTCTCATTATCTCAGCATCATCACTATAGTCTAGTCTTTGTTCGCAGGGCTCTAGACTTACCTTTTTTCATTTTTCTCAATATACCCGTGTTGTGACATTTTAACACAATCTTGTGCATAATCAATGCCAAGAAAATGTGTTAACTTCCCCAAGTCCTTCATTTTAATCTTTGACATGAGCATCTCTCTCACATTTTTAAGCACATTCATATCACTGGCAGCAATAATCAAGTCATCAACCCATATGATTATGAAAACTTTCTCAGTTTCTGTAACCTTTGTGTAAACACAGTGATCAGTTTGGAACAACGAAAAGGTGCATTACCGCCACCTACTGATCTGGAGTGTGGAGTGTACACAGATTTGGAAGAAAGAAATACAAAACAAACAGATTAACTAGATTCTATCTGTTGTTCCTGTATTTTCTCAGATATTTGCCTGTGAAACTGCATTCGCTGTTCTTTTTTCTCTAGCTCCACCCCTTGAACTCCAGGGGTCAAAGTTCACAGCTCTCATTGGACAAAATGACGCTCTCAGATAACACCATAAAATGCAGTTCTTGTATTATTATACACACGTACTGTTTTTCCCATTATTCCCTTTCAAAATAAATAAATGAATAAATAGATGTGTATCTGCTGAATGTCACGATCAAACCTAATGAATCCTGAGACACACAGATGACGGGATATTCTGAGGAGAAACAGCCTCAAAATGACACTGTGTGTCCAATCTTGTGAGATTCAGCCACATGGTGGCGCTATAATAAACAGCATTGCATTTCTGCCTTTGACTCTGTATCAATCCAAACACTGCTTCATGAATTCACACAGAGCCACGAGATGTCAGAAGATGACAAACCTCCTCTATATGATAAGGGAGTATGACTGACAGCTCTTATAATTGTTTATCTTACATTATTTGTCGTACCGTGGTCAGTATCAGCGTATGTCGGCGTATTGTGATCTTCAAGCAGGAGATGGATGAAATAATCTGGCAATATATAATGACTAAAGTATTACTGATTCATGCTGATATCAAACTCATTTATATGTGTTGAATATATGTGAAATTTGTTCAATAAAAAGATGAAATATTCTGAATTGTGATGCGCCTGTTTTCTCCATAATTTATGCACTTTAGTTACTGACTAGGAAAAAACGCTGAACTGATTTAAGCTGAACATTGACACTTTTGTCTTTTTAATGCTGCTTTACAGGAGAATTTAATTCTGTTTGCATCATTCAATAATTTAATATGGTCACATGACTGTAAAATCCAATAAAATGATGTATTCAAACTGCCATATTCAACATACAGTCAAACTAAACATTATTCAGACATTTTTGATATATTTGTTCTAGTGGGAGCAGGACACTGTATGTAACAGGGTTGAAAAGAATCATTTAATTGAATCAGTTTATGTTTGAATTCCATAAAATAAGGTATTTTGTTTTATTAATTTGTGTTCAAAAGCCTCCCTCTTGTGGCCGATAATGGTACTGCAGATGTAGTATTTTGTCCTCCTTCTGTTTCCGTACCGCAGCAGATTCGAGTGTCGCCGCTGCGTGTCACTACCATATCATTATATAATGTCTTTGGGTGTGTCTCAATCTGCTCCCTAGTTCAGCAGTCAGGACACTGATCAGGGAGTTTTAAAGTCTGTCTCAATCCCAGAATCCTTCCAGGGCACTGAAACCTTCGCTCCCTAAAAAGTCCCACAATGCACCGTGAAAACCAGGGATCATCGATGCTCACTGAGTTCTGAAGCGCGAAACTTGAATCACGTGAGTCGACTCACTACACATATAATAAACAAATAATACAGACCAATATTTTATTATATTTCAGCATAAACATACATGGCTAGACAGGTAATGAACACAATCTGGCTAACATTTGTCATTTATTTATGGCTGAACTGTTGCACGTATATGTAACAAGCAAAGAATTTATCATAATGTACTTTAAATGACATTCCAAGTAATGTCAGAAAGAGATCAGCTCTGCTGTTGTTCATAAACACCAGTAGTGATGTTGTACAATGAGGACGCTGTCACGTCACCGGAAACAGAGTCAGAAGTGTCCCAGTGTGTAGTGAACCAGCGCCCGAATCCCTGAACACACTGGCTGCGTCCCAAACCGCCTACTTCTCTACTATATAGTGGGGGAAAGCAGTAAACAAAGAAAGCAAAACCTGAAACAAAAATATAAAGTAAGATCATTTTGTAACGTCTGAAACAGAATCAGAGGACACTGTGCTGCTGAAAGGACTGCTTCAGTGTGACGACGGTGTATTTTTGTAGGATGTGAATGTCCTCAGACTGGAGAGCCACAGCAGATCCTGGGAAGGCATTATTATAGGCTAGTGATCATCACTACCTACTTATGATTTATTCAGCACCTCCAATCTGACCATCCCTGCTGTTTCCTGCGATACTAAAGTCAATTACACTTTCTGTGTTGTGACCACTGTTATCATTCATACATACTAATCCCAATTCTTCTCTAATGAATGCATTCGCGTCTGTCTTTTGACTGAAATCACTTTATCCATGTCTGTCCACACACAGTTACTCCATTACAAGGGTTATAATAATGCATTATTGTTATAATTCATGCTTTTTACTGCTGTTACTTCATGCTCTTTTCTATCCTCACCTGACTAAGAAAACAGTTGAGCAGAAAACAGGTCTTGAGAGCTTCTTTAGATCACTGCAGTTTAAGGAGGAAATACTCAGTGATGGAGCTGACTGATGAATTTACACATGGTTTGTCTTAAAGCTCATTAAAAACACCAGATGAACTTGATTTTCACCTCAGGAGGACTTTAAATTGAGTGACATGTCTGTTTTATAACACAGTGATGGACATTTGTTCCAGAACAAGTCATTTCAGTCATCAGGTTAGATCTGATTGTCACATACAGCAGCTGGAAGATGTTTGTAGATGATCTCAGCTGTATTCTCAATGAATCCGGCCCTCGTCTGATCTTCTTTCACTCTAGTTTATACACTAACATACAGTTCGGTGTAGAGCTGTCGTCATGTTTGTAGAGCTGCTGTTTTCAGTGTTCAGTGTGGTGAAAGGACAAATGTTTTTCTTGTCCAGCAGAAGTGAGTCAGTGACAGAAGATGGCGTCAGAGGATGAGGAGACTCCATGTGGAAAACTATATCTTCTGTGCTGTTGCTGTTGCAGAGGTCTGAAGATTCAATCATCTAGTTCATACACTCTTGTAATGCTGTGAAGCTTTCTGTCACTATTGATCTGTAAATTATTTTCTCTTTAATACTTTTCAACAGAAGGTGAACCAACATTAGCATAGCTGTAGATCTTTGAGCCAGATTCAACAATAACTTTAATTGGAGAATAATAATTTTAAATGGGGAAAATCTCATTATGAAATAAATGTTTTCCTCTAATACACACTGCTCACAATAAATCCTAGCCTTTTATTCACTAGTTTTTGCCCAGATAACAGCTCCGAGTCTTCTCCTGCCACTGGTTCTTTTGCTCCTCCATCTTTGTCCAGCTGTTCAGCTGAAATTAAAGATTGGCTTTCAGATAACTTCCTGAAGATACATGGCAACAAAACTGAGGCCTTACTTGTTGGCACTAGATTTGCTTTATCTAAATCTTTGTACAATAATGCAATCTGTCCGTCCTCACAGGATAAAAGTTTGGGAGTTATCATGGATAGCACACTATCCTTTGAAACTCAATGAATAATAATACAGCAGTTCTTCTTCCCGCACTAGTCACTTCACGTTTAGACTACTGTAAAGCTCTTCTCTCTGGTGTTCCCTCTACATTTCTACATGAGCTTCAGTTCAATCATGACAACTCTCGGAGTGAACAGCATTTATTAGCATGGAGCATGGAGCGTGTACATAGGCTGCATTTCGGCGGACGAGATCCGCTACGCTGATCAGTTTAGTCAGAATAACATGGAAGGAAAGGCTGCTGCAGAATGATAGTCTTTGTCTTGTGTAGTGATCTGTATTTTTACCTTGGGTGTTATGAAAGGCGCCATTAAATAAAATTCATTGTTATTACCGATATTAAAAATCATGGTTGTTACTGTCCAGTGTATCACAGTCAGTTTTTATGGATGTCGGGAAGAAGGCCGAGATCATTTAAAGTGTATCAGTCAGGTCATTTCTCATGCTTTAACTCAAGTCTAATAGTGTTTCGCGTGTCCTGGACTCTTGTGTTCTGCTGTTCTTGTTCTCCCGTTGATCAGTTGTTCCCAGGTGAATGTTATCTTCAGTCAGCCATCCTGTGAAACATGGAGGCAGACAGAGACATATCCAGCTGCAGACCCGCAGAACAGGAAGTGAGGGGCGGTGCTTAACTGTCATATCTATCCATACATGTCATTTTATTTTGTTAAATATAAGCTGTTTTCACATGGATTTTGATCAGATCGATGTCTACAGTATTTAACAGCAATTATTTTAAATAAAGTAATTTTTCTGATAATATGCATAAGATATCATGATGTACAAAGAGCAAAACTTTAAAACAGCCTGTTGGTCATGCTGAATGTCAATGAATGGTACAAACACTAGTTTAAGCTGTTCTGGTCCTAAGCTGGTCATGGACATAAACCAGCTCTAAACAGCTGCCATGCTTCAAAACATATGCTGATTTTCAGCAGGGTTATTGGGATGAAAACGCTAAGATTGTCCATCTCCACATTGTCATGTGTAGATATAATGGTATGATTTTATAGTTATGTTGGATAATGCTCTTTCTGGGTCAAAAGCCTTTTAAAGGTGTTAAACCTGAATCGGTGATCTCCACTCACTGATCAAGTAAGAGAGTGTGCTGGAAACAACACGGACACACTTTAATAGTTTGTGACTATGAAGGCTTTACATTTTTAGATACAACATAATCTTGTTTAAAAAAAATGATAATATACATTATTTGTGGTGGAATTGACTTTTTTTTTTTTTTTTTTTTTGATCAAGCATGACTTTGACGAGTTCAGGGCAGTAATTCATTAATTCATCACATCATTTCCTGTTCCTTCAAACAGTTCAAAGTAATTAGTTTGTATTATATTGTTTCACTTTATTTTTTCATTCTGATTGCTTAGCAGGTTTGAAATAGTTGCTGTATTAGTTTATTACTGGATTTCTGTTTCATGTATTGTTTCAATGCATTTTATGAATAAAATCTACAAACATAATTCCATCAGGTAAAGCTTTAAGCATGATACATGACTTTACAAACATTTGACATATGAAATAAATATCGTTCAGTTTTTTCCACAGAGTCTAAAGCTCTTTTCACACAATTAATGTTCTCTGATCCAACCTGCTACATTTCTTAATTATGAAATTAACATTTGATTCTGCTCAGCCGACAGCAAGAAGGCACAGGCTCACAGAACGGAGAGAGGACCTGAAGACGAGATGGACACAAAACCAAATATTCTAATCTAACAAGAATGTCTGTGTGTCAGTTGGTGTCTATTGGTTGATGTCTATACCGTTAAGAACCAATAGATCTACTGGACACCAGTGTGAACATTAGGACTTTCTTTGATTTGATGATAATCATTTTGATTCACACACACGCTCACACTCACACTCCTGCCCCAACCACAAAGTCACGCCAGTGTCTCCCTGCGGGTACAAGGCAAAAGGAGGAGACGAAATGGAAAGTTATGTTGACACATGACCCATATGAACAATTTAGTGTGAATTCTACTAAACAACACATATATTTAATAACAGTATGATTTCTGTATATTACAGAAGGATAAGCTTAATGTCATCACATTATAACACTGAAAAATAAGCAGAGAGTGTTATTTTTAAATCTATTTTGTTGTGTTCTAGTCTGTGTGTGTGTGTGCGTGTGTGCATGCGTGCGTGCGTGCACGTGTGTGTGTGTGTGTGTTGAAGATAGGCTGTTTTTTGACTGGCTGAGTTTTACTGTCGTGAATGATGAAAAACCAGTTTCATTTGTTTTCCTGAAATGGTCCTGGTTCAACTGGTTTCTTCATTTTTCTGCACTCGTGACATGGTTACAGTATTTCATACACAAGCCTAAGCCGAAAGGAGGTGTTTTCTGTCGTGTGTGTGTGTGATGATTATACTGCTCTGAACTGCAGCTGTACACTAGTGTACTGTACTCTGATGTACTGCAGTTTAAAAGCACTAAACTGTCCTACAGTGTTTCAGTGTGTTGGAAACATGATGGAAATGGAAATAACTAATGCATGAATACATTCTCACTGAGTCAACTGTAAACAACATTTTTGTTATTATGCAAGTGTCTTACGTCGACAGCTTTTATATTTCACTATATTTATTGCTAGATAAATAATGTGTTACTTATGTGACAATACCGAATGGAGAGGGATGTTAATCACCATTTAAATTTAATCCGACTATGCCACCCTGGTGGGAGGCCAGGGAAATAACTCCCAATAAAGAAAGACACACAGGTAAGTTTCACCAACCGAAGGCAAAGAATTAAAAGAGACATGAGTACCAATACAAAAATAGTCTTTATTATAAAAAACACGCACATTGATTAAAACTCTCTCACAAACACACCCACAATGTCAGAAATATAGTTTCCAGGGCCAGGATTAGTGGGAACCCACCTCAATTCACACCAAAGCAAACACCACGCTCACCCACCAAAGGGAAGTTGTATCAGCACAATGTGAAACACCGCAGAATGAAGCAGCTAGCCTCCCCAGTTTCATACGAGTCCTCACTGGCCCTGGAGAGGAAGAGCATTAAAGAAAATAACAAATTATACCAATAAAATAAGCCAAACACCAAAATAATAAAGGTACTGCAGCAGCTCTGACACTCAGGCCTCCAGAGGACACCACACAGGCCTACAAAACCAACAAATAGCCAGCACCTGAACAGGCCCGGTTCTAGGATTGCGTGACTGGGGGGGCATTTCGAAAACTTGGTGGGGCAGCATAATATGATATATGAATCATACTCTAAATCTTTAAGAATGATAACATTTAAAAGTGGAAGAAGACAGCTTGGTTCATTGAAGAAATTTAAACCATTAGAAGACCTGGTTACATGATTCTTTCCTTTTTCCCCCTTATATTTTTGGTTAATTTCTATAGAGTTGTGCTCAGTTATTTTGGCTATATAAAAATAAAAACAAGACATAATAATTGAATTTACACAAAAGATCCAGTTCAAAAGTTTATATGCTTGATTCTTCATAGTGTGTGTTGTTACCTGGATGATCAAAAGCTGCAAACATTCACTGATGCCCAAGACAACACAACACAACACAACACAACACAACACAACACAAACACAACACAACACAACACAACCTATGAACAGGATGACTGGAAATTCTGACTGGAATAAGACTGGAAGTTATTATTTTATTTAAAGATCTACTTTTTTTAGTTTTGTCCTACAAAAGCTTCATAAAACACTTTTCAGAAGACAAAATAAAAACAATTTACCCCCCAACCATCCTGTGCAAATGTTTATACCCCCTGAATTTTAATGCATTGTTTCCTTCTGGAATATCAGTAAATGTTTTCACCATTTGTAACAGTTGGGCAAGAGAAGTCCCAAACATGGGCCTAATCATAAAGAAAATTATAAAAACAAAAACATAAATGAATAAAAACATAAATTAATGACACACAGTACTGAGAATAAATTAAGTGTATGTAAACTTTTGAACTGCTTAATTTGTATAAAGACAATATTATATATTGTGGACTATATGTAAACATCTCATAATAATACATTTTTGTTGCAGTGCTAAATAAAAAAAAAAAAAAATTGATCTCACTTATTTATTTTTTTAATTATTGATATTTTGCAGATTCTGAAAGGAGCATGTAACTTATGACATCAAATAATAGGCTACTATTCAACAAATAGCACAATATGCTGATCATGTGATTGTCAATGGCCGTTTTGAGAAGTGATCAGATAAGGTGTGCAAAAGTCTTGGAAAACAGCTTAGAAAAAGGATGTGGATGAGGACATGAATGCGTTTTTACAAGTTGAAATCTTGTAATTCTGGCAATTCTGGCATGGTGTGAGCACCTGAAGTGAGGGAGAACTGTAAAAGGATGAAAAATACAACAGCACAATGTTTCTAGTAATTTGCATGTGTAACTAATTTAGTGTTGATTATATTTTTTACATTTTGTGTGCTATCACAAAAAAAAGAGTATCCTGGGGATGTTGGAGGGGCACAAGAAATGTGGGGGGGGGGGGGGGGGCATTGCCCCCCCTAGCCCCCCCCTAGACCCCCCCTAGACCCGGCCCTGCACCTGAATGGCACTAGAGCAATGAGTCGAGGAATAATAAACAAACTTTTACAGCAAATACATAAAAAAATAAAAACAGTAATAGAATGAAAAAAGGAATCAAAACCAAACCAAATAACCAGAAAAATAGCAAAAAATAAATCTAGGAACAAATTACACACAAAAGAAATTAAATCCAAAAGCTCAATTGATAGACAGCCCTGCGGACTAGTGATGGGATTTATGGCTCTTTGAGGGGATCCGGATCTTCGCGATCCGTTCCTTTCAAAGAGCCGTTCAAAAGAACGGCTCTTTTGGCTCTTTTTAAATATTTAGTCAGTTTTAAGAAGCCAGCTTGGGGGCATCTCAGTTTATCCTGGAAATAATCACTGGGAGGAATGATGAGGTGAGATTTGTAGTCAAATAATTAAAACTCGGATATCACACACCAATATCTGAGTTGAATTATTCTGATATATTGATTATTACTTCATTTGTCATGTGTGGACTATATTCCATAGGGTTGCACAAATCCCTCTGCTTAGACAGTGACATCACTATTTTGGATTTACCTTTAGTACAAAGTGTGTGTGTGTGTGTGTGTGTGTGTGTAAAGCTACGTTGACTTATGTTATTCATACAATACCTACTCACAAATAAACATCAAAAACAAAGCCGGCTGCAATGAATTTCTGTGCAAAACAGCTTTTACTACAAACACTTCCACACAAGAACATTGTTATCACACAAGAACATTTTGATAGAAAACAAAAAATATTTAAAGTAGATAAAATTAGAATAAAAATGGAAATGTCTACATACTACATACTATTACTACTGTAAACTTTGCAAATAGGACATCAGCCCCTTCAAGTCAATGAACAATAACAAAGTGGGCTGCAATGAATGTCTGTGCAAAACAGCTTTTAGTGAAAAATTTCAATACAAGAACAGTATCACAAAAGAACATTTTTTTTTTAACTGGAGTAAGCATGTGACGGCAGCGTGCACACGTCATGGCTCCGCTCCTACCCAATGACAGAGGAACGCAGGGTTTTTTTCCACTGGAGTACTCACGTGAAGGATGCGTGCACAACTAATAACTAATATCATCACGCTATAAAGGGTTGGCCTGCGCTGGGTGCGCCCCTCCCCCTATAACTGTTCTGTCTCGCGGAGGAGCTCATTTGTGTGCATCTGTGTGAAACACGCATAGGAAAAAAGAACGACAGAAAGAACGGCTCCCCTCCAGCCGCGACTCGGCTCCCATCGTTCATGTTTATGAGCCGTTCAAAAGAATCGGTTCGTTCGCGAACGTCACAACTCTACTGCGGACGCACATCCGAAGCGCACTTTAACAGCCCCGGTGACTCGCAAAGCAGCCGAGCAGAGCACACAGCACAGATGACCGTCAATGACACGATTGAAACCAAATGTATCTGTAAGCAAAACAGCAGCTGCGTCACATGAGGTCACTAGCTAGGAACCGAACTTAATGTTCCCCTCTTCCCTTTAACCAAGGAGTATGAAAATTAGTCTAAATTTCAAAAACAACAAATATGAAAGACAAGAGCGGCATACTTGCGATTGCTGTTAAACACTGAACGCACAGCTGTATGGTTACTCACTACCGGTGCCGCAGCTCAGTCTAGCAACCAGCATTCACACACACCTGCCCTCACTGCAATTACTGAGAGCAAAACGCAATAAATACCACAACTGAGATGGTCGCGAGTTAAGCATTAAAACATACCTGCAAGTGAACTCCGCCACAACTTGCCGCAATGCCGAACGCCACCAGCTCCGCTCTAAATTAAACTAGTGCACATTAGCCTTGCAATATATGCCTCACTACACCACCAACAAAAACTCTACATATAGGGTGGCCATACGTCCGGGTTTTGGCCGGACAGTCCGGATTTTAAGCCCCCTGTCCGGCGTCCGGCGCAGCCTCAAGCCGGACACTCATTTGTCCTCCTTTTTGGAGTTGCGCTGAATCAGCCTAAAAAAACCCGCTCTAGAATCTTTATTAGGACGCAGCAGCATAGCGTTTAATGCCGTAAGATCTCTCGTCAAACAAACGATCGGCTGAAAGCGGTGTCAAATAAATATCTGATATATCGTTGGTTAAAAATGTAAACAAGCCTCCACGTGCTGGCTACATCATATTATCATGTTAACATGCCGAAACGTCAGACCTCGTTTAATCCGGAATGGACAAAAGAGCACGAATTTATATTTGTAAATTCATTCATTATTTGTTTATGTATTTCTGTTATTTCCAGAAGTCCAGAAATGTTATGTTTTCTGGCACTGTGACAGTCTGCCAGATTATTTTATTTATTTATTTATTTAATTTAATTTATACAGACAGACACTCTCAAGCAGGGGCATATTCTTCGTACGTCGCTAACTCACTTAGCTGGATTTGATTGTTGGCGATTTGGCATGATCTTGGATTATTTGGTTCTTCGAAGCTCATCCTGGACTTGCTGTCATAGCAACAGGTGCGCAAGCTTGAACCTGCTCGCGAGCAGGCTTATTTCATGTTAACATGATTAGATCCCGGCTTTATTATCGGAGGTGATATGGGAAGTCTTTCGCAGCCATGGCTTGTCCGTTTTTACAAGAGGAACCTGTTGCTGAAGGTGCCAGAGTAATTCGAAGAGCTTTTCGAATTAGACCTAATCGCATTTTGCGAGATAGACAGGATCCTTTAGCGCATCACGACAATGTACTTATTGAGAGATATCGTTTTTCTCGTGAGGGTGTCATATACATCATTAATTTGTTGGAACCACACGTGAAATCGGACTCGTCGGAGTCGGGCTTTAACAACGGCACAAACTGTTTGTATTTCTTTGAGATTCTTTGCGAGTGTCACTTTCCTTTACATTATTGGTGATGCGGAAAACTTGGTGAAAAGTGCTGTCTGTCGTGCCATTCGCAAAGTTTATCTGGCACTCATGCAGTTTTTAGGGGGTTTTGTGGTATTTCCAAGCCACTTAAGACCACAGGTTGTGAAGCTGAATTTTTTGTCATTGCAGGTAATTGTTAATGAAGATCATGCAACCATGATCATGCCAAAAAGTAGGACTTACAGTATTTCTTCATCAGGCTTCCCTAACGTGATTGGTGCCATAGACTGCACACACGTCCCCATCAAGGCCCCACCAGGCCCCAATGAAGGGGATTTTGTGAACCGAAAGGGATTTCACAGTGTAAATGTGCAGGTAAATTACTATTCCGATTCTTATTCCACACTACTAATATATGAAATAATAACAAAAGTAATGTAATGAAAAAGTATGCAGTTGACTGATTAAAAATATCTTAGATGGTGTGTGACTCCATGTTCCACATCACAAATGTGAAGCAAAATGGCCTGGTTCTGTGCATGACTCTAGGATTTTCAGAGAGTCACATTTATGCACATTATTTGAACGTGGTAAGGAACAATTTAATATCAAGCCCACTGTATTACATAAATTCATTCAGAGTCTAACAAAACTGCATTTTTCCATGTGCTTACGACGGGATCCTGCTTGGTGACAGGGGCTATGCCTGCAGGCAGTATTTTATGATGCCATTCCCTGACCCAAACCCCGGACCACAAACCCGTTTCAATGCAGCTCTAGCCAGGACAAGGGCACGCATTGAAATGACCTTTGGGCAACTAAAGGAAAGATTTCAGTGTCTGAAGGGTCTGAGGGTTGCACCTGACAGGGCCTGTGACATTATTGTTGCATGTGCAGTACTCCACAATATTGCCACCATCAGAAAGGAGAGGACCGGAGTCACGTGACGGCAAGCTGGGAAATGGCAGCACGCTAGAGCAGCGCTCGGATACCCACCATTAATTACGTTATTTAGTATATTTTTGCTTCGCAAATTTAATCAATCTTCGATATATAAGTTATTTCTTACTTGAAGCATCCGACAAACGACAAGATGACATCGTCCAAACAACCAATTCGAGGAGTGCAAACACGTCTGAAAACGACGATCCCAGAAGCTAATGATTCCCCGTCGCCAGAGCCAAGCAGTCAAAACCCGAACTTGAAAGATCTTTTCGCTGAAATTAGTCAAATGAACGCTACTTTGCAGGGGGTAGCAAGTGATGTGATAACTATTAAAGCGACTACTACAGAACTTAAAGAGGCGATTAGTTCCGTACAGGCTAGACTCGACGAAGCCGAGAATCGCATCTCGCATGTGGAAGATTCAACGAATCGCCTAACTGATGATACCGAGAGGATGGCGAAACTTGTGGACGATCTCTGGAATAAAGCTGAGGATTTAGAAAATCGCAGCAGGCGGAACAACATCAAAATAATAGGCCTTAAAGAGGGGAAAGAAGCAGGCTGCAAAATGAACGAGTATGTCCAAAAGATCCTGTCAGAGGGGCTCGGGTTAACGGGGTCAGAGTTCGAGATAGAGCGGAGTCATCGGAGCTTCGGGCCAAAGCCTAATGATGATCAACGTCCCCGGGTCGTGTTGGTGAAATTTCTTCGTTATACCGCGAGGGAGAAAGTCCTGACAGCAGCGAAAAAGAGCAGGGGATTTGAATGGGAGGAATGCAGGCTTTCCGTCTTCGAGGATATGTCGAGGGAGAGAGCACTGATGAGGAAAAAATTCTCCGCAGCGAAGAAGCTACTCTGGGACCGCGAGGTTCGACATACCCTGGTTCATCCAGCCACTCTGAAGTTTACTTGGAAGGGGAAAAAGCTGAGTTTTACTGACCATGTGGAAGCGGAAAGATATATAAAGGAGCACATCCAACTACAAAGAGGTGATATGTAAATTGCCGTGTCTGGATATATGTAAGTCGAAGTATTATGATACGTTGTTGAAATGGTGGGCCGGGAAAAGCTTCGGGGTCTGTCTTCCCGAGTCAGCGAGCGCGCTCTGACTGCGAGCATCACGGACCAATTGTGTGACCCAGAAGTGGGCTCACTGCCCCTTATGGGCAGTGTTTTGAGTTCAGTTTTTTTTTCTTTTTTTCCCTGTTTTTTGTATGTTCTTTATGGTTTCATTGTTCACAAAAATGTTGGAAGTTAAATACTTGGTTTTCTATCAGAAATGACTGTGAGTACAATACCAGTTTATATGTTAAAGGATTATTATTATTTTTTAATTTAATAAGCAAGTTACATCGGAGCACAACAGGTGCACAGTTTTACACAGTGGGTGATGGATAGACAATGTATAAATATCATATCATGGAATATAAATGGTTGTGGGTCACCTGTTAAAAGGAAAAAAATCCTTGCATATCTTAAGATCAGAAAAACAGACATTGCCTTCTTACAAGAAACGCATCTTAAAGATGAAAAGGAAGCTTTGAAATTTAGACGTGACTGGGTCGGTCACGTGTTTCATAATTCTGTGTCAAGCAAGAGAGTGGAGTAGCCATACTAGTGAGGAAGAAAATAAATTTTGTATTAATGAATCAACACAAAGACAAGGAAGGTCGGATTCTCTGCATAGAAGCAAAGCTCAACGATGTTAAAGTAGTGTTTTGTAATGTTTATGCACCAAATAAGGAGGAACCTGAATTCTTTCATGAGGTAAACAAAATATTAGCCAACCTCGAGGGACATGTTATACTTGGAGGTGACTTTAATCAAACTATGGATAACATCCTGGACAGAAGTCAAAACAACATCAGATCATTCCCTAGAGATAGGGCTGCTATTCACACTCTTAAAGATGATAATGGATTAACAGATATTTGGAGACTGGTTAATCCACGAGAACGGGAATATACATTCTTCTCAAATTGTCACAAGACCTTTTCAAGAATTGATTATTTCTGATCTCCAACTCTTTAATTAACTCTGTTGCTGATTGTCTAATCGGAATAATAGGGTTGACAGATCATGCACATGTGGAATTAAAATTAGAAGTGAATGTAGATTTTAAGAAACGGGGGAGGTGGAGACTAAATACTTTTATGCTGGAGGATAAGGTCTTTGTAGATTCATTGCAGGATGACATAAAGATGTTTTTTGAACTTAATATTGGGTCAACTCAGAGATTAGCAACAGTATGGGACGCCTGTAAAGCATTCATCAGAGGAAAATGTATTGCTTATGCAAGTAGAAAAAAAAAAGAAAGTGTAGGAAAAGTGAAACTTTTAGAGAAACAAATCAGTGATCTGGAAAAGGACTTGGTGCATCATTTTACAGATTTGAAATTTAAACAGCTTTGTCAATTGAAGTTTGATCTCCATGAATTCTTTAATAAAAAGCAGAATATGCATTATTTAGATTGAAGACTAAGTATTATGAGAGTGGGGAAAAAGCTGGGAAACTCCTTGCTAGACAAATAAAGCAACATGATGCATGTCATGTCATACCTGCAATTAAGGAAGGCAATAAGGTTCTCACCTCCAACAAAGAAATTAATAGGGTTTTCAACCAGTACTATTCAAAACTGTACACATCAGAAACCATTTACAGTCAGAAGGAGTTAAATGACTTCCTAGCTAATGTTACTTTGCCCACTTTAACCCCTGACGAACGAACCTCAATAGATGGACCTATAGCACAAGAGGAGGTCAGAAAGATTATAATGTCTTTGAAACCTGGAAAATCACCAGGTTCTGACGGATTTCCTGTAGAATATTATAAGAAGTTTGTTAATGAGTTGACCCCAATTAACTGAGGTATATGCAGAAGGACTTGAGAATGACATGTTGCCCGACAGCTTTAATGAAGCCTTAATATCACTCATACCAAAACCGGATAGAGATACGATGGATCCTGCTAATTACCGTCCCATAAGTTTATTAAATGTAGATTGTAAAGTGTTAACAAGATTATTAGCCTCACGATTAGAAAGTATTTTACCTAAAATTATACACAGAGATCAGGTAGGCTTTATTAAAAATAGATCTTCGTCTGACAATATGAGAAGGCTATTACATCTCATGTGGATGAATCATTCTAATCTAGATCCCATTGCAGCAATATCGCTTGATGCCGAAAAGGCTTTTGATAGGGTGGAGTGGGGGTTTCTTTTCGCGGTATTAGGAAAATATGGTTTTGGTTCAGGTTTTGTGAAGTGGGTTAAAATTCTTTACTCCAATCCTAAAGCAGCTGTAATAACTAATGGAACAATGTCATCCTTTTTTAATCTGTCTAGGTCTACCCGCCAAGGCTGTCCTCTTAGTCCACTACTTTTTATATTAGTTTTGGAACCGCTTGCTTCAATGATTAGAGAAGAACCAAGAGTTAAAGGTGTATTTGCAGGGAAAAGACAACATAAATTACTATTATATGCCGATGACATACTGCTCATAGTCAAAGACCCTGTATGTTCCTTACCAGTACTCCTTAATATGATTGAATCCTATTCGAAATTTTCAGGATATAAGATCAATTGGCACAAGTCAGAGGCTATGCCAGTATCAGCAGTGTGTTTTTCTTCCTCCTCAGCGCATTTAAGTTTAAATGGATGCACAAAGGAATTAGATATTTAGGTATACACCTAAGCCCTAATTTAGAGAACATACTGAATTTGAATATGACCCCTCTGTTGCAGAAAATACAAACAAAATTAGATAGTTGGAAGAAAATTATGTTAACTTTGTGGGGAAAGATTAATATAATAAAGATGACGATAGCACCACAGTTTAATTACATATCCGGGATGGTCCCTGTTACTATGCCTCATCAGATATATAAGCGATACAATGCTATGATTAAGAATTTTTTGTGGGAAGGTAAAGACCCAGGATTGGCGTTAATAAATTATGTTTGCCTAGAGATAGAGGGGGATTAGCATTACCGAATGTAGAGCTCTATAGAATAGCATTTGAAATGTCTAAGCTCACTAGTCACTGGGGGGAAGATGATTTAGATTTAGATTGGGTGTTAATAGAACGACAACTTACTCACCCTTTTCGGCCAATAGAGGCTTTTTCACAAAACCCAGAGGGGAACTTACGGCATCATATGGCCAATCCAATATTGCTTCATTCTAAAGAGGTTTGGGTAACCGTTCACAGAAAATGTAAGATTTCTCACATGTGTCAGCATTACTCTTCAATATGGAATAATCCTTATGTTAAGGTTGGGAAACAGCCCCTGTTCTGGGGACAATGGTTTAGAAATGGAATACGTACTCTAAAGGATTTATTTAGTGATGATAAGTTTTTATCTTATACAAATTTAAAAGAAAAATTTCATTTAGAAGGCAGGGATCACTTCTGGAAATATTTACAGATTAGAAACTGTCTGGTGGCAAAGGTTTCTATGGGACAGGAAAAGAATGTTTTAGAAAAATTTTGTGAACTACCAAGACCCCTTCAAAAATCATCTAAATTTTATCAACTCATCTTAAGGATTGATGATAAGAACTGTGAAAGCTTGAGATTGATCTGGCAAAGAGACATTAATAGTGACATAGATAAGGACACTTGGAACAGAATTCTATCCTACAGTGGAAGGTACATTAAGGAAGCAAGAGGTAAATTTATCCAGTATAAAGTATTGCATAGGTATTATTATACTCCAGTGCGACTTTTCAGAATGGGATGTCTGATTGATAATAAATGCTGGAAATGTAAACAAGAAACTGGCACATATTTTCACGCTCTCTGGCAATGTTCAAAGATTCAACCTTTTTGGGAAATTGTGTTGAAATATCTTGGAAGATGTCTGGGATTTGACCTTCCATTTTCATCAAGGATTTGTCTTTTAGGAGATAAATCTGAGATTTCTCAGATTAAAAATAACGAGTTTTCCCTTGTTACTGTGGGTGTAATCACAGCAGTACGACTGATACTTAGATTTTGGAAAGATATTCAATGTCCTTCACTTAATATGTGGATTGTATATATGATAGAGAATGTATCATATGAAAAAATGTTAGCTAAAGTGAATGGAAATCACATGGATGTTGACATGTGGGAGAAATTTATTCAAATTGTCAATTCAAATTTGGATCCAGTATCAGTCATCTCTTGAAGTGATTTGCTTATCCTGTTGTGCATTTAAATGTAATTTCTATAATTATTATTATTATTATTCATTACATATTTTTTTTTTGTTTGTTTGCTTGTTTGTTTTTGTTTGTTTGATTTTGTATACAGTCTAGTTTACCTATTTAATTTTGTACTGGTTTGTTTTGCTCTGTTTAAAGAAAACCAATAAAAAAACTTCATTTTCAAAAAAAAAAAAAAAAAAAGAAAGGAGAGGACCCCTGTGGTGGGGGTGCAGCCTGATGATGACCTCCAGCCAGTGCACTTGGACCAGCCTAGTGGCAGAGCTGCACGGGACAGAATTGTGGAACACCATTTTTGATTTGATTTTTTCTTTACACACAAAAGCCTTCATTAAAATATAAAGACAAGACAACATGCTTACTTCCTTGAGTTTTATTTCAATGATTATGTCAATAGAAGCCATTGATGGTCATCTTTTGCCTGCAATAAGATATATTGTTATCCATGGTCAGCAATAGTCCTCTGTGTGAAATAGTGTATTAGCACTTACTCTGAAGTTCCTTCCACTCAATTTCTAGTTCCAGTTTTCTCTTCTTTAAAGTGTCAAGTTCCATTTCTCCCCTTAATTTTCAGGTCAAAATACTTAATTTTCTGGTTTAGATGCCGTTTATTTAGATTACGGATATCACCCTGTGCCATTTTTGGATAAAAATAATTATCAAAACCAAACCAAAAACAAAACTCAACACAAGCCTCATGCAACAGAAATAAACACTGCCCACCTTTTTATCACTTTGTGCAGTAGGCCTGTCTGGCCTTTCCTCCTGCAAGTCAGATTGTAGTCAGAAATAATATGTACACAACTATAAATTAAGTTCTTTATGCACTTACAAGTACTTCCTCCAAAGGACAGTCATCTGAGAGGTTTCTTCACTGTCCTGTGCAAAAGAAACAAATGGGTATTCCAAAGTGTTGCACTTTCTTTACTTTTGATGGAAAGTTATAAAAAGTCCACTTACTGCACAGTTTTCAGCCACCACTTTGTTGGGAACAGGTAAAAGTGTTGGTGTATGTAAAACTGCACAAAAGAGGAGAACACAATGGCATTACAATGAACTACACTAGGAAAAAATTTGATCAGTAACATAGCAACAGTTTTTTGAATTAGGTTATGCAGTTTTCAACTTCACAAGTCAAAAGCAATTCATCACTACTCATATTTAATCAGTTGAAATGACAGTAATAGCCATTTTGATTATAGGCACTTAATTTGATGCAGCAACAAAGTATTTACAGTTTAGCAAGATACATATAAAACTCTTTTACCAGCAATGAAGGTGTTGCTGTTACTGGTCCCTGGATTTTGGTCTAAGGAAGAGGTGCCCCCAGGGATGCCCTCCACAATGGGTCGGTTCACATTTAACCCAAGGGCCAACTCTTCTGTCGGGGTATAATGGGAGTGCAGGACCACCACCTTTTTTTTTCTGCTCCGCCTTTTCTTGTTTGCTGTTAAACAGACAAACACATCATTGAACATTTTTTTGGTAAAACACACTAAACAGTAGAAGTAGAAAAGATTACCATTTTGGAGAATGTTCTTGTACTTGACTTTTACTTGTTCCCATGTTCTTGTGGGTCCTGAGGTGACTCTGACATTAAGCAATTATGAAGTTATTAAAAATACAACAATATATACTGTTATAAGTGATAGAACCATAACATGGAGCACTTACGCATTTAATTTGTCTGCTACTTTTTGCCAGCCCTCTTTCCTGGCTTTTGCACACTTTGAGGTGTTCCCTGGCGTTTTAATTAAGGTTTCAAATTCAGCATATCCTTCTAGCAATAATTCTTGCTCTGCTGCGGTGAAAAACTGAGCACGCTCTTTGGCCATGGTGAGCAGCCAATCACAGTGTTGCTGATCAGTGTTTCTACTATCGATACATATACACACCCTTTTAAACCAGCACATGAATACGCAATTAAATCAGATAACTCAATCCAGCTATACTAATCATAAGCGGCAGGTGTGTTCGAAGAACCTAATTAGCCGGATCATGATGAGCACGATGATATTATCTTGGATGTCTCGTTTGATCTCGGATGTTTTAAGCAACGTACGAAGAATATGCCCCAGAGCACAAGTGTGAGTATTTGGACAGGCCCAGCATGTGTATAATGAAAGAATTAAACTATTTACATGTTGTAGTATTTTGTCATAGTTTTTTGAGTTTTCTAATTGTTAAATATTTCTTTATTTCAATGAGTTTTACAAAGCTGGCAACTTTTCCCCAAGCGAAACAAAATGGTACTTGTTCTTTGTCTCCATGAACAATATTTCCAGCCCAATGACCACTAGGTGTCACGACTGGATGAAATGCAGGAAACAAAAGAAAGCTGGATTTATTTTCAAAACTCAAAAATGTAACAGATGTCAAACTTCAGGTCAGAAACATGAAAGGAACAACCAAATTAACTTGACAAATACTGAACAAAGAAAGAGACTGAAAACAAGCACAATATAGACAAGGCTGAAACAATCAAAGAAACGAGTAACAGGTGTACAGACTTAATCAATCAGGCAGGCAGAAGACGACGGCAGGAGAAGCCGGGATATGACTGACTGAGGTAGAGCCGGTGGAGGTGGAGACCCAGATGGAGCAGAAGAGACTGGGCAACTCTGAAGAATCTGGAGGCCGAGGTGGAGACAGGGTGCCGGAGGACTGAGGCAGAGCCGAGTGTGACAGACACTGACATGGTGCTGGTGACCAAACAGACTTAGCGCTGAGAACGAAACAGTCTTGGTGTTTGGTGAACCCAGAGACATGACTGAAACATCTAAACAGCTGGATGGGACCGTCAGGGACGGAGGTTACTCAAGGGCAGAAACAAGGATAAGGACAGGCTCTGTGTCGCTCTGGTCAATCAGCCACTCCAGGCAGTTCAACTCCACCATAACTCCCTCTGGGACTGAGGGATCCAGGGCAGACAATGCCTCTAGCAGGGGGTCCGTGGAGGGCATAGGCTCTGGTTCTGGGTCAGTGGTGGGTAATGGCTCTGGTTCTGGGTCAATGGCGGGTAATGGCTCTGGGTCAGTGGTGGGTAATGGCTCTGGTTCTGGGTCATTGGTGGGTAATGGCTCTGGGTCAGTGGTGGGTAATGGCTCTGGTTCTGGGTCAGTGGTGGGTAATGGCTCTGGTTCTGGGTCAATGGCGGGTAATGGCTCTGGTTCTGGTCATGGCGGGTGGGGGTGGTAATGGCTCGGTTCTGGGTCAGGGTATGGCTCTGGTTCGGGTCAGTGGCGGGTAATGGCTCTGGTTCTGGGTCAGTGGCGGGTAATGGCTCTGGTTCTGGTCTGGCGGGTATGGCTCTGGTTCTGGGTCATGGCGGGTAATGGCTCTGGTTCTGGGTCGTGGCGGTAATGGGTTCTGGGTCAGTGCGGGTAATGGCTCTGGTTCTGGTCAGTGGCGGGTAATGGCGGGTAATGGTTCTGGGTCAGTGGTGGGTAATGGCTCTGGTCATAATGGCTCTGGTTCTGGGTCAATGGCGGGTAAATGTGGGTAATGGCTCTGGTTCTGGTCGTGGTATGCTCTGCTCTGGGTCTGGTCGTGGTGGGTAATGGCTCTGGGTCAGTGGCGGGTAATGGCTCTGGTTCTGGGTCAGTGGTGGGTAATGGCTCTGGGTCAGTGTGGGTATGGCTCGGGTCAGTGGGGTAATGCTCTGGTTCTGGGGCATGGCTCTCTGGTTCTGGGTCAGTGGTGGGTAATGGCTCTGGTTCTGGGTCAGTGGTGGGTAATGGCTCTGGTCTGGGTCATGGTGGGTAAGTGGGTGGTGGGTAATGGCTCTGGTTCTGGGTAATGGCTCTGGTTTCTGGTCAGGGTCAGTGGGGTAAATGGCTCTGGTTCTGGGTCAATGTTCTGGGTCATGGGTGGTAATGGTTCTGGGTCGGTGTGGGTAATGGCTCTGGTTCTGGTCAGTGGTGGTAATGGCTCTGGTCAGTGGTGGGTAATGGCTCTGGTCTGGCGGGTAATGGGGTCAGGGGTGGGTAATGGCTCTGTTCTGGGTCAGTGGTGTGGTAATGGCTCTGGGTCATGGCTCTGGTTCTGGGTCAGTGGTGGGTAATGGCTCTGGTTCTGGGTCAGTGGTGGGTAATGGTCTGGTCTGGGTCAGTATGGGTATGGCTGGTTCTGTCATGGGTAATGGCTCTGGTTCTGGGTCAGTGGCGGGTAATGGCTCTGGTTCTGGGTCAGTGGTGGTATGGCTCTGGTTCGGGTCAGTGGTGGGTATGGGGGCGGTAATGGCTCTGGGTCAAGGCTCTGTTCTGGTCTGGGTCAGTGGTGGGTGGTAAATGGCTCTCTGGGTCAGTGGGGTAATGGCTCTGGTCGTGGTGGGTAATGGGGTCAGTGGCGGGTAATGGCTGGTTCTGGGTCAGTGGTGGGTAATGGCTCTGGTTCTGGGTCGGGTGGGTAATGGCTCTGTTCTGGGTCAGTAGTGGGTAATGACTCTGGTTCTGGGTCAGTGGTGGGTAATGGCTCTGGTTCTGGGTCAGTGGTGGGTAATGGCTCTGGTTCTGGGTCAGTGGGGTAATGGCTCTGGTTCTGGGTCAGTGGTGGGTAATGGCTCTGGTTCTGGGTCAGTGGTGGGTAATGGCTCTGGTCTGGGTTGGTGGGTAATGCTCTGTTCGGGTAATGGCTCTGGTTCTGGGTCAGTGGTGGGTAATGGCTCTGGTTCTGGGTCAGTGGTGGGTAATGGCTCTGGTTCTGGGTCAGGGGTGGGTAATGGCTCTGGTTCTGGGTCAGTAGTGGGTAAAGACTCTGGTTCTGGGTCAGTGGTGGGTAATGGCTCTGGTTCTGGGTCATGGGGTAATGGCTCTGGTTCTGGGTCAGTGGTGGGTAATGGCTCTGGTTCTAGGTCAGGGGTGGGTAATGGGCTATGGTTGGGTCAGTGGTGGGTAATGACTCTGGTGCTGGGTCGTAGTGGGTAATGATGGGTCAGTGGTGGGTAAGGCTCTGGTTCTGGTCAGTGGTGGGTAAGGCTCTGGTCGTGGGTGGTGGGTAATGGCTCTGGTTCTGTCTGGGGTCTGGGTCAGTGGTGGGTAATGGCTCTGGTTCTGGGTCAGTGGTGGGTAATGGCTCTGGGTAGATGATAGACAACATCAGGATGGTGGGAGTGGGCTGGGAGGCCTGTAGCTGAGTGGGAATGTTGTCCTCCTCCTCACTGATGGGAAATGGTCACACAGCCACAGTATGTCCAGATGCTTTGCCAGGGTCATGCTGGAATCTCCCGCTGGTGTTCTCGTCCAGAACTACAACAACTCCACCACATATCCTCAATCTTCCAGCCATTCTGGAAAAAGGAACACATCATTTTATCTGACCCATGAAAAACTCCCGCTGGGTTCATGGTGAAGGTCTGGCCTTTCTGTAACGAATCATCTCAACAGATATCAAGGATGAACCCAACTGTGGGAGTTTATTCAAACATAAAGGGATACACCAGGGAAGTAGCTGAAACTGAGTATTCAGGTAATCCATGCATGATGACAGAGGTTCATCTTTGGTTGACCAATCAGAGGAAAGGATGTTGTGGAAATGCATTATTCAAGCTGATTAAACATTTTCTGTTATAAAAAAAGTTAAAAAAAAAAAAGTAAAAAAAAAAAAATCAAGCCTGATTTATTAATCTAATAATTGAATTATTTTTATTTATTTTCTGAAAATATAAAGAGCAGTTCATGTTTTTTTTTATATATATTCTAACTGAAAAGCAGACTATGAAAGCATACACTGACCCATTTAATACACTTTTAATGCCCAAAGCACATTTTCACAAACTTGTTAAACTACTTTTAAAAAAGGTTCAGCACTGTTTCCTGAGAATGAATCTTTCTGAATAACTAACCAGGGAGAGAGAGATGTAGGTGTGCTGACATCTGACTGTCATTCTTCTCATTCTCAATCTCTTCCTGAAAACTGTCACTTGATCAGTAGAAGTGAAGAGATCTGCAGTTCAACACGACAGTTCAGAGGAGGAAAATGACAGATCTACAAATATTGTGTGAGGTGAGTGAGTGTTTCCTCTTTCTTTAGTTGTTTTCATGTATGCGTGTCATTGGTCACTTTGTGCTCCTGAGACTTTAAAGCTGTGATGAAGTTAAAGGGATAGTTCACCCAAAAATGAAAATCTGATGTTTATCTGCTTACCCCCAGGGCATCCAAGATGTAGGTGACTTTTTTTCTTCAGTCGAACGCAAATTATGATTTTTAACTGCAACCGCTGCCGTCTGTCAGTCAAATAATAGCAGTGATTGGGAACTTGAACAATAAGAGTCGAAAAAACTTCCATAGACAAATCCAAATTAAACCCTGCGGCTCGTGACGACACATTGATGTCCTAAGACACGAAACGATCGGTTTGTGCGAGAAACCGAACAGTATTTATATCATTTTTTACCTCTAATACACCACTATGTCCAACTTCGTTCAGCTTCCGGTTAGTGAGGTCTGATCGCGCTCTGACAACGGAAGTGATGTCTCGCTCTCATTGAAGTATATGGGCGAGACATCACTTCCGTCATGAGAACGCGTTTTTTGACCTCACTAACAGGATGCTGAACGAGTTGAACATAGTGTGTATTAGAGGTAAAAATGAAATACTGTTCGGTTTCTCGCACAAACCGATCGTTTCGTGTCTTAGGACATCAATGTGTCGTGACGAGCCGCAGGGTTTAACTTGGATTTGTCTAAGCAAGTTTTATTTACTCTTATAGACGAAGTTCCCATCCACTGCTATTATTTGACTGACAAGACGGCAGCGGTTGCAGTTAAAAATCATAATTTGCGTTCGACTGAAGAAAGAAAGTCACCTACATCTTGGATGCACTGGGGGTAAGCAGATAAACATCAGATTTTCATTTTTGGGTGAACTATCCCTTTAATGTGATGATTTTATTTAAAGAACAGATGATCAAGTGTGTCTGTAATGAATCACAGAAAGGCTGGGCTTTCTGATATTGTTGTCACAGGCTGTGAAATCAATGCTTTTCTTTATTTTTTCATGTTTATTAGTGAGTGCGATTCCTCAAACAGTATTTCTTATCATGCACTCTACACTCTTTCAGAGAGAAATGATCACTCAACAGTTTCATGAGATTTCTGAATTAAACTAACCCTGAAACATCTCTGAGACACAAACCTGATTTCTGGAAACCCGTTCAGCTGTAAATAGGTGTGTGTGTGTGTGTGTGTGTGTGTTTGTTTGTTAATATGATTAATGAGGACACAGATATGTATAATGATGTGGGTATTACACAGGTATCACAAAATAAACATGGTTTATGAGGTACTTTCCTAAATCTTCATAATTAAATTGGCTTAAAAATCATAATAAATGATGTTGTTTTTTGAAAATGTAAAAAACAGACAGTTTTCTGTGATGGGAAGGTTTAGGGGTAAAAAGCATTACGCCTATGGAGAGTCCCTGTAAACCACATATACAAGTGTGTGTGTGTGTGTGTGAGATGTGTGTTTTGAAGACCGGCTGTGAACTTGTGAATGATGAAAAACCGGTTTCATTTGTTTTCCTGAAATGTTCCTGGTTCAACTGGTTCTGTACGCAGTTGACTCAGTGAGAATGTATTCATGCATTAGTTCTTTCCATTTCCATCATGTTTCCAACACACTGAAACACTGTAGGACAGTTTAGTGCTTTTAAACTGCAGTACATCAGAGTACAGTACACTAGTGTACAGCTGCAGTTCAGGCAGTATAATCATCTCACACACACACACACACACACACATTAACTGATACTAAAGCAAAATCAGTGAACATGATCATGCTGAAAAGTGTAGTTTGTGTAGATGTCATATATAAGTTTATGTTGGAGCATGCATGGCACAGTGTTATTTCTTCCATTCGTAAGTGCTGTTTCTAAAGCATCTGTTTCCCATCATAATCTCCTCCATATCACTTTAAAATACAGCATTCTGTGCAGAATTCAAATGGGTCCGATACATTTTGTGGTCTGCGACTCGATCATATGATCCGCTCTGAGCCCTCGTGTTTCTGGACCAGAGCTGCGGTGGTTCACATGACACTAACGTGAAACCTGACTTCATTCACCTCGATGGAAAGCATCTTAAAGTCTTAATCGTTCCCTATCCCCTATATAGTGCACTTTGTGCCATTCACCATGTAGAAGATAGTAAACGAGTGAACAAGAGTCTGGTATCAGCTGCAGCTTCAGCATCTGTTTGTAGTGTAGGAGGGGGCGGGACTTCAGATTCTAGAGAGCATTTGATTGGACAGAAGATCTGACGAGAGTCTGAAGTGCAGCATGATGTCATCAAATCATTGATCCATGTTGGCGGAAGTGAGATACTAAGTTCTGAATGCTTGTATCTTCTAAATGCGAATTTTGTCATTGTTTTTCATGGGGACTTTAATGCTGTGTGACTGTAAGTCAGTTGTAGATGTTGTGTTTCTGCTCATCTCTTCTTTCTGTTCTTGTTCCTCTTTCCTTCGTTGATTCTGCTTGTTAACAGCAGGTGTTCATCACTAATGCTCAATTATCACTCCTAATCAAGTTGATTAATCACTTAATTATCAACATTGTTACATTTTACTCTCCATCACATGGATTGTATAAACAGAGGATTTTGCTGTACCACTTTTGCTGTGTAAGTCAAAATAATGTCAATGTATTTATGCAGTTTAAAATAATGTTTTTGTAGTGTTCCCAGCAATCTGTGGAATGGTGGAATAAAGACAGGGCAAAAATGTGCGTGTGATCAGCTCCGGTCTTGCTGGGTTATGACGATCAACGCAGCAGACCCATAACAACACACTGCACTCACATAGCGCCCTCTACTGGTCTGGCAGAACCACCATTCCTTCAATGTATTTTCACATATAGAGAATATATTAAATACATCAAATGTGACGGACCAACAATTGGGGCATCACATTTTCTCATCATGTGAATAAGAAATCTGTTACTAAAGGAAATCAATTTAATCTCCCAAAGGAAAAGGAACAGATCTCAGGAGTCAGAGAAGATGATCAGCTGAAGATTAAGGAAAGAGACGGGATATCATCATGTCCAGCAGAGAGAGCAGAGGTGAGATACACACACAGCCAGACTTCTGTCTACAAAAACAACTACACTAACTACATACATACATTTTTAGAGTTGTGAGATCTCACTTATTATGGTTAATCCTTTAGACATTTGATGCTGGCTCTGATGTCTCTATAGTGGTTAAACATGAGATGTGATTTGATTTGGTATTTCTAATGGGGAAAATTTGGTCTTATGGAAGGCTCCAGACAAAAAGAGCCATTGGTGCCAAATTATTATTATTTTAAAAACACTTAATTTCAGTCATCCTGTCATGTTTTTACATCTGAGATCAAAAAAATGAAAGATCTGCACACGAAAATGAAGTCTACAGCGCACTGCACTTGACATGTAAATTGTAATGAAGGGTCAACAGAGTGGAGATCCATTTGCAGCTTTTATTTAAAATAATGAACAATGCAGACGGGGCAAAGGCAAAGACATAAACAGGGACAGGCAATGGTCGAGGCAGGCGGCAGATAAACGGAGTCGGGTCAAAGGCAGAGATCAGGGCAGGCGGCAGGCGAACACAGGCAAAGATCAGGAATAAACAGTCCACAAGAAAACGCTCAGTAGTGATCACCGGGGCAAATCAAAACTTTGCGATGTGTGAGTGTGTGTGACTGGCTTATATTGTCCGGGTAATGTGCTGCAGCTGGGTGTGAGTGATTACTGATTGGATGAGTGAGTGTGGGTGATTGTTAGGGAGGATTCTGGGAATTGGAGTCCGGAAATGGCTGGGAATATGACATAAATATTATTCCACCCATTACATAAAATACTAGTACTGCACCTAAACTGTGGAACATATTACCTGCATATCAGAATGGCCACATCAATATCTGTTTTTAAAGCTTGATTAAAATCTCATTTACTATCCCAGGCTTTTAATCTCGATTAGGTGCTGAGGCATGTTTTACGCTGAATTTGGGTTAATTTTGTACGTTATTTTTTATTATTATTTGTTTTATGTATCATTAGTATTATTTTAAAGTTCTTTGTGCAGTAATTTACACAACTGTTGTTGTATTACACTGTGCTTTATAAAGAAAGAAAGAAAGAATTTTACACAAAATCTGATCCAGTGTCATGGACCATAGTTACGTAAGCATCACTTGGCCATTGAGAGTAGTTTGTTTGGCTTTCTCATCAATGTATCCTATAAATGTTGTCACGTGACTTGCACACACCCAGTCCATTTTTCTCCATCAGTAATATCTGAGAGGTTAATTTGTAGAAAGGCAGCTCTTCACATGCAAACATATAGGTGGTGTTGAATTTTATTTTTTAACTCTATCCATTCTTTCTCATCATTAAGATAATAGATTAAGTTGAAATATAATGAAAAGTGTGCATATATGTTTCAAAATTCTCCCCTCTAGAGTTATTTTTCTTTCTGACTATCAAGTTTATGGTCATTGAATGGCTTTTCTGAGATGAATGTGACATTACATGACATTGTCCTCAAGCTGATCTCTTTCCTCGGTTGAAACACTGATCGATCGATTACACGAGACATGATTCATTCCAGATGATACACTAGTGCATATTTATTGTACTTTTACTTGATCCTTCGTTAATATTTAATTTATGTTTGAATAAATCTTTCAAGTTTTTATGACATGCACCATTTATAACATAATTATAGTAAGTTATTATATCTTTATAATTATAAAAAATTCCTTGTGTGTAATTTAAGTGTTAATTACATGTTAATTTTAACTTTCAATGTTTTACTAATGTGCCAACTGGTGCTCCCTGTATAGTTTTAAAACATTAGTTGAGAGATATTTTTCCTTGAGAAAATTTGCCATGTACTGTACCTAAGATATATACAGTCAAACCAAAAATTATTCAGATCTTTTTGCTATATATTTTTACTAGTGTGTGCAGGACATTATAGTTAATTTATGTAAGTGAGATATAGCAAAATAAAGTAAACTGTGACATATTATACCCAAAAATTCTTCATACAGTGGACTACCAGTAAACCTGATAAACATTTGGGGCCAAAAATTATTCAGACACTTGGACCTGACCATGTTTTGCTCAAGTGTTATCTGACATAATTAAGATCATTTTTTTCTGACACAGTTTAACTCTGAGATCTTGTCATATTTTATTATTTTATTAGTGTTTATTTTATAAGATGCTTTGCAACTAGAGGCTAAAGTTTTATACATATCTGATTGAAATCTGATCAGATTTTGATTTTGATTCAGATTTGAAATCCCATTCAAATTGCATTTCTGGTAATCTGTTTCAGTCTGACTGCTCTGATCAGATTTCACCTGGTTTGTGTAAACATTGGTATAGGAAACATGTGACGTGAAAGTCACTGCAGAAACAAGGTTGTGTTGGTGACAATATAACAATATAATGGAGACGTTTTGAAACCCGCAGATATGACTTTAGACATGTTGTACATAAGACAACATCTGGATTGAAAACCCCTCCATGCTGCGGTTGTTGTTGTTGTCGGTGGTGTATAACTACCAACTCAACACAATTGCCATAGAAACCTGGTCTACTTTTTCCAGTGTACCTAATAAAGTGGCCGGTCAGTGTGTATTGTATAAAGCACTACATAAATACCCTTGACACGACTAATCTGCAGAATAAATCAACAGAGAACATGACCCAAATCAAACACTTAAATTCACTAGTAAATTACAATTGAGTTGTGTTCAGTAATTCATCATTTATAAAGAAAGCTTTGTTGTTTGCCTATATTTATAAGATCGCTTTTTTAGTTTTTGTAAAAGTAAGTGATGTGTGGAATTACTGTGCTTTAGATAAGAATCAAATATAATTGAAATGTTTCTTTTCCTGCAGCTGTTTTCCGTGTTCCTCCAGCAAGGAGAAGAAACAGTGCGAACAGAATGCCCCCTTGGAGTAAGTCTTGTCTTTATAGATACACAGACACCATTTTCCTTCCACACTAGAGCAAACTTCTGGAGAACCTGTAGACCGTATGCATACACACACAATAATGCAAAATGAATAAATGTGATATAAATGTATTATATGTAATATTCTAGATACCTTACCATATTCTATGCTTTTTGAATGCACATTAGCTTCTTATTGATCCACCAGTTAACATTTACAACACTGCATGTAAACTGTGTAACATATGGGTCAGTCTTCAGCAGATGTACTGAATGTGCTCCAGGAAACCCCTGGTATAGAGTACACACTTAGAAAAGTCAGTCTGTGTGAGTACAGGACACATGTACTATACTGATGACGAATCTATGTCACCACACTGTATGCATTACCATAGTGTTTGTGAAAACAGTGGTCTACCAATTACCAATAAGTATACCTTAGGCTTAAGACACGTTGCAGTTCTTTGAGTATGGGATATTTGAGGCACCTCTCGAGAAGGTCACTTCAGGTTAGCAACTAAATGGTGCCTCATACTTTTCATTTTTACAGTCATACATTGTAATATATACTGTCTGTAACATCATGTGTGCTGTGTGTTTTCAGTGAGTGATCTGAGGATTGTTCTTGGGCAGGAGTGTGTCAGAGAACAGCGAGTGGGAAACTTCATCTTAGGAAGAGAAGCGTTCGACAGTGAACCTCCTTCAGATGATGAAGAGCTGTACACTGAGAGAATCAGAGGAAAACACATGACCGTCATCAACATGCCTCTGCTGCTCAACCCTGATCTATCACTGCGTCAGATCACACAGGGAGTGAAGGAGTGTGTGTCTCTGTCTGCTCCAGGACCTCATGTGATCGTTCTGGTCCTCAAACCTGATGAGTGTTCAAGAGAAGAGAAAGAGTGTGTGGAGACGGTGCTCCGCTGTTTCTCTGACAGTGTGTTTGAACACACCCTGGTGCTCACGACTCAAGAGCCAGACAGTGCTGAGCCGACTGAAGTCAGTGACGTCATAAAGGAAATCATTCACAAGTGTTTGAACAGACACTACAGACTGGGGAGAAACAGCACCTCTGCTGAACTTAGAGCGACATTTGAGGACATTGTTCAAGGGAACGATGGACGTTACTTGACTTGTGATTTATATTTCACCACAGAAAGAGGTGAGTGAACAACATGTTTGAGTAAATGTTGTCTTTCTTTGTAAATAAATATTTTATGCTGCAATCAAATCATGTTGCTTCAGGATTTCAGCATACTGGTGTTTCTGTAGTGCAATTTTGTCTAGTACAGTACAACCTTAATTATACTGTATTGATAACTGGATGTTCAAACTATTATTTTCTTTTTCTTTCAGCAGCACAGGTGGAAACAGGTCAGGAAAAGAAATATACTGTGTCAGTCTTCTGTTAACAACGGTCAAAAAACATCCAGAGAAAACACAAGCAGCAAAACCATGGGAGGACTCCACAGTGATGGAAAGAGCTTAAGTGTTGTACATCATATAAAGAACAGCTGGAGCAGTATAATAGCTGATGGAAGCAATGAAAACCTGCCCATGTTTAAACTCCAGCTGTCTGAAACATGGCAGAACAGCGATGGATTCTGCAGAAGAAGCACGTTTGGGAGAGAAAACATCAGAAAACAGAACAAGACCATCATGATGATCGGAGCCACAGGTTCAGGAAAAACCACTCTAATTAACAGCATGATCAACTACATTCTGGGAGTGCAATGGAAAGAAGACTTCTGGTTTGTGCTGATAGATGAAGGGAAGCAGAAATCCCAGGCTGAAAGTCAGACTTCAGAGATCACGGCATATCAAATCAATCACATGGATGGTTTCCGGGTCCCTTATTCTCTGACCATAGTGGACACACCAGGATTCGGTGATACCAGAGGAATCTCACATGACCAGAAGATCACAAAGATGATTCAGGAGTTCTTCTCTAATCCAGGAGGGATCGACAGCATTGATGCCGTGTGTTTTGTAGTCCAGGCTTCACTTGCCCGTCTGACGCACACACAGAAATATATCTTTGACTTCATTCTTTCCATATTTGGGAAGGATATTGCTGAAAACATCCTTATGATGGTCACCTTTGCAGATGGGAAAACACCTCCTGTTCTCGAGGCCATCAAAGTGTCTGAGGTGTCCTGTGCTACCAATGAGTCTGGAGAGCCTCTTCACTTCAAGTTCAACAACTCTGCTGTGTTTGCTAACAATAAATCTGCAGAGGATGAGGATGAGGACTCTGACTGTGAAAACTTTAACCAAATGTTCTGGAAGATGGGATTTTCTAGCATGAATAAATTCTTCACATCCCTTAACACGATGGAAACCCAGAGCTTGTCTCTGACACAGGAGGTCCTAAAAGAGCGACAGCAGCTGGAAGTGCTTGTGGAACGTCTTCAGCCCCAAATCAATGCTGGTCTGACGAAACTGGATGAAATCAAGAAGACAAGAGCAGCTCTGGAGCAGCACAAGGCTGAGATGGATGCAAACAAGGATTATGAATATGAAATAGAAGTAACTGTCCCAAAAATGATTGAAAACAACACTGGCTACTACTTAATGAACTGTCAGAAGTGTTACTACACATGTCATGACACATGCACTACTGCAGATGACCGTTATAAATATAAGTGCTGGGCCATGAAAGATGGAAAGTGTACAGTCTGTCCTGGAAAGTGTGACTGGGATGTGCACTTCAACCAGAAATACAAATGGGTTTATGTCACAGAAAAGAGAAGGGGAACCTATCAGGAATTAAAAAAGCGATATGAGGATGCACATGGACAGGTCATGTCAAAAGAAAAGATCTTTGAAGAACTTGAAAAGGAGTTTCAGGTTGTCCAAGATATTGTGACTGAACTAATTGAAAGATCTCAAAAGTCTTTGGAGCGACTGGAGGAAATCGCCCTCAAGCCCAATCCTCTGTCCACCCCTGACTACATCGATCTGATGATTGAGTCTGAGAAACAAGAACGCAAGCCTGGATTTAGAGATCGCATTCAGTCTTTGATGGCTGTCAGGAAGAAGGCAGAGATCATCAGTAAGGTTTCCACAGGAGAACTGCTTCCAGAGGATTGGAAAACATACAAACTCGTAACAAGAAAAAAAGCTTTCTATGATCCAATAATGTTAATGAAAGTTTTAAAAAAACAGTTTGAAATGAAAGAATGAAATTAAATGAATGAAAGAAGTGAGTCTTTTAAAGGACACTGTCAACACTTAAATAACACCTTTGTGGTTTTACCCTTTATATATAATTACTACACATATGTACATTAAAGGCACAGTGTGCAAGTTTCTCTGCTAGAGGTCTCTTAATCAAAATGATAACAAAGTCTTTGATGGACGTCAGGAAGAAGGCAGAGATCATCAGTAAAGTTTCCACAGGAGAACTGCTTCCAGAGGATTGGAAACTACGGTGACTGGGAGGGGACATGTTTGGTTCATTTAGTTTTGTTGTGGCCACATTTTGTCAAGGTAACAACATTATTATGTCGTGGCCTCGAGATCATATGGTGAGGGAACAATATTTTTCTCATGGCCACGACTTCATTATATTGAGGGAACGACATCTATTTCTCATGGCCATGTGTTACATGTGTAAACAACCTGCGCTACCATGGCAACCTGGAATTATCAGAAATGGATAAGAACACAATATTTATTTATAATTAAGAATGAAAAATAAAGGTGGAATTAAGGAATGATTATTAACATTTATACATTATTTGTATATTTGTATATACACATTTATATATATACAGTCATAAAGTCAAAACTTTATTGGCATGATCAGGCATTTACAGTATTTACAGAATACAAACACACACACACACACACAACATTATGTGCAGCGTCATTTATAGACAGATTTACTAGATTTACTTTCAATTTAATTTTTTTTTCCTGTTCATGAACTTGTTTTATGTATTTACCACTGTAAATAAAATAAACAGTGTATTTAACAATTGCTTTATTTTGTTTCATGTAGTATATAAAAATACTCTTAAGTATAGTGAATAGTCTGTCCATCCTCTCCTGTCCTAAAATGAGGAAAAGGAAACACTTCTGAAACATGATTCATGTGTTGAAAGCAGGGAAATGTTCAATCAAAAATATCTGCGTGACCTTGACAAGGGTCAGATATTGACGGATAGATCACTGATCATCTCCACAGCAGCAGGTCATCAGTCACACAGCAACATGCAGTGGTTAGTGCTGACCAATAGTGTTGCCAGAAGGACAGCTGGTGAACCGAGCTAAAGACCAGTGCTGGAACAAAGTACACAAATACTGTAAATGTTATGACTTTCACCAAAATTACTGTGTTTTTGTTAATTCATTAATTGTTTGGAGACCCCTTGTGGCGACATTAAGTAATTAGCGGGTCATTTATCTTGTTTGTGAAGCCACGCCCCCAGCGGAGAAATTTATCCAATGAGAGGTGGCAGGTAAATGTGCTCCGGTAAAATGAGTTTTCTTTGCAGCTTAGTGCTTGTTCATTTCACAAATAATATTAGGATTGAAGTTCAGTGATGTTGTGAAACGTTAAGTGACTGTGATTGTATTTGATGAATCAGTTTGTTCACCATGTGTGCGTTGCATGGCTGACACCATCTTTGAATCAAACACAGGCGAATCTCTCGTTTCTTTTGCTCTTTTAGGTGCATGTGAGAGTGTCTCCAGAGGATTTATGTTTCTCCTTGTTGTGTTACAGTAAACAACCACTGAAACGCAGTTCTCCATGTCCGCCTGTGATTTATGAGCTGTCGGATGAGAAGCGTTACAAATGCTTGCGTAAAAGTGAATATACCTCACAAATATATTATTTAAATATTTTCAAATCAAGATACATTGTATAGTATTTTATTGGACAACTTTTACTTGAGTATTAAAACAGTAAAAGTAGTGAAACTGCAGAACTTTGTGACACTGATGCTGTTTTACTCTAAAGCTGCATTGGCTGTAGTAAAGTGACTGAACTACTAATGAAAAGATAACATTTCGAACATTTCTCGTTGTGTTTATCACTGCTCATCACTGTAAGATTCAGATCTCGAAACTTCCTTGTTAGTCCAAAAACAGCTTTTATTGAAACCAAGCTCAGAAAACGTCTTGTTTCAGATGTTGTCACATTATGAGAGAAGAAGATCGACGCCTACTTCTACATCATCACATCTTTAGCCCCGCCCACTGATTCACGCATGTCATTACATCCTCCATTCCTCTGAACTGACAGTCCACAGCTCACTGACGTCACTCTGCTGATTACAGATTTACGGATTCATCCGAGCGCTGTGTGCTCACTGTCTGCCGGACAGCAACAACCTTCCCTCCTGAGTGAAATGAGCAAAGAGCCTCCGTGACCTCATCGTGGGTCGAACCTCCATTAGGCAGAGTATAGAAAAGTCTTTGACCCTCCGTACCACGACAGTGTAAAAGAACTGCCTACTCTCTGTTGTCCCGCCATTCGTCACCTCGTGCTCCGATGACTCGCAAGAGCTTCGGAGAACTTTCTTCCATGTAGTCAATGGTACAGCAGGATCTCCTACCGTCAGAAGAACAAATGCAGGCATGGGTACGGAAGCAGACATCGTCACCAGATCTCGTAATGTTTCAACTGTAATCACACAGATCAGTGAAAGAGGATAGCCCTGTCCAGATACCCACACATGCAGTCTATGCACTTGATCACTTGTCTACTTGCATGACGTATGTCCTGTATTTGGCTCAAGTGTTCAAGTGGACGTGACGACTGCAAGTGTGTGTAGAACGTTTGAGTACCCGATGGGACACACACTTACAGTGTTGCAAATAATGCAAGCGTTTACAGCTTTTTTGTTTTAATTATTATTTTCAGTGCTCTGCATTTTAAAATACACTTCTAAATGTGTGTTCAGTGGTCACTATGTAACTAACAGAAGACACAATTTTAAAATTGTGGTGTTTCTTTGAGTGATAAACAGCAGTTGCAAATGATGTACAAAACTCACATAGTCCACTCATCTTTGCATCAAAAAAATGTGCAACACTTTATATTTTACTACCAAATTATATGTAATATATAATTAAATTACAGTCGAATGTTTTCCTTGACATCTCATGATTTCGGGGCATGTGAGGTCCCGAACATAATGCATGATGGGATACGCTAGCCTCGAATAGCGCTCAGAAGTGGTATTCGATATAGTGTGGTTTAGTGTGCATTAAGGGCACTGCACTTGGGCATTTTTAAAACATGGGACAGTCTTGCGCACTTACTTCCTGTCATGTGCACAAGCTCTCAAGTGGCCAAGACCACAAGTGTGGGTATTTGGACAAGCCAGCAGTATAGAGGGTATGCATCAACGTCACTTTCCTGCTGGAGCGCGCTCCCTCAGCTGGACTGAGTGGCAGAAGAAGCTGCTGTATGACTGGATTTAATAGAGGAAACTGAGAAAACGCAAGGAAAACTAACGAATTACACTAAAGGTTGGACTCGAAAGTGTTCCTTATGACATGTCAAAGAAACCTAATCCATGGATATTGACATGCAGCCTGGAGTCGTGTTTCCTGACATTTATATGTGCCTGATTTCGACGCAGAGGAAATACATAAAGCAAATATATATATATATATATATATATATATATATATATATATATATATATCGTCATATTGCCCAGCACTAAAACTTGTATAGTTTTTGTCAGTGTTTATTTAAAAACACCCAATTATGCAGAATATAAGATGGTAAATATATTTAATTGATGAGTTGTCAACACAATATATAACAATACAATATATACGGTATAATTTTACCTCAAAATCCAACATTTTGACACAAAATTATAACTGCAAATCCATGTTTCTCTGCTGGAGTCCAGCTGTTTCTGTGAATTGCAGTGATTCATTTGCTTCTTTTTTCTGTAGCTTTCGGCAGTCTTTAAATATATACCTCAGGTTTTGTGTCAAAGCTATTAATCACAAAGCTCTTTCTCATTTTGGATGTGTTTTGTGTGTTTTTTTGCTGCATTCACACTGAAAACCAATGCTGCCGCTCAAGCTGTGTCTGAAACCGCTCACTCGTTCACTCACTCGTTCCCTATATAGTGTATGTATTTGAGTGCACTATATATCTGCATAGAGTGAACGAAATGAAGTGAGTGAATTCAGACGCTGACGTATAACTGTGTGTCGGAGAGCTGGAGCTGTCGCAGAAACGGCTCGACGCGATAAAACTATTTTATCCTACATTTTATTTACATTATAAAATAATGTTAATTACAATAACAATCATAATGACTTTATTTTGTAATCATACATGCCTCCATGCCAGCTTTGTAGTTTAATCTATTGTATAATTGGTTTGTCATGCTTAATATGTGTTCATAATCATTATACTATAAAATACTGCAAACAAAAATAAACACATCAAGAGGTGTACGTTATTTAATGTATTTAGTCTTTTTAATAAAGTTTTTTAGTTAGTTAGAAACACTCACAGATGGCGTGGTCTTAGAGCGCCCTCAGACGATACCTACTAATGATTAACAAATTATCCACTAATTTACCATCTCTTAAAGTTTAATGAGTTAACAACAGTGCCACAAATTATTAAAACACCTTGCTGTTAGTAAAACACATTAAATTGATTTAATGCCCACATAATATATTTTAATAATAAAAATAATAGCCTATTTTACCTTTTACCTTTAACTTCATTTTTAAAATCCATCTATATAATAATGTCTCCCTATATTTTAGTAGGTTTTATTCAAGTAATGATTAATTAAAAAAATAAAAAGGTAAAATAAAAATAAAAATATAAATCTATAAATGTTAAAGCAGAAATAAGAAAGCTGTAAAGTAATCTCTGGATTACACTCGCTCTCATTTCCGCACTTTCACACACGCTTTCAGTCCTCTCCGCTTTGGATTTCGGGAAATAGTGCTTCAGCAAGTGTACATCGAATGTACTCTCGAAATCAGAGAGAATTGTGGGTATAAAGTAGTGAACGAATGTGGGGAATGAAGTTGTTGGCTGCGTCCTAAACCTAAGTAGCTGACTTGTTGCCTCGCTGCCTTATCAGGCAATGACTTGTAAGGCAGCATTTGTGCATGAAGGCACCTCATGAAACAGATTTCATACAGACTTCTGAGGCAGCGTAACAGTTTAATGATCTACAGCAATATAGCGCAAGCTTTGGTGAGAACTTAACAAATATTTAATTACTACAGTAGTAATTTCTTGCTAGAAATGACATCAAAAGTAGAAAATGTTGGTCAAAAATGTACATTTACTCACAAACTGGCCAGCAAACGCAACTTTCAGACGCCATCTTTATTTTAATAGCTCAACTGTCACAGAATGGAAAGCACAGGATTGTGGGATATCAAAGTCAGCTAAGGATACATCCATGCTTCCTTCAAAAATCGATCAGATGAAGGTATCTCAGGAAACAGGAAGTGAAGCTAACATTGAATTCAGACATCAATACGGTCCGAATTCCGTGTCACCTGTCAATACGGTCGCTACTCGATCCGTACCGGAAACACGATTTGTTCTGCACATGCGCAAATTTACTGCCACTTCCTGTCATCGCTAACGTTTTTACGGCGACAACGTAACTGTCACGATTTGTTCTGTGTGTGCGTGTGCTCGATTTATAGAGACGTGCTGGAGAGTGACAGATGATAGAAATATGGATTCTTTTACGTTTTATGTAGAATTTTATTAAGGAGAAATTCCTGACAATCTCTCGTTGGAAGGTGATCAAGGGAAGGAGTTTGTTAACAAGGTGAAGTTTTGTAAAGGTTTAATTATGTTTTTTCCCCTCTGCTCTTGTCTCAACATATGTTGCTATGTACAATTACTCTTGCAGATTGAACCGATGATCCCTCTGCAGCTCAACAACGGTACGAGAAGACTTCTGGAGCCTGGGTTTAAGGGCATATTGCAGGATAGACCTTCTGTGACTGAATTTATAGAAAAATAGTGTAGGAACTAGATTTTCTTGAAAAAAAAAACACATATAAACATGCTACATAGGCTTCTGGAGCCGTTTTTTGTGAGAATATTTTACTTCCGCATCTGAAAAATGCCAAATCGGAAGTGACGTAACTCAAGGGAGCGCAATCAATATAAACAATAGGAAAACAATGGATCGCAATGACAGTTCGGATGCTGAGGAAATTGTAAATGTTTATTCATACTCGTATAACAAACCACAGCCATACAATTAGCCTGCTATGCGTTCAAGAGAGCAGTGACAGGCCAGGATTAGACAGAATAACGGTCAAAAGAGACAAATTGAGCTGTTGTGTGAGGAGAAGCAATGGAGAACAGGGCCGAGACCGGTGTTAGCTTATAGATAGCTATGTAACACTGTTCAGATCACAATATTGTACAGATTATTATCATGAATGAGGCAAAAGCAAAGCTATTGGTCATCTAGGAGTAACGTTATTGATTACTTGGTAGTTAGTTAGCAAATGAAAAAACAAAAAAACAAACAAACAAGACTTATGGTGCACAATTCACGTTTTCATCTCTGACGGGTGATCATGTTTCCAGCCGGAGGCCGAACATAAGTAGTGTTACTGTATGTGTTTCATGTTATCCTTTATTCATTTTGTAACCTACTTAAAATTAACCTAAAAGTAGAGTTAAGAGATTTTTAGTTTTATCTAATAATTAGGTTATTTTCAGTTATGTCTTTTAACTGCATATCATGCCCAGTGTAACGGTGTGTAAAAGTGTTAAATTGATGCATAAATGGGGACAGCGCCATCTGTCTGCTGCGTGATAATATATCGCACGTGAAATAGGGACCAGCAGAGATAATGAGACATGCTGTGGGTAAGTCGCACATTTTCAGCAGCCGGAGATTTATAAGTTAAAATGATTAAAAACACATAACTAATTTATGGAAATTATACAAAGGCTGTTTAATAAGATATGGAGAGAAGGAAAATTGCCTCATAATTGGAAAAATGCTTTAATATTGCCTTTTAGTAAGCCTGGTAAAACTCCAGACAATGCAGGAAAATTACAGGCCTATAGCGTTAACATCTCACTTGTGTAAATGGATGGAAAAGGTAATAGTTCGTAGACTGTCCTATTATTTAGAACAGAAAGGATTGATCAGTGTGCAACAAGTGGTTTTCATAAAGGTAGATCTACAATAGATGCTCTAGTGAAAGTTAGTAATGAAGCTGAAAAAGCAATTAGTATGAAAGGTCATGGTTATAGTATACTTTGATATAGAGAAAGAATATAATTCAATGTGGAGAGAAGGACTACTGATTAAATTACATAAAATGGGTATTGGTGGAAAGATGTATAACTGGACTTCTTATCAAATCGGACGTTTCATGTTAAGGTTGGAGATAATGTTTCAAATGATTTTAATATAGTGAATGGTATTCCACAAGGTAGCGCTATCAGCCCAATTCTGTTTAACATCATGAAATGACATCTTTGAGATATTGGTACAGGTATTGGGTATGCATTATATGCAGATGATGGGGCTATATGGAAAAGAGGGAAAAATATTAGACATGTGATTAATAATATTCAGAGTGCTATAATAAAAATTGAAAGATGGACATATGACTGGGGATTTAAGATGTCAGTTGCTAAATCATGTTACATGTGCTTTACAGGAAAAGAAAGTTAGGAAATATACAGCTTAAATGACATGGTCAAAAATGGAAAGTGTAACAAGTTCAAATATTTAGGATTATGGTATGAGAAATGTCTATGGAGAACACATGTTAAACAGATTAAAACTAAATGTATTAAAGTACTTAATCTTATGAGATCAGTTTCAGGATATGATTGGGGTGCAGATAAGCAGTCATTACTTGATATATACAGGGCATTAATAAGATCATGTATAGATTATGGGTGAATGGTATATGGAGCGGCAGCTAAGAGTGTACTGGAAAAACTAGACAGAATACAGTTCAGAGCTCTTAGAATTAGTATTGGTGCTATTAAAACTACTCCTACTAATGCGCTACTTGTAGAAGCAAAAGAATTACCTCTATACTTAAGATGAATACAGCTGGCACTGACATACTGGGTTAAGTTAAAAGGATCTGGGAAAGAACAACAAGCTACAGAGGTCTTATGTGATTGCTGGGAGTATTTGCAAGAACAAAAAGGTAAAGGATTCGGTTGGAATATTAATACAGTAGTGAAAGAATATGGTTTAAAGAGATTTGAGTACGGCCCAAATATGGTATGGGGTAATGTTCCTCCATGGATATTTCCAGTTCCCAATGTAGATTTAAATCTTTTAAAACTAAAGAAAGAATGGACTGAAAGGAATGCTGATAATATTAGATATTTGGTTCAAAAATACGTTAAGCAGAACTATTATCAGCAGTGTTGGGGAAAGTTACTTTTAAAAGTAATGCATTACAATATTGCGTTACTCCCTAAAAAAGGAACTAAATGCGTTACTTCCAAGCGGCAACCTCCCCCAGTTTCTCGTGAAGCCAATACGGAAGTAATTTAAACTGCGATTCATCGACTGGCCGCTAGGGACAGGCTGCAAAAGGGAGCAGAATCTCATTGACCATAATGTTAAAACAGCCAAGTTTACAGCAGAAAAAAACATGTTTCCACTCTGGTTCAAATATGTTTTGGTCTATACTGCTAATTTTGCCCTTCATGACAACTCTGAGGGGGGTGAATTTTTTTATAACTCATCCGTTTAAATTATATTAAGCCTTAAAGTTCTGCATAATTAAGGGTGTGGTCACTTGAGTGACAGGTGGATTGGCGCTGCTGTCTGTGAGCCGTCACTTTACCTCAGCAGCTCATTTCAGCCACTGAATTTGGCATCTCAGCCGTATTTGTGCCTTTTTTCTGGATTATTTTATACAATATATGGCTTGCTGCATACTCGAGACAGATGTCAGTCTGTGTACATGTGCTCGCATGCGGAAGATAAACGTTGTTGGATCGTCGTGGCATTGGCTAAAAGTTTTGTTCCTGAGATTTACTACAATGACAATACCAGGAGGATATACAACTCCGACAGCACTGCTTGGATATTATAACTAAAACTGCTGCATTATTTTGAAAAATTATACTTTGGACACGTGCTCATTAGTTTGAGAGAACATTTGAGAGTTATACATCTGGTACCTATATATGTACGTATAGAGTTTTACATTATAAACGATGCTCAGATTGCATCCTTTCTTGAGATATGTAATGCAAACTATGGATAATATATAAAGATTACATGGATTTAACGCTTTCATGAACAAAAAGTAATTTTTTTATGTTTTGAAATGGACATTTTACCCAAGTGCAACGGATTGGATTCATCTCACGATCTCTATTTCATTAAAGGTATGAAGTCCCAGTTGATTTTTTTGTGTTATTTGCACACCCCACACAAATTAATTAGCCTACTGGTGTTAGAGCATCTATAACGTTATCTTAAAAAACTAGATTGACAGTAAACCTTTTGTACTTTCTAATGATATTGTTATCTTTATTAATATTTTAGATAGTATCTAAGATAGATAGCTAGGGCGGGCGTGGTTTCAGCAACAAGTCGCATGGGCTCCAACTTCGTCCCACCTCTTTGCCCATTTTCAGTTATCCGGGAGTGACGTGCGGTGACGTGCAGCTAAGATGGCCGCGGCCTCATTTGCGCGTCAAAACTGCTGTTCAGAACTCTATGGGTGACATCACGGACACTACGTCCATATTTTTTACAGTCTATGGTTACTTCATTACTTTTTATGAAAAGTAATGCGTTACATTACTTTTGCATTACTTTTTCTCACCGGGGCTGGGCTTGCTTGTTTGTTTTTCAAAAAACAAAAAAGATTCTATTTTTGGCAAAAAGGCCCTTTCACACCAAAAGTGAAATGAATCAGCCTCAGGCTGAAGGAAATGCACATTTACTCCTGTACAGTAGAGGGCGCAGTTCAAACAAACCTTTCAGCTGTGCTGCCATTCTGGATTAAAGAAGAATAGTGTAACCATAGACAGTAAAAGAAATGGACACAGCGACCCCATTGGAACTCAATTGAGACAAGTGAAGCCCATTTTAGTGATTTTTAGCACTTCCGTTTCTGACGCGCAGACTCAAACTAAGCTTGATGACGTCAGCAACCTGTCTAGTAGCTGTGCGTGCAAACTGCCATCGTAATCTTGCAGAGACGGCGAGCTTGAGCGGGGAGTTCTTTGGCGTGAGTGAGCAGGAGTAAGTATTCTGATTAATTATTTTGTATAGTATTTTAAAATGTAACGCCAGTACGCCATATTAAGTTAATGCATACTATTGCCTGCAAGCTTCTCCTCCTGTCTGTACGGTAATTTCTCTACTGTGCGACAGAGAGTCGAGTGGTTATGACGCAATCGTTAGCCTATTTTTACAAAAACTGTTTCTACGGGGCCATAATGTAACATAGAAGGTAATGGAGCCCTTTATACATTGTCGTGTATCTTTAGAAATAAATAATGGACAAATGGAGTCTTTAAACGCCTCAGATGTAAAGTATTCACTGTCAAAGTGACGCCAAAATAATGGGAGTCAATGGGATGCTAACGCAAGTGAAGTTCTGCTACAAGATGGCGGCACCCGGCCGACTTCAACTTCCGGTCGACTTCCTTGGGCACTGGGTGTAACCCTGACTGAAATTAGTCCATTAGCAGTCCAAAGAAAAAAAAAACCTTTAAAAAAAAAACTATTTTTTGGCATATTTACCCTTCCAGTAAAACTGTTTGTGTGGAAAAAAAACAGTGATAAAAGAAAATAGTAAAATGCTTTATTAATTATATCAGTAACATGCAAATTACTGCAGTAACATTTATCCAATTAGAGTTAGAATCTGCACTGCAGGTGTAGATCGTCCAATTGAGTATGATCAGCAGTGATGCTGACTCCGCCCACTGTGAGACGCAGACGAGATAGAGAAGAAACAGAAACGCATGAAAACGAAGCTTAAGAATTCTGAGTTAAAACTATCTAATTTTGAGAAATAATTAGTGAACAACTACACAACAAAGTATATAAAAGTTATTTGGAGTTAAATTGCTTACCGAATTGAGTAGTTTTGTGAAAGAGCTTGTTGTGGCCTTGTTGATCCGGAGCCTCGAGCCAAAGTTGGTCACCGTAGTTCGTGGTGCAATCTGGAAAAAAAAGATTAACAAAACATTTAATTCAAAGGAATTTTGTTGTATGTGTAGAAGTTTGGATTTTCTGCTGCGATTCACGCATGGTGAGGATTCATCAAGCCGCATTGAAAGAAAAGAAAGATGGCGAGCCCCCAGACTGAATTTGGATCTCTGATTTCTTATCATCTTATCCACTTTGTGGTATCGTTTTTTTTCTCTTTCTGAACACTGATGGACTCAAGTATATTTTTCTGAACTGAATTTATCGAATGGATTCACGTATATTTTTCTAATATTGAATGGACTGAGGTATATTTTTCCGAACTGAGGTGAACACTATTTACAATTTTTGTTTATGTATATATTTCTGAAAAGTGTTATTTGGTTATATACACATTGTAAATTTTGAGGTAACCATTCATGTGAATGGATATTGAATCATCTTGGTTAAAGTATTGATTTGAGTTTGCATTTGAAGCAAGAGAGTCAAATTACAGTAAAGGCAGGAGAATTAGAAATCTTAAAATTGAAGCTAAACGTATTAATCTATAAAAAATATTTAAATTAGAAAACCAATAATTTTCAAACCTAAGCCAGGAGAAAGAAAAGAGGGAAATTGTCAATCAAAGAGTCAACAAAGGAAAGGTTTTGTTGAATTCTTTTTTTTTTTTTTTTTTTTTTTGGTTCATTAATTTCTTTCAAGTTGATCCTAGTTGATCATATTGTATTTTTTTGTTTCCCCTTTTTGTTAAAAGTTGACATTTCATTGGGTTTATCTTTGTCATTTATTATTTTACTGTTCATCACATCAACATTTCAATCAAAAAGAAAAAAAGAAAAATACATAATAGCCAATAGAACAAAATCTGAAACCCCAAACTGGTGTGTTGTGTATGCTTTTCCTCCTTCGAGTTTCGTATCTTCTGATCGGGCCATTGACCCAGCTCAGTGCATTGAAAAAAAATGTAGCTACTACTTGTTGCATTGAGTCAAACATTCAGCTAACACTGTTTGTGTCTAACTAGCGGGTGTTACAATAGGATACAGAGGAAGGAAGTTCTAGTTATTATTTCTAAATCTAATCTAAAGGAATTTTATTAGGTATATTGAAGGTCAGCAGCAAAGACATTGGAAAATAATTGAGATTAAATACATAAATTATATTTGTGTAATTTAATATAGTTTATTACAGTTTTGCAAAAATTCTAAGATTGCATTTCACTGTTTTTTTATTCATTTTGAGGAATACTGAATGTTTTCATGCAAGTGAGATGAGTAAATGCATGTTCACATTTAGTCTAAAACTGCAATAACCATCATGCTTACACAGCGCACACAATATCTCTGCACTGTATTTCTCTCAACATGGGGACAGGAGAGCTGTCAGTCAATAAATGTGAAAAAGTAACTTGCGTTACTTATTTGAAAAAGTAATATTTGTTGTAAATTGAAAAAGTAATGCGTTACTTTACTAGTTACTTGAAAAAGTAATCTGATTACTTAACCCAAGTTACTTGTAATGTGTTACCCCCAACACTGATTATCAGTATATACCAATATTCACAGACGGATCTAAAGATTTGAGGAATGATCATGTAGTAGTAGAAGTGTACATACCAGAGTTTGATATAACCATATGCAAAAGAATTAATGACAATTTATCTGTTTTTACAGCTGAAGTAGTAGCCATAATTTTAGGATTGCAATGGGTAGAAGAAGTAAGACCTCAAAGAGTTATTATCTGTTCGGACTCTGTTGCAGCTTAATAGTTTAAATTCAAATGAAACCATAAAGAGATTTCCACAATAATGTTAAATATAGAGAGAATTGGAATTAATCTCCAGTTTTGTTGGGTTCCAGCTCATACTGGCGTGGAGGGCAATGAGATTGCAGATTTGACTGCAAAGAATGCACTGAAATTAAAGGATGAGGAAATATTGAAAGTCCCATTTGGTAAAGGTGAGGCCAAATCTTAATTTAAAACAAAAGTGAGGGAAGCATGGCAGAAAAAGTGGGACATAGATAACAGAGGACAACATTATTATAATATTCAGAAATCGATTAAAATGCATATAATTGTGATGTTTGTAATGTTACAGAAAATGTGGAGCATATCATTATGAGGTGCAAAAAATATAATGCATTAATAATATCAAACGGATAAATGGCTGCATAAATACATTTGTGATTTATAATATAATGAAAGCCTGGCAGGAAATCAAAAGATTTTGCAGTTTGCACTCAAAAATCTCTGTTTTGGCACCTCTGTCTTTTAACCCAGATCTACCATCTTCTATGGGGAAGACATCATTTATAAAGTGGAAAGATCTAGGTATTGTCTCTTTTAAGCAAGTTTTTAAAGAGGGAACCCTTAAATCTTTTTCTGAATTAAAAAGTGAATTTGATATCGACAATAAAGATTTTTAGTACTTACAACTTAGACATTTGATAAATGATCTTCTTGCAAAGGGTCATATCTCAGTGGAACTATCTAAATTAGATAATATTTTAGAGAACACGTCAATACTAAAGGGAAAAATGTCTGAGATATATGCAATTTTAAGAGATCAAGCTGAATCATAATTAACTTCATTAAAAAGCATATGGCAAAAAGATTTGGGTTGTAATTTTGATGACGATCAGTGGGATATTATATACAAAAGTGTTTTTTTTTTTTCATTCTCTAGTAACAAAATAATTGAACAAAATTACAAATTTATACAAAGAATATATTTGACCCCAGTTTGCCTTAGTAAGATATATTCTGGCACATCCCCTTTATGCAATAGATGTAAAACACATAGGGGCACCATTATGCATATTTTTTGGAACTGCGAAAAATTGAGTTTGTTTTGGGATTCTGTACATGAGTTCTCTGATGGCCCTAGGGAAAACATATCTCAAGACTCCTTTAATGTATCTTTTTGGGGTGGACTTAAATGAAACTTCAGACTCTGTATTTATAAAAAGGATAGGTCTGATTTCTTATGTATCTAAGAAATGTATATTACTGAATTGGAAAAAAGAGCAACCACCAACACTTGAATTATTTAAACACATTATAAACGACACACTACACATGGAATATTTAACATGCACTTTAAAAAACAAAACTCGCATCTTCTTAGAGAACTGGAATATTTTTTTGGATCTATCTTGAACCCTTTGACCCTTTCATTTTTTATTTATTTATTTATTTATTTTTTTATCCATCGTTTACACATTGACCATTCATGTGCTATTACTTTGTTTTAGTTTATTTTACTAATACAAACTGGACCTGTTGATGTATATATCACATTTGTATACTCTGATACTGCTTAATGTACACTAATTGTATTGTTTGTTATTATATTGTAAACTGATAAATAAAAAATTAAAAAATAAAATATATATATATATATATATATAATTCAGAAAGGAAGATCTTGCAAGATAAGATATACGAGTTGGAACAAGAATGGAGTTTGAAGGGGATTTTGGGGGCAGATGAGAAAATGTGGGAATGTAGTAAAGCTCTATTTAATTTTCTTAAAGATACAAGATTAGAGCACAGTATATAGGATTATATATATATATATATATATATATATATATATATATATATATATATATATATACTCAGCAAAAAAAGAAACGTCCCTTTTTCAGGACTGTGCATTTCAACAATAATGTTGTAAAAATCCAAATAACTTTACAGATCTTCATTGTAAAGGGTTTAAACAATGTTTTCCATGCATGTTCAATTAACCATAATCAATTAATTAACATGCACCTCTGGAATGGTCGTTAAGACCTTAACAGCTTACAAAAAGTAGGCATTTAAGGTCACAGTTCTAAAAACGCAGGACACTAAAGAGACTTGTCTACCGACTGTGAAAAACACCCAAAGAAAGATGCCCAGGGTCCCTGCTCATCTGCGTGAACGTGCGTTAGGCATGCTGCAGGGAGGCATGAGGACTGCTGATGTGGCTATAGGGCAATAAATTGCCATGTCCGCACTGTGAGACGCCTGAGACAGCGCTACAGGGAGACAGGAAGGACAGCTGATCATCCTCTTTTAGTGTTCATACAAATATTTACACATTAAGTTTACTGAAAGTAAAAACAGTTGAAAGTCAGAGGACGTTTCTTTTTTTGCTGAGTATATAATTTTTTTTTTTTTTCCTGAGTACATGAAGCCTTGAAGTTGCACACCCCGGTACTCTGCACTGAGTCAACACAGAGCTCGGCACGTAAAAGACGCGAAGCTGAAAAAAAGTGTTTTTTACAGAGACCATCACTTTATCTACTAAATTCATGCCCTTATGTCCAGCAAAACATTTTTAAACCATGCAGTACCTTTTTATATGGTATTTTTGTACAAGGTTATATATTCATCTCAAAAAAAATGTTTAACCTGCAATATGCACTTTAAGCCAGTGCATGGAATCTAATGTGCGTATGTTTAGTGTCTTACTTTACTGCACAAAAAAACAAATTCCCAGATGCTTGCCTCAAGAGTGTGGAAGAAGCTGCACAAAGACATGTACTTTATACTACTATATCTTCTTTTAAAAGTATTTATGTTGGTGCATGCATGTTTATAACTTATGTTCTTTGCATAAGGGAAAAAATTTTCACATTGTGGACCTCTATGTTGTTCCCACCTGGAAAGACTAAGTTGTGGACCCAGTGCATTGTTTGCCTGTAAGATCTCATTTGCTATCATATACTTATCAACTGAGACAGAACTCTATTGGGGACAGGCGCAGAAGTATATGCATGCATATTATTTTGTCCAAATACTATAGGAAAATGTGAGGTCCAATCATACTATTTCCAGATTGGAGGCAGCAGGGTGAAGCTGACCACTATCTGCTCTGTGTTGAGTTTCTTTTTATAATCTTTCTAGCTGTAATATTTTCAAATTCAACAGGTAGGGTTGGTGAGATATTAACAAAGTACCCATTGCAGGTTATGTTCGTGGCTAAGAGGGAAATACTTTGTCTTGATTCTCTCCGCCCTGATGGTTCTGGAGATGAGGCTTACAGAACCATATTTAGGTTGAGACTAAAGATATTTAATTTACTGGCCTTGTTCCAGGTATGTTATTTGGTTACGATTTCAAAAAGAAGCCTCGTTCTCAGGCTTCAAGTTCATATAAGGGCATCTTTATCAGGCTTCAAGTTCATATAAGGGTCTCGTTCTCAGGCTTTAGTTCATATAAGGCTTTAAGTTCATATAAGGCCTCGTTCATATAAGGGCCTCGTTCAGGTTCATATAAGGGTATCAGGCATCATATAGGGCCTCGTTCTCAGGGTTCAATCAAGTTCATATAAGGGCCTCGTTATCAGGCTTCATATAAGTTCATAATATAAGGGCAATCAGGCTTCAAGTTCATATAAGGGCCTCGTTATCAGGCTTAACTTCATATAAGGGCCATCGTTCAGGCTTCAAGTTCATATAAGGGTCAGCTTCAAGTTCTATAAGGGCTCGTCTCAGGCTTCAAGTTATATAAGGGCCTATCAGGCTTTAACTTCATATAAGGGCATCGTTCTCAGGCTTCAAGTTCATATAAGGCCCCATATAAGGGTTCTCAGGCTTCAAGTCATATAAGGGCCTCTTCAGGCTTTAACTTCATATAAGGCCAGGCTTCAAGTTCATATAAGGGCATATCAGGTTTCAAGTTATATAAGGGCTCGTTCTCACTTCATAAGAGGCTTTAACTTCATATAAGGGCCTCGTTCTCAGGCTTCAAGTTCATATAAGGGCCTCGTTCTCAGGCTTCAAGGTCATATAAGGGATCATTTCAAGTTCAATAAGGGCCTCGTTCTAGGCTTCAAGTTCATATAATCTTAGGCTTCAAGTTCATATAAGGGCATCTTTTCAGGCTTCAAGTTCAATAAGGGCTCGTTTCAGGCCTTCATATAAGGGCCTCGTTCTCAGGCTTCAGTTCATATAAGGGGCAGGCTTCAAGTTCATATAAGGGGTTCTCAGGCTTCAAGTTCATATCAAGTCAAGTCATATAAGGGGGCAGGCTTCAAGTTAATAATCAGGCTTCAAGTTCATATAATAGGCTTCAGGTATTCAAGTTCTATAAGGGCATCGTTATCAGGCTTTAAAATATAAGGGCTCGTTCTCTCTCATCTTTATCAGGCTTCTAAGGGCCTCGTTCAGGCTTCAAGTTCATATAAGGGCCTCTTATCAGGCTTTTATAAGGGCCTCGTTCTCAGCTTCAAGTTCATATAAGGGCCGGTCATATAAGGCCTCGCAGGCTTCAAGTTCATATAAGGGCCTCGTTATCAGGCTTTAACTTCATATAAGGGCCTCGTTCTCAGGCTTCAAGGTCATATAAGGGCCTCGTTCTCAGGCTTCAAGGTCGTTCTCGGGTCAATCATATAAGGGCCTCGTTATCAGGCTGCAGAACTGATCATTTAATTACACATTATGTATTTGTGTTTTCTTTGGAATGCCAGACACATTGCCCGGGATCCTGGACAGTAAAAATGGGAAGAGACCTTGGGGAATGTTTGAAATGAGACGTAAGACTTTTGTTCATCTTCAGAACACAAAAGATCTTTTGATGAAATCTGAGAGATTTCTGTCCCTCCATGACAGCTACATACTGACACTTTGATGCTTCAAAACGTTTATAATGAGATCGTAAAATGAACATAAACAGAATGATCATCGAACATAAACAGAAACTTAACCATACCTGATTGATGCAAGAGAACAAACCTCTTATGGATGCTGTGTCTGAAGACGAACGAAAGTCTTATAGTTGAGTATTAATGACAGAATTTTAATTTTTGGGTGAACTAACTCTTTAAGTATGTATCTATACATGTTTAAACAAGCTAGCAGTTGTTTTTAAATGAAATGTGGATGCACTTTTCCATTTTTTCCTCAACAGCGTTCAGATAATTCCTGTGCTGTCTACATGCTGATGGTAAGAATGTTTAATTTGTCAAAGCTGTTAGATGATCAAATCAAAGTCTTACTTGTATTTCACAGTATGCTCTCAGTACCTGTACCTCATGCCCATTAACATTCACGAGGTAAGCTGGATTTTTACACGAGTATGCCATCAAAATACTGGTATGTGTCAATTTTTAATTTTTATTTTTAGGAGGAGGTGCCAATGATTCGCCAGTGGTGGTGCCTTCAGCTGATGGAGAGGTTTTGCCTAGAAGGAATGACAGACTCTACAGATACAATTTCAGTATCTTGGCTGTATTTAGTCTAGGGCTGGACCTGAATATTCGATTATTCAAATATGATCGGTGGGTTGGTATTTGATTTTCAGTTTTGGATCTTAAAGGGGCCACACCATACTTCTGCTTGTTACACTGCCTTTATTAGAGCGAAGAATATGTTCAGCCTCCTCCCTCCACAGCTTTGAATATTCTGTGTCGATTGCTACCGAAGCTTCGAAGCTCAAAAAATGGTACTCGGACCAGCCCTAATTTAGTCACTGTTAGCAAAGTGATTCTAGAATGGTGTTATACAAAAACATTTACATGTTTTCCAAAGACATGGACAGAGATTTGCATTCTGGACAGAAGAGGCATCCCATCTCCTTCAGGGAACCCTTGATCCAGTCTATAAGGTGTCTAAATCCACCAGCAGAACAGCTGTGGTTAAAGAGGACACTGATATGCTAAATTATTTTTTTTATTTTCCATGCTGGAAAAATAGTTCAGTTAGTTTATGTGCCATTATTGTCCTATCCAGGTGCAACAACCAACAATTGTCAGAGACCTTTATACAGCATTGTGCTGGGTGAAAAATCACAGAGACATGTTTCGTGTGGAGGTGACAGAGGCTGCTTTTCTGAGGATGAACCATGATGACCAACAAAATGCCCTCAGGAAGGTCCAAGAGGAGCATCCTCTGAAGCAAAGGACGACTTTTTGTTTATATTTCAGTTGCAAGAGGACATGGAAACATTTTTGTCTCAATGTGCTGATGAAGAAGGCCTATGAACTTGAACACATGAACTTTAATGACATCCCATTTAGAGGGTGACACGGGAGTGGATTTTCAGACCTCTCCCATCCCATTCCAATCCCACAAAAAAACGGGGGAAAAATCCCATCCCAATCCCAGCAAAATGACTCCCGTTCCCTCCCACTCCAGTTTTGTGTTTTTTTGTTTTGTTTTGTTTTTTGGCCAGAATTTTTTGGCCTTCCATATTTAGAAATATTTTTTGTGTGTATTTGATCATTTGCCCAAAGTGTAATTCATCTGTATAAATTGGACGTGCACACACAGTTCAGCGTGGGGAACAGCGACTCAATCAATGTTTGAAAACGTCAATAATCATCAAACATGTCGGGCACTTTAGCAACAGTACAGACTGCATTTCACATCAATCACTGGTTGAGCGGATTCTGACGTTAAGTTTGGGGAGCTCTTAGTGAAGCGTGTACATCATATCCTCATGTCTCCAGCTCTACTGATGGTGCACCTCAATGACGGGAAAACACAAAGATCTCCTCTGTTTTTATCTGTGTTGTGCACCAGAGAGCTCTGTGAATCAAGTTAGTTGATGGAGACCTCATGGAGGTTATGGGCGCTGTGGTCAGCTTCACTCGAGGAAACATCTTGGGTAACACTTTCTGGCTGTACTCCTGAGATATGTCCACAGCAGTATCATGCATTATGTGTATTATTCAGATTGACCATCTTCTGTTCTCCTGTCTGATCAAATATACTTTTCTGATAAATTGTAGTTTGAATAGAGATCCTCCACCAGCCAATCAGAACTGATGTACAGCCATGCAGACATAATCTGGTGTTAGTGACACTGTCACATCTGTCAGCTGCAGTACCCTTAATTACCAGCAGATGGCAGCCTCGTCCCTCACTGTTTCCATAGACTCTGTTATTCCTGGACTTCATTTCCCAGAATCCCCTGCTCATTATTACAGCTGTGTCTTGTTTCTCATTTATTACCCTGTCCATTTAAATGCCCTGTATTCTTGATGAAGTCTTCTTTGTTTTTGGTTGATATTTTCTGCAGTTCTGGAGTTTCTTATGTTTGTCATATCTGAGTCGTGGATTATTCCTGTCTGCCCTTCATTAAGCGCATGTATGTACGGACTGATCATATGCTTGTATGGACTAAGACTTTGGATTATAACTATTATTGTATTCTCACTCCTTCTGCTGCTTCATTGCACATGACAGACAGCGGTCAGAAACACTGAAGACCTCTGTGTCGAGTAGTTGAACTGGACAGTTAGAGACGGTAGCAAACGAGCAGAGGAGACGAAACACAGACTGAATAAATGAAAATCACTGTAACACTTTCTATGAAGGCTTATAATGAATTATAGCTCCATTTATACTTAGTTACAAGTATTACTATTATTAACATATTTATAAAGACTTGTACCTCATTATAAGAACAGTTATAGTTACATTTATATTATTTTTATAAACTGATCACGTGCTCTCATTTCCACAATGAGACAAAAATAATAACTCAAAAAATAACAAAAATAATCACGTTAAGTAAAATAACACTATACACATGAATTGAGGTGACGATATGTAGATAAAAGCGATTAAGTTCCTGAATTCACACATCTCACTGTGACGTCTGTGGATTGATCTGTGCTGAAGCAGAGGATAGTTTAGTTAGTAGTTGATCTGTCAAATCCTCAGATATTTCAGAAATGTGACGTGTAACTGTGTCATTGCTGAGATCATCTCGCTCTTGTTGCTCAGATCATCAAACAGACATTGTGAATCCAGAAAACAGTTCTTCTCCAGCTCCTCGTCACTGAACGCCGTGTTTGGGAAGGAGTCAGGAAACGTTGATCATGTCTGGGACACTTTTAAGATCGCTCTCATTGTGTTCAGCGACAGCTTTTCTTCAAGACTAGTTATCTTGAGACTCTTTCCTGAGATCCAGGGGGATATTTCTAATGTTGCATGGGAAGTGTGGAAATGTCTTTTGACATTGTAAGTTTCTCCTGGTGTTTTACTGCAGAGCAAGAGAAAGGCTGGACACCTTTAAAGGGTTAGTTCATGAATCTCTCTCCCTCATGTCGTTCCTCACCGTAAGACCTTCCTTCATCTTCAGAACTGGAGGAACGTTCTTTGTCCTTGTGTGATAGTCATTATACTTTCACGTCCTTTACAAATGAAAGTTGTAGGGAAACGATCTGAGTTTTCCAGGAGCCAGCGGTGAGGCCGTGATCCCTGTGCTCCGGCCCACAGATATCCAAGCTTTAAAGACCGTTTCTTCACAGAACTTGTGTTGCTTTTCATCTTGAAGTGCTCTGTGATGAGATGAATGTGTCATTTATAAGTGTTTGTTATATTTATAAGTATTTTTATGACATACATTTTTCTCATCCAGTTTGCTTACATGAACTATGGAAGTGGTAAAAACAATTACATTAATGCATTAAATATTTTTTTCTTTATTATGTTTATTATATTTCAATATATCCTTGATTTTTAAAGTAAGACAGACGAGTGAAGTCACTTCATGAAGCTTGCTGGTGGACGTCAATCGGTGAGTAACGTGTGTTATTCTGAGCATTTCTTCACATGAAGCACTGTTGGATGGGAAGACATGGACACGTTTCAGTTCATCTGGAATGAATTCATTCTGATTTCTGATTCTGAACGTACTGTTTACATGAACGCTTCATAATGTGATGGGATTGATGTGTGCATTATGTTCAAGCATCAATCAGAGTTCATCTTTGCACATGCGCACACCGCACAAACATGATCTTATATTCCACAAGAGGAACCGTACAGCTTATCTTCAGGCTCTGAACAGGTGAAAGTGAACACATGATGCTTTGTGTCTCTGAATGAGAGTCAAGCTCTGATGGCACAAAGCAGTCTTTACACAGTCTTATTCTCTCTTAACATGTTAATCAACACCGTCGGTCCACGCTTCCCGCTTGTCTTAACTCTTCAACAAGAACTTCTTCAGTGTGTGAAACATCATGACACTATTACTGCGTCATTAGAGGGTTTATATATGAATTTTGAAGAGAAATAGTTCATTGCTGGTCACTAAAAGCTCAAAGCCTGAGCTACGACACAGGATTAGGTGTTTAACGGCAGGTTATATTCTGGATATCAGGTCATGAACTGGAATTGTTTGGTTGTTCAGTGCTCAGACCTGTTTATCGATGGGTTTTCATTTGAAACTGGACATATTTATATCACTTCTAGAAAATGTTGCTCTTGGAGCCAGCGCTGTCCAATCTTCCACATGGCAAATGGAGCTGTAGATGGAAACAGAGATGCAGATGAAATGTTGTGCACTCGTACTTCACTTCACAATGACCCTTGATGGAGAGAGGACCTGAAGAAGGTCTACCAGATCAGCAGGATCATCATCACTAATGCTGGATTGGAGACGAGTGGTGCTGAGATCCGCATCGGCAACGGATTGACAAACAACGGCAACAACAATCAGCTGTAAGGATCGTTCTCTCTCTCTTGAATGCTCACACTATTCACACAAAATGTCTTTTTACTCAGTCAAAAACCTGGTTAGAAAGAGCACAAACAGACGCTGTGTGTTTTCTTCATGTGTCCGTGTCCACAGGGCTACAGTGGTCTGGAGGCACGAGAACATGTGACTTTAGGCCTGCGGAGGAGCGATACGTCAACATTTTCCTCCATGGGATGAATAGAGCTCTCAGTTTGTGTGAGGTTGAGGTTTTTCCAGGTAAAAGACGGAGAGAAGAAACATCTGTGATTGAATTTGTTTCTGTATATATTAATGATGAATAACACTTATTACTGTCATTTTTATTAACAGAATATGATCCCACTTGTGCTCCAGGTGAGTGTATATATAACTTTGAAACTGCTTTTAGTAACACACACACACACACACACACACACACACACACACATATATATATATATATCTATCTCCCTCGACGAAACTTAAAGTAAGCATATCGTGATCATTTTGCTATCAGATAAGTTATCTTTTCAGCTCAGTCAGGCTAATGGACAGCTGTCTTTCCTCATTCGACGAGTGTTTAGATTTCATGTGTTTTCTCAATATGGTGCTGATATTATGATGACTCGCTTTCATTCATTCATTTGATCAAAAGTAATTCCATTGTGTAAGATCATTTTCATCTCATTCCAAACTTCGCGAGGCAAACAACATTATGTGACGATCAAATGAAATAAACTTGTTAAACACGCTCCGCAGCGCCACCTGGTGCATTAGTTATAACCAGAGCCGGCCCGTTATATAGGCAGTATAGGCAAATGCTAAGGGCGCAATCTCGCTAGGGGCGCCAAAGAGGGCGGATGCGTGGACAGGGGCGGATCTACCGGGGTGGCATCTGCCACCCTAAGAAAAAGCTTTGCCACCCCAAAATTATCACAGAATAAAATAAGCAGTGTTTCAAGTACTGCTTTTCAGGAGCGGCACTTCAATGATGACTAAAAAAAATTGCGTAACGCAAAGTAATGGCAAGAAAGCACGTCTTTCAGTAAACTGTGCATGATGGTTGCACGCAGCGCGCCCAGTGTGATTCATTAACAAATGACTCTCATGAACCGATTCTTTGAGAGTCAAAAACACAGCGCAACCAAGTTCACTTACGATTTTTTTTTTACATATTTGTACGTGAATCGGAAATTACTGCTTCCCGGCTAACTCAGAAGTCCTGTGAGAAATGTAGTCCCATCCGAATATGTCTGAGATTAATTTTCGTAATTTTTTGGCGAGCTGATTCAGCGACCGCCCGCTCCACTTTCATCATGGATAAAGGTAGCCTATTTTTGCCATCCGACGAACCAATAACATGAAATCAATACGGAGATCCCGATGATCCGATCACAGAAACTAATAGCAGAGTTGGGGTAAGAATCTAAACATATTTTAGTTTTTCTCGATTGCTAACACATTATAAGTGATTCAGTTGGTCCAGTTTCCCAAACCATTCGAAACAAAGACACATTTCTCAAAACATTTAACAATGACAATATTAGGTAGCAAAACTGATGACACACCAGTCAAAATCTGAGAGAGAGCTGAAAGAATAATTTACAGGGGTTTTAAACTTAAAACAGTACCATGTAGGCTACTTTAGATGAGGGAAATTTCACGTTGTACACCCTCAATGTTGTGATTGTCAACTTTCTTTGTAGCCATTTGTTATATGTATACTGTATTTGTTGCAGCGTAGAGAAATGATTGCCTAGGGATATAGTCTTGTGTCAGAAGACCAATACACTGCTATAGTACTGTATACTGTAATGAAATTTAGCCAAATGTGCAGAGGATGCTGAATTTACTTTTACTGCAATTGACAGTATACTGTATTTGGTGCATACCAAGTTCATACTTTTTTTTCATGCTTTTCATCTACTGCAAGATCAATTTATAATAGTAAAATGAAAAGGTATTTTAGTGTTCACTGGGCAGTGCAGTAGTCTGTGTATTTGTTATGTTTTGTGTGTCATCTGATGCCAAAGTTTGATTTTGTCAGACAAGAATAAGTTTTTGACTAGAACATTTTATTTTGACCTGGACGTTTGAGGTTTGTGCAAGTTGGTGTATAGTTTTGATATTGTATTTTGCTGTGAGAAAATGTTGAATTGTTTCATGAATTGTGCATTAGCAATCAAGAAAAACAATAGAGACTGAAGTTTTAAGGACAAATTTATGTTGGCTTGTCATAAACCCAACTTCAAGTCTTGTTTAAAAAATGTAAGAACTTTGGTCAGTTAGTCCAGAATATATGTTGTGGATGATTGCTAAAGTGTTGCTAGGTGGTTGCTAGGAGATTCTGGGTGGTTGCTAGGCTCTTGCTATGCAGTTGCTGGGGTGTTGCTAGAGTATGTAGTTGATAGGGTGTTCTGGGTGAACACACACAGACATTCCCACCTCTGTTAATAACAGAAACTCAAAAATTGTTCTGTTGCTCTTGCACTAAAATGTGATTTATACCATTGAAGTAGCCTGTGTAATTAATAAAACTGCTCATCTCCTTTAGTGATACAAGTTCAGACTCATTTAGAAGTTTTTCATATAGTTTATTTACTTGGTGCCAAGATGGATATTGAAATTTTGTTATTTATTAATTTTAAACAGTATATAGATACTTTCTGGTAATGTAATGTTTGTAAACACAATTGTGTATGTAAGGCTATAAATCTCCAAAAACTATGCATGAGCGCTTGCTTTGGTATTGCCACCCCTTTGCCACCCTATAAATAATATTCTAGATTCGCCCCTTTGGATAAATTGCAATATAAGGGGGCGCCAAAAAAATCTTGCCTAGGGCGCCAAAGAGGCTAGGGCCGGCACTGGTTATAACTAAAACTATTAGTGCTCAGGATTTATCGTGGATTCACTGCATTTACGGCCAGCAAAGCAACATAGTAAAATTAGAATAGTATTTTTATTTTTCCAATATTAATTACAGATTGAATGTTTTCTCCATATGTTTTTCTTACTACATTCTCAATAGAATTCAAATGGGTTTCGCATCTTATCATAGGAACGTCTCGCGCAAATCTTATCACACTTTTGGTGCGCGTTGGTGAACGCGCCTGCGGTGATTCGCGCGCGATGCGCCACTCATGCTTATAAAAGCTCCGAATGCACGATTTATACAATTAATTATATATAATCTTTCCCTTGAGGCCTGAACGCCCCGTTATGTTTTGGAAATAATCCTCATACCTCTAAGGCAGTGGTTCCCAAAGTGGGGGTCGGGAGATGATTTACAGAAATCAAAAAAAAAATATTTTTTATTTTATTTGATGATTAGAAATAGTAGTAACTGTAACAAAATACCAAAAGTAGTAGTTAAATTAAAAACAAAGCATGCAAATAAAAAAAGCCATCAACCTTTCGACTTTCCTACCCCTCGACCATGACTCCTGAGGCGATAATACGACATGTTATCAACAGCATCAGTGCAGCAGGTCAGTTTACAGCACCATGTTAAACATTCAGACATGTGCACGTCGGTAATTCTTTTAGCTTTGGATATTATTTTAGTCGAAATGAAATGTTGGTTAATATCAACCATAGACAACACAGGGAGGCCAGCGGAGGAGAGCGGAGAAGCACCACCGTCATGCCTTTGCAGTTCATATGCAGCACGTGCTACTGTGCTTTCACATATATAACTGATCCGTGGCTGTTTATCACAAACACAACATTTACTCATTTTTATTTCATATCCAAAACTTGTTACTGAACATAGCTTTTCAGCATTGCGATTCTCTTTGTACACACTGTATTTCATAGATCTCACCTTTAAACGCACTACATTTAAACATTTTATTCAATTCATTACTTTACATAGAGTAGTACTTTTGATTTATATACGTTGCTCACGCCAGTGGCAAAACATTTGTGATCTAAAGTATATTGCTGTTAAGGATGTTGACCAATTTGACTACGCCACCCCCAGTTTTCTGGGATAGGGGACCCTAACAATTATTTAAACACAGGCAGTTCAAATAAATGAACCAGAAGCCAGAGTACAAAAGGGTTACACTTTATTAGAAAGGCAATCACAATCCTTCTCACATATAATATTGTTTAAATAATCTGGTCAGCAGCAATATTGATATTAAAATGTAAATTTGAAAAAAAAAAAAAAAATCAGAAAACATTTAACAAAGAGAAAATATACAAAACAAATCAGGATTAAGTCAAATCAACTAAATATCACACAACACACACATAAAATATAATAATGAAATAGAGTCAACCAAATTGAAAATTATCAAACAATATAAGAAACAATGAATATGATACTCAAGGTAGAGCAAATCAAATCAAACTTGAATCATAACTGGATAACCACCATGTGGGAGGAAACAAAACAACCAAAATGAATCAAGAGAACTCAAACCACACGTGAAACACACAAACCAAAATCAAACAAACCAAAATAACCTCCCATACAGTAGTACACCAATCAATAAAACAAAATTGTACAACAAAATAAATAGAAAAATCACTGAAATTTGGCGAACGGTGGCACTAAACCCAAAGAAGGATTTATAACCTGTAATTAAAACCATTTCACATTTTTATTACACAAAATCATCATGTTACATTAAAACAACCATATAAAATACTCACATACCTTCTAAAAGTATGCTATGGCTCGCTTTGTTACGTCTCAGTCAACAGTCTCGTTAAATGGCAGAAGTGGATTGCAACAGTCTACGCTGTATGATTATCCATGGATTCTGGCACTCGTAACTCAGTATAGACACACAAAGCAATCCTAAAAGAACGCATACTAAATTTATGACACTGCATTTCATATCAATTACAACTCGTCAATAAACTTAACCATACGCTCACATTGAGTAGCTGAACCGGACACGGACTCGCAGAGTTGCACGCACACAGCGTCTTCAAATCAACAGGTCATCAGCATACAAACAATCCTAAAAACACATTAGCGGGCATATTAGACGTTTCTCATTAAAATCTACTTCTATAAATAAGAACCCCGTTTACTCACACTGAATTGTTGAGAGCAGTAACCCCACACACACTCGTTCATCAGCGGAGAACGAGAACAAACGCTGTTTCACCGAAACCCGCGAGACTTTTAAAGTAACCTGCCCTATCACGTCACCTGCCCCTTAAAGGCATAACATACTCATTCCGGTTACACATTTAACATTTTTTAATGTAAAACTTAAAATAGACAAAAACAGGCGACTTGTCTATTCTTTCCTTTTAAATCTTCTTTACGAGAAATCCCTCAGGTCAAAAAGAACTTTGTTTTTCCACCTTCATGTTGTTTATGTCTCCTTGTTCACCTAAATGCCAGGTAATGTGCCCGTTTCCTTGCTTTACCCGAGGCAGAAAAGCCATGTTGACTGTGTAACAGAGACTTAAGGCCCTTTCACACCGGACGCGTAACGGAAAAGCAAAACGAAAAAGCGAATAGTTCGCGTGCGAATAGTTCGCGTCAAAACCATTCACATCAGCCGCGACGCGAATTTGCGATGTTTGAGCTCTGAAAGATTCCAAAACATTCGCGGCGACAGCTGAATGAAATATATATATAATTTCAACAAAATAATCTTCATCCTGTTGGAAAGGTTGGTCAGTTTAACTGCTCAGGACAACATAGACACTTCATCATCCAGTGAGCTTTTCATTTTTTTTCAAAGACCGAAAAGAAGTTTTTGGGTGCACCCAGTCTTAACAACAACACATTCACTTTCCATAGTCACGGACACAATTTAGGTTTTTTAAAAAAAAAACAAGTTTTACCTCAGAAGGTTATGTTATCCTTGTCTATTCAGCGACTTGCATGTACTCCCACAGGAGCTGTAATCTTGTGAGAAATGAGATACCTGTCAAAGGTTAATGTTGATTGAATAGCTAGTGACATCTACTGGACATTTCGTTTACAGAAAAGAAACCCACTCACATATACTGCGAGTAGCCCAGGGGCTATAAATAGGCTTCTGTCTAAGATAAGAAAACCTTTATTTGTCCCACAATGGGGAAATTGTATGCCTATGGACTACAGATAGAAGTTTAACTACTAGACATATAGTTTAAATAAACATTCACAAGGTAGTTTTCTATTGTAAATGCGTCGACACACAATCTATCAGATGATCCGTCATTGTTGCTGTGACATCACCTTTGTTTCCTTGTATTTGATTGGTTGAAGCCTTTTCTGTCGCCTCGAATGTGAAAAAAATCGACATTGAAGCGAAAAAAATAAACGTCGTTTTTTCGCAGCAGCACATTCGCGTTCGGTGTGGAAGCACTCATTACACAAACAGCTGATCAAAAAACGAAACCATCGCGCGTCAAAATCGCGTCCAGTGTGAAAGGACCTTTAAACTGAGATGAGCTGGTGGAAAAATGGGATCGATAGGAGGAACTAAACTTCTAAACTTTTGCGTTCACTCTCAAAGATATTATGTTCCTCTGCTGTGAGCTCGTACAAACACTTCCTGTTTATTGTCCATGTGTTAACTCCCTGAGGTCTGAAAACGCGCCGGCGCGTTTTGCAGGATTTTTCTCACATTGCAGCAAAACAGACTTAAAATAATCCGTCATTTCTTGTCTTAGAGACATAAGTAATATATCAATTGAAACTATAGAATGTCTTCTTTTATTTGTGTACACTCAGAGTAAAAACACAAAATAAGAAGAAAACTAACATGATGCGTGATCTCTCCTCTCCCTCTGAACGAAGTCCAATCTGATAAGTTGTCTTAATATAGTTGTCTTAATAAGTTGTCCAGATAATGTGCATGCTTTTAAGCTAAAAGCCTATATGAAATGCCATAGAGGTAACATAATTGTTCAGACACTTTGCATCACAGAAATACATTATATTTTAAAGAATATAATAGAATACCATTATTTTAAATTGTAATAATATTTCACAGTATTGCTGTTTATGATGAGCTGAGACATGATTACAGAGGGTTTTTTTCACAGCCTACCTGACTGAAAGGCCTCATTAATATGCAAGTCATTTCAGGTCATTATTATGTGATTCTTTTGTCTTCTCAGGTGTAAATGGCCCATTATTCATGCAGATTCACGCCTCCACGCATACTGTGTTTCTTGACAAAAAGTGTCTTACAAAAACTAAATCAATATATTGTTTTATATGAAGGAGTAGGCAGCATAATTTTTACATAATTCTGAAGCAAAAACTCTAGTCTACAACCTCCAATACCCAAAAGTCTTGTGAACACAGATTTAATATACTTTTTTTGGCCTTATTTCAGTGACTTAAGTTTTTAGTTTTTTCAATAACCACGCATAAACATTATTCCTTCAAAAATACAAACATGTACATACATGTTCCTCACATATTATGGTAGCCTAGTTTGTGCTGAATACAGTGCAACAACACTTTTGTCATTTATATGTTTATGAACAACTGAAAAAAGCACAAATGTCAGGGCATGTCAAAACTTCTCCAAGCCCCAAATCAGCCTCAGACTCCAGAGGGTTAATAATACACACAGATAATGAGCAGCTCTTACAGTCTGAACTTGATGGACTCAAATATAAAGAAATGCAGTCAGTGCTTAAGTCGAGCAGTTCAGTGAAATTATCAATATATTCACAGATTTGAGCTTTCCAGATCAATAACTCTTGAGCTAAACCATGTTAAAACACAAATTCAGCTTCTTCCAATCACAGTAACCTAGAGAACGAGCAACAACAACACAATTTCCCTCAAATGTGCTTCATAATGTTCAGAAAGTAAAAAAAAAGATGGACTTCTCCCATTGTGATGAACTGAACGAAAAAAGACAGGAACGCGCGAGAGTTCGTGTTAAATCCCGCCTCTTGTTGATGTGTTTGACTGAACAAATGATGGTGTCAATGGGAAGACTAGTTGAAAAGTAAACAGATCACATAGTTAGATATATTACTGCTTTATGTCACGTCAAAATCAAACTTGAAATGGACTGAAAACATGATTTTTAGTGCAGTCAGCTGGTGAAATTAAAATACATCTTGGTGTCTGTGACAGACGGTGTTTACGGATCATGACTGATGACATACCCTAACATAGCCTAAGATGAAAAACATCAATACACAAATAAAATATATCGTTTAAATCATTATTGCCTTCAGTTATTATTTTGGAATGAATGTAGAAATGCTTAAAACATTAACTTGATGAGATTGACTTGATTTTGATAAATAGAACATTTATTACAATACATTGATACTGTAAAATGACTAAATAGAATTGTCTTTGGTTTCTCTTTTTCTTTTTTGATGTAATGTAAAGTAATGTTCATTTAACAAGGAAGATGTGTCAATGTTAAGAGTAATGCACATGAATTCAGAAATAAATAGAAATGTGCCTCATTTCAGATCATCACTGATTATGGTGTAATTTCACATGCTATCATCATTTATTTGTGTTAAATTATGTTAATGTGTTAAGGATTTTGAGTTAATGTTGACAGCCCTACTTTATTCACATGGTTACTGATTTGGAGCGCACACAGATTAGTGTCGTATCAGTTTCTATTTGTTTCTGTTTGAGTTTGAGTTTGCTGGAGATGAGTGGCATTGATCTGCAGACGAGAGAGTCAGAAGTGTTGTCCCGGGGTGACAGAAATCGCTTACTAACATATAGTTCAATGATTTGGTGTTTCCTGAAGCCGTCGTTCAAACGAACTTCTGCAAACTGCATCACAAACTTGTGAGGTTGAGCAACAGCTCTCGAGGTGTGGTTAGAAGTGTAGTTTCCTGTTTTCATGACATGTGGATGTTGTTCTGAGCAAAAGCTGACCTTAAGTACAATGTATATATTTTATTCTGAACACACATGTTATATTTGAGTGATTTGCTCTGAGATCATACATGTCACACGTGTTTTAAGATGTCTGTAAAGAGCACATTCAGAGAAAACACATTATTAGAGGCTTCGCCATGACAACAACTAATTAAATATGTCTTTAAATATGACTGAGAATTAGCATTCTTATGGAAATATGATCATATTCTGTCATTATTATCATTTAAATCAGATTCATTTTCAGATTGTTTGTTATAAATCAACATCTCAGGAAAATGTTATGGGGTTTCAAATCAAAATATGACTTTCTGTTATGAAACAGGGCATTAATTTCACACATGACCTCTTAGAGACACCGGGACTTAAATCATGATTATCAGGCATTTTAGAAGTCAATAGGGAAAGAAATTATATATCAATATTCCTATTAATTATTAGATATTATTATTATGAAAATGTTGCCAATTATTACTCCTATTATTACACTTCTTTTTTCATTACATGCTGCTCCAAGAACACATTAATATGCAAATTAGATACATTCTATTGAATGGGAAAATCCATTTTGACTATTTTACCTACATATTGCATAAAGTCAAATGGTATATCAATTAATGCCATTATATCTTTCATAACATAGTTGAGAATCATCTTTATACAAAGTTTGGTTAAAAACAATCCTGAAGCCTAAAAATTAATTGGCGATTTAAAAAAAGTCCCATTGTTTTTGCCTATACGTGTCATTTCATGTCATGTTAAATTTTAAACTTTTCAAAAATGTTATTTTTTATTTGGTTCTTATGCTTTAAACAATATAATGACGTGAAAAAAAACATTTAGTTGTCAAGAGATTTGAAGCACAGTTTTTGTAGAGAGCTCATGTTCGTATGTGATCTGTAACAACGAGCCTATGATTGAATCTGGAAATAAAGCAAAATAACTGAGAATTAGTCCTCAGATGCTACATATGTCTAATTTATAGCACAAAAATCTAGCATTAACTCGATCTCAAATGGATTCATTTATAGAAGTTATTACTAGGGATGGGCATTTTTCCAAAATAATGTATTCGAGTATTTGGGCTCGTAAAAAACGAATATTCGTTTATTTAAATTACGTTAAATGACAAAGATGTTATTTTTTTATATTCATTAAGATTTTGTCACCATTTCTGAACAAGCTTACGATTAGGCAATATACACAACAAGCTTAAATTATATCTTAAGGTTTTATTTTAGTTCAAAGCATTAAACGTGTAAACAGAAGATATAAAGAACAAAAGCACTTAAGCTCAAGCAGCGAACGGGAAAACACGAATAAAGCAGTTATCGTTCATAATACACTGGAGTCAGTATATGTTTATCATGTTCATGTTGAGAAAAACAATAATATCCACAGGCTCGGGTGAGAAAACGAGCTGCAGACGTTACAGAAACACAAAGATAACGATAACGGTGCGCTAAGCTAAGTTTCTAACAGCAGCACTTTGTTTTCTGTTTGTAAATAATATATCTCCCTCGACGAAACTTAAAGTAAGCATATCGAGATCATTTTGCTATCAGATAAGTTATCTTTTCAGCTCAGTCAGGCTAATGGACAGCTGTCTTTCCTCATTCGACGGGTGTTTAGATTTCATGTGTTTTCTCAATATGGTGCTGATATTATGATGACTCGCTTTCATTCATTCATTTGATCAAAAGTAATTCCATTGTGTAAGATCATTTTCATCTCATTCCAAACTTCGCGAGGCAGACGACAACATTATGTGACGATCAAATGAAATAAACTTGTTAAACACGCTCCGCAGCGCCACCTGGTGCATTAGTTATAACTAAAACTATTAGTGCTCAGGATTTATCGTGGATTCACTGCATTTACGGCCAGCAAATCAACATAGTAAAATTAGAATATCATTTTTATTTTTCCAATATTAATTACAGATTGAATATGTTTTCTCCATATGTTTTTCTTACTACATTGTCAATAGAATTCAAATGGGTTTCGCATCTTATCATAGGAACGTCTCGCGCAAATCTTATCACACTTTTGGAGCGCGCTGGTGAACGCGCCTGCGGTGATTCGCGCACGATGCGCCACTCGTGCTTATAAAAGCTCCGAATGCACGATTTATACAATTAATTATATATAATCTTTACCTTGAGGCCTGAACGCCCCGTTATGTTTTGGAAATAATCCTCATACCTCTAAGGCAGTGATTCCCAAAGTGGGGGTCGGGAGATGATTTACAGAAATCAAAAAAAAAAAAAAAAAATTGATTTTATTTGATGATTAGAAATAGTAGATTTTATCAATAACTGTAACAAAATACTAAAAGTAGTAGTTAAATTAAAAACAAAGCATGCAAATAAAAATAAAAGCCATCAACCTTTCGACTTTCCTACCCCTCGACCATGACTCCTGAGGCGATAATACGACATGTTCTCAACAGCATCAGTGCAGCAGGTCAGTTTACAGCACCATGTTAAACATTCAGACATGTGCACGTTGGTAATTCTTTTAGCTTTGGATATTATTTTAGTCGAAATAAACGTTGGTTAATAATGACCATAGACAACACAGGGAGGCCAGCGGAGGAGAGCGGAGAAGCACCACCGTCATGCCTTTGCAGTTCATATGCAGCACGCGCTACTGTGCTTTCACATATATAACTGATCCGTGGCTGTTTATCACAAACACAACATTTGCTCATTTTTATTTCATATCCAAAACTTGTTACTGAACATAGCTTTTCAGCATTGCGATTCTCTTTAAACTGTCGTGGAAATTCTCAATACAAATCTGACTTCACCACTGACAATTCAAACAACCTCCAGTTGTCAATATAATATATATAATACTCAGTACCAATACAGTACTACAGCACCTTCGAGGTAATTCCCATCTCGAATATAATACAACATAATACTACAGTATCTCGAGGTAATTCCCTTCTCGAATACTTCTAATACATTTCCAATACTTCGAGGTAATTCCCTTCCCAAAGTAAGGTGACGGCGTCCCGTCAAGAAGCTACTATCACTACCTCAATCACACATGAGCACACAGGTCTTTAGCATCTATATACTCTCACCGTCCTTCTCAGGTGTACGCTGGTCCGACAGAGGATCATTAATACTAACTCTGAGTATTACAGCCTCACCCCGAGGGCGACTCTATAGTCTTCCAACACTATCACTGTCTCTGCTGTGGTCTTTTGAGCGTAGAATCTTTAGTACTTCTATTCCTCAGCTGCGCAGCATATACCTGACACGACTTCCAAGTTGCTCTTTGTAGAAATGAAGTTTTATTTACGGCCGGGAGATCACTTGGTCACAACAACCAAGTGAGTCTCAATGAATAGAAAGATACATGCACATTTAAGTCTTATAGTTGAGTAAAAATCAATGTCTTCATCTCTATGATTTGTTCTGGTGTGATTGGTTTGTAATGATCTAAGCTAATCATGTGACTGGTCTTTGACCTGAGCATCCTTAGTCTGCATTTTATGTACATTTCATGTTGACATAAATATTTCCATCACAGTACACACTGTATTTCGTAGATCTCACCTATAAACGCACTATTTTAAACGTTTTATTCAATTCATTACTTTACATAGAGTAGTACTTTTGATTATATACGTTGCTCACGCCAGTGGCAAACATTTGTGATCTAAAGTATATTGCTGTTAGGATTTGACCAATTGACTACGCCACCCCCAGTTTTCTGGGATAGGGGACCCTAACAATTATTTAAACACAGGCAGTTCAAATAAATGAACCAGAAGCCAGAGTACAAAAGGGTTACACTTTATTAGAAAGGCAATCACAATCCTTCTCACATATAATATTGTTTAAATAATCTGGTCAGCGCAATATTGATATTAAAATGTAAATTTGAAGAAAAAAAAAAATCAGAAAACATTTAACCAAGAGAAAATATACAAAACAAATCAGGATTAAGTCAAATCAACTAAATATCACACAACACACACATAAGAAATTATAATAATGAAAAGTCAACCAATTGAAAATTATCAAACAATATAAGAAACAATGAATATGATACTCAAGGTAGAGCAAATCAAATCAACTTGAATCATAAATGGATAACCAGGAAACAAAACAACCAAAAGAATCAGAGAACTCAAACCACACGTGAAACACACAAACCAAAATCAACAAACCAAAAAAGACCTCCCATACAGTAGTACACCAATCATAAAACAAAATTGTACAACAAAATAATAGAAAAATCACTGAAATTTATAATGACATGAAACCCCCCCCCCCCCCAAAAAAAACTTAAATATAAACGAAATAAAAACAAACACAATAAACCTTACATTTTAACGGGGAAAGAAACGATGGTGTTAAAGGGATAGTTCACCCAAAAATGAAAATTTGATGTTTATCTGCTTACCCCCAGCGCATCCAAGATGTAGGTGACTTTGTTTCTTCAGTAGAACACAAATGATGATTTTTAACTGCAACCGTTGCCATCTGTCAGTGGTATAATGCAAGTCAGCGGGAACTTGGATTATAAGAGTAAATAAAACACGACAGACAAATCCAAATTAAACCCTGCGGCTCGTGACGACAATTGATGTCTTAAGACACGAAACGATCGGTTTGTGTGAGAAACCGAACAGTATTTATATCATTTTTTACCTCTAATAAACCACTATGTCCAATGGCATTCATCACTCGATTCATTTGGTCTGATCGCGCTCTGACAGCGGCAGTGATGTCTCGCGCATACTTCAATGAGAGCGAGACATCACTGCCGTTGTCAGAGCGCGATCAGACCAATGAATCGAGTGATGAATGCCATTGGACATAGTGGTGTATTAGAGGTAAAAATGATATAAATACTGTTCGGTTTCTCGCACAAACCGATCGTTTCTTGTCTTAGGACATCAATGTGTCGTCACGAGCTGCAGGGTTTAATTTGGATTTGTCTAAGCAAGTTTTATTTACTGTTATTGTAGAAGTTCCCATCCACTAGCATTATTTGACTGACAGATGGCAACGGTTGGAGTAAAAATCATCATTTGTGTTCTACTGAAGAAACAAAGACACCTACATCTTGGATGCTCTGGGGGTAAGCAGATAAACATCAAATTTTCATTTTTGGGTGAACTATCCCTTTAAACCCAAAGAAGGATTTATAACCTGTAATTAACCCTCTGGAGTCTGAGGCTGATTTGGGGCCTGGAGAAGTTTTGACATGCCCTGACATTTGTGCTTTTTTCAGTTGTTCATAAACATATTAATGGAAAAAGTGTCATTACACTGTATTCAGCACAAACTAGGCTACAAGATGACAAGATGGCGCCTGTGTGTGTGGCAAGCAGTCTGCCCTGTTCGTTTCATGTGTTGTTGTTGGCTTTTTTTAGCTATTTTCACTTCAGTTTTAACTACTGTGAACTCTACACTATTAACCTATGACCGTCAAACATTACTTGATATTGGGAAACTAATCTCCTACTCACATGATGCTGTGTGGAGTGGATCTTATACATGTCCTCCACCGCTCACCTCTAACATTCCCGATCTAATTTGTCGACGGCCTTTCGACGTGCCGCGGAGAAAGCGTCGCAGGAGGCGAGGGAAGCGGGCTGGTGTTGCTTTCAGAATCAAGCTTCTCTTTGGACCTACACGGTTTTCCGACTTTCCCTCACTGTCACCCTGGCCCATTTCTGATCGTTTTGTGGCAAGACGCTCGCTGGAAAAACCCTATCGTTGGATTCGTCCGATTGTCCCCGGCTTCCCGGATGCGCCCGCGCGCCCCGGCTTCTTGAATGCGCCCGCGCGCCCCATTCCTCCCCGGATTCACGGTGGAGGAGTCAATCACGGCGTTCTCCGTCAACTGAACCGAAGTCATCCTTTGCCTTGCGAGCCCCCGCCGATCAGAATGGGATTAATTAACGTTCGCTCCCTGGTCAACAAAACTTTTATCCTGCACAACGTTTTTACTACAAAGGATATGGATTTTATATTTCTGACGGAAACCTGGGTTAAAGAGGGTGACTCTAGTCCCTTTTCTGAACTTGTTCCTCAGGATTACACGTTTAATAATTGCCCAAGGAAAACTGGACGCGGAGGAGGACTTGCAGCTGTTTTCAAACGAAAATTTGCTACGCGTACCATTCCGACTTGTGTCTACTCGAGCTTTGAGGTACAGCTTCTTCAAATAGATTTGGTACATCCAGTTCTCTGTGTCAATATCTATCGTCCACCACGCATTAACAATGCCTTTCTAAATGAATTCTCTGATCTTCTAGGAGAACTCATTCCACGGTTTGATTACATCCTAGTGTTGGGTGACTTTAATATCCATTTATGTTGCCCCACTAAACCACTGGTAACTGATTTTAAAAATCTTATCGACTTATTTGATTTTGTACAATGGGTGCAAGAGCCTACTCACGCTCATGGGCACACGTTGGACTTAGTTCTCTCACATGGATTCCAAATATTGGATATTGAAATCGTTGAAACTTGTTTTTCTGACCACAAACTGGTTCTTTTCTCCTCTCATTTTCCCGATCCAGTAGTTGCCACTCCCTCAGGGACTTGTTTGAATCGTTATTTCTCCACTCAGTCATGTGAGAGATTTGCAGCCTTTTATGATATAACTGATTCACATGTGTTTGATGTATCCTCTCCTGTGCTGGATGTAAACAGACTTTTTTATTCTTTCAATCAAAAATGTTTGTCTACTCTGGATCTTATTGCTCCGTTAAAGCCTAAACGTATTGTTACTAGACCTCAGCCTTGGTTAAATGCTTCAACTAGATGCCTCAGAAAGGCTTGTAGAAGAGCAGAGCGAAAATGGTGTAAGGATAAGTTACAGGTCTCATATGAAATGTGGAGAGATTCCTTATATGTGTACCAGAGAGCTGTCAAGGCCGCCAAGTCCAAATATCTATCTGAATTTATTGGTGACAATTTACATAGACCCAAGACCCTCTTCTCTGTCATTGATTCTGTACTCAGTCCCCCTGTCAACACTTTTCCTGATGCTTCTGTTTCACTCTGTGAACAATTTTGTACCTTTTTTAATGAGAAAACCATTCAACTTAGATCCAACCTGCCCTTGGTAAACTCCATTCAACCTGAGAGCTCAAGCAGTCCGATGCTGTGGAGTGATTTTCAGCCTGTTTCCTTTGAATCCTGTAGAGCCATTGTTGAAAGTCTAAGATCAACTTCATGTTCTCTCGATATTATTCCATCTAGATTTCTAAAACAGATTTTCAGTACAGTTGGACATGATCTTTTAACTATTTTTAATACTAGTCTAACTACTGGGGTTGTTCCTGACTGCCTAAAAACAGCTACAGTAACTCCATTATTAAAGAGGCCCAATCTTGATTCTTCGAACTTTAATAACTTTAGGCCTATATCTAACCTGAAATTTATCTCCAAGATTCTGGAGAAAATTGTCTTGACCCAGCTTCAGTCCCATTTGTCATCAAATAATATTCTTGAAAAATTTCAATCGGGTTTTAAGTCTCAACACAGCACGGAAACTGCACTTTTAAAAGTTGTAAATTATATTTTACTAGAAACAGATAAAGGCAATACCATGGCTCTGGTGCTACTAGACTTAAGCTCTGCATTTGATATGGTTGACCACAACATCTTGATCTCCAGGTTGAAGAGCTGTGTTGGTCTACAGGGGAAGGTATTGAATTGGTTTCAATCTTTTTTAACTAACAGAAGCTTTAGTGTTTCTATTGGCCAGCATAGTTCGTCATCACACCCACTCGCTTGTGGGGTGCCACAGGGCTCAATTCTTGCTCCTATTTATTTTCTATATTCATGTTGCCAATGGGTGCTATCTTTGAGAAATATGGAGTGTCATTCCACCTCTATGCGGACGATACTCAGCTGTATTTTCCCTTGCAGCATAAAAGTAAAGATGTTTTAGCTCCTCTGTTGAATTGTATAAGTGAATTACAAACATGGTTGAAGCAGAATCTCTCAGTGTTAAATGAGAACAAAACTGAAATCATGCTGTTTGGCTCCAAGTCATATGAAGACTTTGCCCCTCACTTCGGTCATCTCTCTTCCTACTTTACACCTTTTGCCAAAAATCTTGGTGTCCTTTTTGATTGCAACCTGGGTTTGAGAAACAAATTAGTGCAGTGGTCAAATCATGTTTCTTCCACTTACGGCGTTTATCAAAAATCAAATCTGTACTCTCTGTTAAACAGTTTGAACAGATTATTCACTTGTTTGTTCTATCTCGTCTAGATTACTGTAACTCACTTTACTTTGGTATAAGTCAGTCTTCTATAGTGCGCTTACAGATGGTCCAAAATGCTGCTGCGAGATTGATTTCAGGCAGACGAAGGTTCGACCACATCTCACCCATTCTTATTTCACTAAACTGGTTACCAGTAAAATTTAGAATTAGTTTTAAAATTTTAACTTTTGTTTACAAATCCTTGCATAATCAAGCCCCACCTTATCTCTCCGAGGCAATCTCTATCTATAAACCAAACAGGTCCCTAAGATCCAGTAATCTTGGTCTCCTCACTGTTCCTAGATCTAGGCTCCATTGCAGAGGTGATCGAGCCTTCGCTGTTGCTGGTCCTAATCTATGGAACAATTTACCAGCTTCTATTAGAGCTGCACCATCTCTGTCTGTATTTAAATTCCAGCTTAAAAATCATTTTATGTCAATAGCTTTTATCTAGCCATGTTTAATCGTATTATGTTGTATTGTTATGTGATGTTTCAATGTTTTGTTGTTTTTATTCATTTTATTTTACCTGTATTGTACAGCACTTTGGATCAACTAGTAGTTGTGTGAAAGTGCTTTATAAATAAAGAAGAAAGAAAGACAGAAAGACAGAAAGAAAGAAAGACAATAATATGTGAGGAACATGTATGTACATGTTTGTATTTTTGAAGGAATAACGTTTATGCGTGGTTATTGAAAAACAAAAAACTTAAGTCACTGAAATAAGGCCAAAAAAGTATATTAAATCTGTGTTCACAAGACTTCTGGGTATTGGAGGTTGTAGACTAGTTTTTGCTTCAAATGATGTAAAAATAATGCTGCCTACTCCTTCATATAAACAATATATATTGATTTCGTTTTTGTAAGACACTTTTTGTCAAGAAACACAGTATGCGTGGAGGCGTGAATCATCATGAATAATGGGTCATTTACACCTGAGAAGACAAAAGAATCACATAATAATGACCTGAAATGACTTGCATATTAATGAGGCCTTTCAGTCAGGTAGGCTGTGAAAAAACCCTCTGTAATCATGTCTCAGCTCATCATAAACAGCAATACTGTGAAATATAATGTATTTCTGTGATGCAAAGTGTCTGAACAATTATGTTACCTCTATGGCATTTCATATAGGCTTTTAGCTTAAAAGCATGCACATTTGGAGAAATATTGATGGATTCTCATATGTTTATGTCAATTTTCTATACAGAGGAGTAATATTTATTCAATATTTATTGTCATCACTATGAACGCTGGATACTGTTTTCAATTCATACTTGCAGCCAGAGGGCGCTCTGTACACCTTTAGGCCACAAGTTCATATAAAGAAGAACAGGAACCAGGAACTAACGGCATGTCTTCTAGAAATCGCTAACCATGGCTTTAACATCCAGAAAAACCCTTTTCAAGACAATAAATACACGATTGAGACAATGCATACAAGTATTGCCTCTGAATTTGGCTCTGAATAGCGCTGGCTCCGTGGGCGTGGCCGCATTAGCGGATAATGAGCTGAATCACGGACTTCTGACATGGCTCTCTTTTCATACAGATTACATAAACACAGAATTTTTGTTTTCGATTTGACTTGCACGATTTAAAACCTGACATTTCAACGTTTCTTTAGACATAAGTGTCATTTTTTTTGTCATTAGTATTCATACAGTTCATTTTCTGAGAACTATCAGATTGGACTTTGTTCAGAGGGAGAGGAGAGATCACGCATCATGTAAGTTTTCTTTATTTTACAAAAAGCACAACATTGTGTTTTTACTCTGAGTGTACACAAATAAAAGAAGACATTCTATAGTTTAAATTGATATATTACTTATGTCTCTATGACAAGAAATGACGGAGTATTTTAAGTCTGTTTTGCTGCAATGTGAAAAAAATCCTGCAAAACGCGCCGGCGCGTTAACCCGACTCCAGAGAGTTAAAACCATTTCACATTTTTATTACACAAAATCATCATGTTACATTAAAACAACCATATGAAATACTCACGTACCTTCTAAAAGTATGCTATGGCTCGCTTTGTTACGTCTCAGTCAACAGTCTCGTTAAAGGGCAGAAGTGGATTGCATTCTGGCACTCGTAACTCAGTATAAACATGAAGCGATCCTAAAAGGATACATACTAGATTTATAGCACCGCATTTCATATCAATTACAACTCGTCAATGAACTTGACCATACACTCATGTTGAAACAGTCTCATTAAATGGCAGAAGTGGATTGCAACAGTCTATTCTGTATGATTGTCCATGGATTCTGGCACTCGTAACTCAGTATAGACACAAATCAATCCTAAAAGAACACATACTAAATTTATAGCACCGCATTTCATATCAATTACAACTCGTCAATGAACTTGACCATACGTTCACAGTGAGTAGCTGAACCGGACACGGACTCGCAGAGTTGCACGCACACAGCGTCTTCAAATCAACAGGTCATCAACATACAAACAATCCTAAAAACACATTAGCGGGCATATTAGACGTTTCTCATTAAAATCTACTCCTATAAATAAGAACCCCGTTTACTCACACTGAATTGTTGAGAGCAGGAGCCCCACACACACTCGTTCATCAGCGGAGAACGAGAACAAAGTGTGGCCCACCCTTCTCTCCCCTGTGGAACTCATTTGCATACAGCACAAAGTTGGAAGTCTTTACAGTGTCTTTAAAGTTTACCAATGCATTTCTCACTTTCCAAACCACCTCCAGAATACCTTTGGCAATATTCTAAACAAATAGAGACTAAACATGATGGAAAAAGATTGAACTGTCATTCAATTGTACATTAACAGCTGGATTTGTATCAGATGTTGCACCACAAATAGCTGTCACTGAGAATACTTATTTCTGTGAATAAGTATGAAATGGATGTGTAGTTTGCATCAGTTCTAAGGTTTTCAAACATAGTTTTGAATGGATTTGGATGGATCTTTGTGATCTCTCTTTGTTTCACCCATTGCTGCTAAGGTCCCGAGGATTTTTTATGGCAGTCTCTGGCCAACCTTAGGAAGTGTCTAGATGGGTGAAGGGCAGTAACTGCCTGTGGACCAATGAGAAGTCCTGTCCTTCCCAGGCTTGGTACAAGAGGTCTTCTTCTTGCCCTCTAAGAGAGGTCTGGATGTTGTCCTTACATCTTTATCTGATTGCGTTGGACAGTTTGTTTGTGTTAGTCCACCAAGATCCAATCAAAATGTTGCAAACCTTTGTCCGCTGTTACGGACAGAGAGGGGCCGGCCATAAACTGGGCCCTAGAATGTGCTGTTCACTACAGCTTGCATATCTGCCTTATCACGGAAAGGCACAGCTGCTATTTCTGAGGTTAAGGTAAAGTTAGGAGCAGATCTTGGACACTAAACTGATGAGAGCACCTGAGGCAAGGTTATGCCAGGAACAGCCTCCCTGACACTATTAGGAGCTGACTCTATGGGCAGACGGGAGAGTGCATCCGCATTGCGATTGGATGTACCAGGACGATATTTTAACTCAAAGTCAAACAAAGCCAACTCGGACATCCAACGCTGCTCTACAGCAGCCAACTTTGCAGTCTGCAGATAACTCAAGGGGTTGTTGTCTGTAAATACCACAAATTTAGCACCCAACAAATATTCCCGAAATCTCTCAGAGATGGCCCACTTAAGGGCCAAAAGCTCCAGTTTCATTGAACTGTAATTTGACATGTTCCTTTCTGCAGGGCGCAAACCCCGACTGGCATAAGCAATAGGCCTCCCCTGACCCTCCTGTTCTTGGGACAATACTGCACCAAGACCAACCTGACTAGCATCTATCTCTAACACAAATGGCTTAGAGAAAGCCACAAAGCCACAAAGGCATTCTCCAAAACGTCTGTCCATCGTCCTTCCAACAGAGTATTAGTGCCTGAACCTCGCTTCTTTCCCTTACCCTGGAGCTCTTCAACTAATCTGTGTAGAGGTGCTGCATATCGAGCAAACCCTGTTACAAACCTTCGGTAGTACAATGCAAAACCCAAAAAGGAGCGCAACTCCAAAAGGTTGCTGGGTCGCTTCCAGTTGGCTACAGCACAGATTTTTTCTGGGTCGGTAGACACTCCATGGGAGGAGATGATGTGGCCTAGGTACTTAACCTCTTTTTGGAAAAAATGGCATTTTTGGATTTTCAACTTCAGATTATTCTGTTGAAGACGCCCTAAGACCAACTCCAACCGTTGAAGATGTTGTTCAAAAGAACCAGAAAAGATGATGATGTCATCTAAATATAGCAAAAGAGACTGGAAACGTTGGTCACCGAAAATCCTCTCCATGAGCCTCTGGTGCCAGTGCCGGGTGCATTGCACAATCCGAAAGGCATATGATTATATTCAAAAAGGCCAAACAGAGTGCAGAAAGCGGTCTTCTCTTTATCCCGTTTGACCACCGAAATACCCACTAGCCAAGTCAAGAGTAAAAAAAAACACTTAGCCCCTGTTAACGCATCAATTGACTCCTCAATCCTTGGAAGTGGGTAAGCATCTTTCCGTGATTTAGCATTGAGTTGGCGGTAATCAACGCAAATACGTATACTGCCATCATTTTTTTGTACCACAACAATAGGTGAAGAGTAGGGACTACAACTAGGTCGGACTATACCCTGTTCAAGCAGCTCACTAATATGAGTTTTGACTTGCTCATACTGAGAGGGGGGCAACTGACGATAACGTTGGCGAACAGGAACATTATCTAAAACTGGTATCTTATGTTGGACTAGATGAGTACACCCCAAGTCCCCCTCACTCTTACTAAACACAGAGCTAAAACGGGTCAAAAGGCGTTTAGCCTGTTGGGACTCTGCAGCAGACAACGAGGGCTATGACACCTCAGGTGGGTCCAATGATGGCCCACTACCTGCCTCCATGACCTGATTACAATTCACAAATTCCTGACTAACCACTCTCTCCTCCAATTCAGTGTCCAAAACTGACTGTAGATAAACCCTATACAACTGGCCTAGAAAAGATTTTGGCCTAAGCCATTGATCTTTCTCCCCCAGATTTACTACAGGGACGTGAACTACACCCCGCTCTACAGGTAGAAGACACTTTGAAATAAGAATATTCGCAGGTAGTACTCTTTCCTCACCTATTGGGGGTTCCAAGAACACAGAGGTAATAACACGAGCCATACCTTGACAACCAGTTGTAGGAACCCATTGAAGTGAGCCTGCTGGCACTCGTAAGGCCGATCCTGCTCTTACAACTGCCTTCCCTAATAATCCTGATTCAGCAGTGAGAGCCAAACATTGGCACTTTAAGAGGGCCCGTTTCCACTCCCTTCCTGCTTGCTTAACTGTAAGGGAGGAAACAAACTCTCTTCATTTTGGGAAAAAAGTTCTTGGTAACAACAGTTCAAAATATTCATGCCCAAAAGACCTGGGACCACAAGCTTTTGTTGCCATGTAAGGGGATCTAGCGGATCGACTTCTAGCTCTAAATAGCCACAATAAGGAATGTCCACCCCATTAGCAGCCTTCAACCGCAGCCAGCTACAAGATTTCAAACCTTTCCTAATATTCATAGGAAATGCTGACTCGAAGAAGCTCTCTGTGACCATTGACACCATAGATCCAGTGTCCAGTAAGCAAGGAGTTTTCACACCCCCAAAAGAAACTTCCACTATAGGGCATTGTCCAATAAGTTGGGCCAAATCTTCTTCCAAAAAAATCTTCCAAATTCACTTGCATGCCTGCCAAGTCAGATCTACAAAACCTTGCAATATGACCAGCTTTATTACAACGCATTTAGATTGGCTTACCATCGGCTTGAAAACGGGCAGCCCCCGGACGGGAGCCAACAGCACCCCTACAGTATTTGATGGACTTATACTCAAGTGCTTCAAAATAGCATCTAGCTGCACCTGTTTATGGAGACAATCTTTTAGTTCACCCAATTAGTAAATTCAGGGGAGAGGGGATTTGATCTATACGTACCCACTACCTGAACATCTGCAGCACAAGAATGAGCTCGTGGTCTCACACCGGGGGTTTCTCCCTCATCGGCCCACCGTATGGCTTCAGAACGAACCTCCAGAAATGACATCTCAGGATGTCAAAAAACTGCTTCTGCAAACCAACCAAAGACTGAGAACAACCATACATATCAAGTAAAATTATAAAGATTTTTTCAGGATCATCCCTATCACTAGAGGGGTGAAACTTTACTTCAACCTTAGCTTCTCCATCTAACAGATCATAAACAAACAAAGCTTTCTCAGCTACTGGGACTGGACGAACTATCAAAGACCCACGTACTTCTTCTACCCAATCTTCTACTGTCAGCAAATCAATAGATCTTTTCCCAGAAAACCTGGGACATTTTCTTTCACGTGGAACATACACATAACGTTCAGATGCAGATGTATTAACAAATGAACGGGCATCAACATCACGCCTAGGGCTAACAGCTTGTGCCTCACCACCAGCATTAACAGGCCTCCTAAAGAGTTCTTCCCGAAGTTGCTGGTTATCTGCCTGCAATTGTTGTACCAATTCAGACAAAACTTTGAGTTGTTCTTCCATTATACAATGTCACTCACACAGAAGAAAAAAAAAAAGAAAACACAAAAACAGAAAAAGGCAGCCGATGAAAGATGATCAACTTGCGACAAGATGACGAAGTCTTTGATCTGTTGCAACCACCGTTTCTTTCCCACCACACCAAATACACACTTTAGAATAAAACCCTTTCACTCAGGCTTCTTTAAGTGTAACCCTGCCGACTGCACCAAGATGTGACCTAAAGTATATTGCTGTTAGGATGTTGACCAATTTGACTACGCCACCCCCAATTTTCTGGGATAGGGGACCCTAACAATTATTTAAAAACAGGCAGTTCAAATAAATGAACCAGAAGCCAGAGTACAAATTGGTTAAACTTTATTAGAAAGGCAATCACAATCCTTCTCACATATATATTGTTTAAATAATCTGGTCAGCGCAATTGATATTAAAATGTAAATTGAAAAAAAAAAAAAAAAAATCAGAAAACATTAACAAAGAGAAAATATACAAAACAAATCAGGATTAAGTCAAATCAACTAAATATCACACAACCAAATGAAAATATAATAATGAAATAAAGTCAACCAAATTGAAAATTATCAAACAATATAAGAAACAATGAATATGATACTTAAGGTAGAGCAAATCAAATCAAACTTGAATCATAACTGGATAACCACCATGCGGGAGGAAACAAAACAACCAAAATGAATCAAGAGAACTCAAACCACACGTGAAACACACAAACCAAAATCAAACAAACCAAAATAAGACCTCCCATACAGTAGTACACCAATCAATAAAACAAAATTGTACAACAAAATAAATAGAAAAATCACTGAAATTTGGCGAACGGTGGCGCTAAACCCAAAGAAGGATTTATAACCTGTAATTAAAACCATTTCACATTTTTATTACACAAAATCATCATGTTACATTAAAACAACCATATAAAATACTCACATACCTTCTAAAAGTATGCTATGGCTCGCTTTGTTACGTCTCAGTCAACAGTCTCATTAAATGGCAGAAGTGGATTGCAACAGTCTATTCTGTATGATTATCCGTGGATTCTGGCACTCGTAACTCAAGATAGACACAAAGCAATCCTAAAAGAACGCATACTAAATTTATGACACTGCATTTCATATCAATTACAACTCATCAATAAACTTAACCATACGCTCACAGTGAGTAGCTGAACCCGACGCGGACTCGCAGAGTTGCACGCACACAGCGTCTTCAAATCAACAGGTCATCAGCATACAAACAATCCTAAAAACACATTAGCGGGCATATTAGACGTTTCTCATTAAAATCTACTTCTATAAATAAGAACCCCGTTTACTCACACTGAATTGTTGAGAGCAGTAGCCCCACACACACTCGTTCATCAGCGGAGAACGAGAACAAACGCTGTTTCACCGAAACGCGCAAGACTTTTAAAGTAACCTGCCCTATCACGTCACCTGCCCCTTAAAGGCATAACATACTCATTCCGGTTACACATTTAACATTTTTTAATGTAAAACTTAAAATAGACAAAAACAGGCAACTTGTCTGTTCTTTCCTTTTAAATCTTCTTTACGAGAAATCCCTCAGGTCAAAAAGAACTTTGTTTTTCCACCTTCATGTTTTTTATGTCTCCTTGTTCACCTAATGCCAGGTAATGTGCCCGTTTCCTTGCTTTACCCAAGGCAGAAAACCATGTTGACTGTGTAACAGAGACTTAAACTGAGATGTGCTGGTGGAAAAATGGGATCGATGGGAGGAACTAAACTTCTAAACTTTTGCGTTCCCTCTCAAAGATATTATGTTCCTCTGCTGTGAGCTCGTACAAACACTTCCTGTCTATTGTCCCTCAGGCTGGCAGTGTTTCAGTCAGCTCCATGTGTTAATAATACACACAGATAATGAGCAGCTCTTACAGTCTGAACTTGATGGACTCAAATATAAAGAAATGCAGTCAGTGCTTAAGTCGAGCAGTTCAGTGAAATTATCAATATATTCACAGATTTGAGCTTTCCAGATCAATAACTCTTGAGCTAAACCATGTTAAAACACAAATTCAGCTTCTTCCAATCACAGTAACCTAGAGAACGAGCTACAACAACACAATTTCCCTCAAATGTGCTTCATAATGTTCAGAAAGTAAAAAAAAAAGATGGACTTCCTCCCATTGTGATGAACTGAACGAAAAACAGACAGGAACAGCGCGAGAGTTCGTGTTAAATCCCGCCTCTTGTTGATGTGTTTGACTGAACAAATGATGGTGTCAATGGGAAGACTAGTTGAAAAGTAAACAGATCACATAGTTAGATATTACTGCTTGTCACGTCAAATCAAACTTGAAATGGACGAAACATGATTTTTAGTGCAGTCAGCTGGTGAAATTAAAATACATCTTGGTGTCTGTGACAGACGGTGTTTACGGATCATGACTGATGATCCAACATAGCCTAAGATGAAAAACATCAATACACAAATAAAATATATCGTTTAAATCATTATTGCCTTCAGTTATTATTTGGAATGAATGTAGAAATGCTTAAAAAACTAACTTGATGAGATTGACTTGATTTTGATAAATAGAACATTTATTACAATACATTGATACTGTAAAATGACTAAATAGAATTGTCTTTGGTTTCTCTTTTTCTTTTTTGATGTAATGTAATGTTCACTTAACAAGGAAGATGTGTCAATGTTAAGAGTAATGCACATGAATTCAGAAATAAATAGAAATGTGCCTCATTTCAGATCATCACTGATTATGGTGTAATTTCACATGCTATCATCATTTATTTGTGTTAAATTATGTTAATGTGTTAAGGATTTTGAGTTAATGTTGACAGCCCTACTTTATTCACATGGTTACTGATTTGGAGCGCACACAGATTAGTGTCGTATCAGTTTCTATTTGTTTCTGTTTGAGTTTGAGTTTGCTGGAGATGAGTGGCATTGATCTGCAGACGAGAGAGTCAGAAGCGTTGTCCCGGGGTGACAGAAATCGCTTACTAACATATAGTTCAATGATTTGGTGTTTCCTGAAGCCGTCGTTCAAACGAACTTCTGCAAACTGCATCACAAACTTGTGAGGTTGAGCAACAGCTCTCGAGGTGTGGTTAGAAGTGTAGTTTCCTGTTTTCATGACATGTGGATGTTGTTCTGAGCAAAAGCTGACCTTAAGTACAATGTATATATTTTATTCTGAACACACATGTTATATTTGAGTGATTTGCTCTGACATCATACATGTCACACGTGTTTTAAGATGTCTGTAAAGAGCACATTCAGAGAAAACACATTATTGGAGGCTTCGCCATGACAACAACTAATTAAATATGTCTTTAAATATGACTGAGAATTAGCATTCTTATGGAAATATGATCATATTCTGTCATTATTATCATTTAAATCAGATTCATTTTCAGATTGTTTGTTATAAATCAGCATCTCAGGAAAATGTTATGGGGTTTCAAATCAAAATATGACTTTCTGTTATGAAACAGGACATTAATTTCACACATGACCTCTGTAGAGACACCGGGACTTAAATCATGATTATCAGGCATTTTAGAAGTCAATAGGGAAAGAAATTATATATCAATATTCCTATTAATTATTAGATATTATTATTATGAAAATGTTGCCAATTATTACTCCTATTAGTACACTTCTTTTTTCATTACATGCTGCTCCAAGAACACATTAATATGCAAATTAGATACATTCTATTGAATGGGAAAATCCATTTTGACTATTTTACCCACATATTGCATAAAGTCAAATGGTATATCAATTAATGCCATTATATCTTTCATAACATAGTTGAGAATCATCTTTATACAAAGTTTGGTTAAAAACAATCCTGAAGCCTAAAAATTAATTGGTGATTTAAAAAAAGTCCCATTGTTTTTGCCTATACGTGTCATTTCATGTCATGTTATATTTTAAACTTTTCAAAAATGTTATTTTTTAATTTGGTTCTTATGCTTTAAACAATATAATGACGTGAAAAAAAAAAACATTTAGTTGTCAAGAGATTTGAAACACCATTTTTGAAGAGAGCTCATGTTCGTATGTGATCTGTAACAACGAGCCTATGATTGAATCTGGAAATAAAGCAAAATAACTGAGAATTAGTCCTCAGATGCTACACATGTCTAATTTATAGCAGAAAAATCTAGCATTAACTCGATCTCAAATGGATTCATTTATAGAAGTTATTACTAGGGATGGGCATTTTTCCAAAATAATGTATTCGAGTATTTGGGCTCGTAAAAAACGAATATTCGTTTATTTAAATTACGTTAAATGACAAAGATGTTATTTTATTATATTCATGAAGATTTTGTCACCATTTCTGAACAAGCTTACGATTAGGCAATATACACAACAAGCTTAAATTATATCTTAAGGTTTTATTTTAGTTCAAAGCATTAAACGTGTAAACAGAAGATATAAAGAACAAAAGCACTTAAGCTCAAGCAGCGAAGGGGAAAACACTAATAAAGCAGTTATTGTTCATAATACACTCGAGTCAGTATATGTTTATCATGTTCATGTTGAGAAAAACAATAATATCCACAGGCTCGGGTGAGAAAACGAGCTGCAGATGTTACAGAAACACAAAGATAACGATAACGGTGCGCTAAGCTAAGTTTCTAACAGCAGCACTTTGTTTTCTGTTCGTAAATATATCTCCCTCGACGAAACTTAAAGTAAGCATATCGAGATCATTTTGCTATCAGATAAGTTATCTTTTCAGCTCAGTCAGGCTAATGGACAGCTGTCTTTCCTCATTCGACGAGTGTTTAGATTTCATGTGTTTTCTCAATATGGTGCTGATATTATGATGACTCGCTTTCATTCATTCATTTGATCAAAAGTAATTCCATTGTGTAAGATCATTTTCATCTCATTCCAAACTTCGCGAGGCAGACGACAACATTATGTGACGATCAAATGAAATAAACTTGTTAAACACGCTCCGCAGCGCCACCTGGTGCATTAGTTATAACTAAAACTATTAGTGCTCAGGATTTATCGTGGATTCACTGCACTTACGGCCAGCAAAGCAACATAGTAAAATTAGAATAGTATTTTTATTTTTCCAATATTAATTACAGATTGAATATTCGAATATTCAACTCTTTGTGCACACCCCTAGTTATTACTCACCACCTGCGTGACATCATTCATTCACCAGCGTAGATGAACTACAGGTTTGTGACAATATGGTTTCAGGAAACAGTGGTGAATATATAGTTGATTTGTTCAATGATGCATCGTACTATAGTAGTAAAGCAGTGAGTAATGTTGTTTTTCGGGAACAAAGCCCTGGTTAGGACATGGCTGTTTAAATTTGCTAAGGTGTAATCCACCAAAAAATGTAAATTCTGTTATCATGTCCTCACCCTCATGTTGTTTCATGTTTGTTTAACTTCCAAACACAAATGAAGATATTTTCTATGAAACCTGAGAGATTCCTGTCCGTCCATTACTCAAAAACTTAAAAGATCAAAACCAAACAAAAGTTATAAAGGCATTGTAAAAAATAATGAATCTAGTGGTCTAATCCAAATCTTCTGAAGAGACACGATGGCTTTATATGATACAACAACGAGCATACTGTAGAAAACACAGACGTTCAGAGTAAAAGTGCATTTAAAGCGGCACTTCTCGAAGAGAAAGCATCATTTAACTCACCAAATCGTGTTTTAGATTTGGTAGCATGTTCGCTTGAAATAATCTACGCATCTCTTAATGTGTATTGCATTAAAGTAAAGTAATGAGAGGAACGTCACCCAACGTAGCAGAGTAAAAAGTTTCAGGGTTTTATTTCATTAGAAATTGTCACGAATACAGCTCCTCCAGTGCATCCTCCGGGCCACCGGAGGGAGCCCTCCCCGGAATACTGATTCGCACCCATCTGTACTCCATCTCCCATCGGCCCGCATTCCTGGGACTGATCACATTACACCTGCGCTATATCACACCACACTATTTAAGACGCACGCACACACACAGCTTCGTGAAGTCTTGATTTGCTTTTAGTGGTCATTTCTGAGCGTTTATTTTGTGGACTGATATCTCGTTACGACTTGGACTGTTTATCTCTGCTGAACCCTTGCTGCCTACCCTGAACTGTGCCTGTTTACCGACTCTGAGCTATCTTGCCGCCTGCCTCAATCCCTGCCTGTGACACGACCCTGCATCTAGCCGCCAGCCTCGACCTTCTGCCTGTCCCTGATTACGATATTGTCTTGCTCCCACCTGTGTACGTCTGTCTCCCAAATAAAGCTGCAAATGGATCCGCTTCCTCCTGACTCTTCATTACAGAAGACTTCGCCGCCAAGTGATCCAGCAGCACTGGCCCAGATATCCACTGAGTTAACCGCTCAAGCCAGCCAGCTCGCCATGCACCATCACCAGCTCTCACGCCTTACCTCGCTCACCGAGGAGTTGGTGAAAACGCTTCAAGGCCTCCGGCTCAATCCTCCCGAATCCCCAGGAATGCAGGCCGCTGCGCCGCCTCAAACCCCTCCGGCCGTCCCGAATCCTCGACTGGCCCTCCCTGAAAAGTTTGATGGGACACCAACTAAATGTAAGGGGTTCCTTTTACAATGTTCTTTATACATAAACCAACAGCCATCCATGTACCCCACGGATATAAGTCGCATTTCGTTTGTTTGCCCGCTGCTGACGGGGAAGGCTTTGGATTGGGCCCCGCCATTTGGCGCGATGACGGATCGGCATTTCCCTCATTCACAAACTTTCTACAGCGGTTCAGAGAAGTGTTTGAGCACACCGAGGGGGGTCAGAGCCCGGGTGATCAACTGCTTTCACTAACTCAGGGCAAAGCCACCGCGGCCGAATACGCACTACAATTCCGCACGCTGGCTGCACAAACTAATTGGGTAGAGGATACCCTGAAACTGTTATTTCGCCGGGGCTTAACAGTGGATTTACAAGCTGAACTGGCATGCAGAGACGAGGGCAGCACACTGAACTCTTTCATCGATCTGGCAATACAAATTGACAATCTGCTGCGCACTCGACAACCTGGTCACGTCCCCGGGGCCAGCAACGCAGTCCCAGAACCCATGCAGCTCGGCTATACACCCATTCAGCCAGAGGAGAGAGAGAGAAGACATCAGCTCCACCTATGCTTCTACTGCGGTCAACCTGGGCACGTCAAGAATAACTGTCTGGTCCGACCACCACCTCCTAGCTCCAGAGCGGTGAGTTCTCTTCCACTCCCCACCTATTCATTCAACTGTCTGAAAATTCCTGCGCAACTCCTTGTTAAAGACCAAAGTATCACCACTCATGCTCTTCTGGACTCAGGGGCGGCGGGTAATTTCATGTCTGCCACTTTTGCCAAAGAACACAACATCCCACTAACCGACTGTCATTCCTCATTAACAGTGGAGGCGCTAGATGGGAAGCCCATCGGAGAGGGGAGAATCACACACATCACCCTCGAACTCAAATTACGAATCGGAATCCTTCATCAAGAATCCATCTGCTTCTTTGTGATCCATGCACCTCAAATTTCCATCATCCTTGGTCTGCCCTGGCTGCGCTCACACAACCCACACGTTGTCATGAAAGGAGGGGGAAATACTACATTGGGGAGAACATTGCCGCACACATTGTCTACAATCAGTTTATCCGGTGCCACTACGGTCCATGGAGGTCAACACGGAGAGACCGAACATTCCCGCAGAATATTCCGACCTCGCAGTAGCTTTTAGCAAGGAAAGATCCACCGAACTCCCTCCTCACAGGCCCGGTGACTGCGCCATCGATCTTCTACCTGGCACAACACCTCCCAAGGGTCGAATCTTTCCTCTCTCTCAACCAGAAACCACAGCTATGAAAACCTGCATTGAGGAGGAGCTAGCCAAGGGATTCATCCGACCGTCCACTTCACCAGCGTCCGCCGGGTTCTTCTTCGTTAAAAAGAAGGACGGGGGTCTGAGGCCTTGCATCGACTACAGGGGACTGAACGACATCACAGTAAAATTTCGATATCCGCTTCCTCTGGTAACAGCAGCACTCGAACAGTTAAGACAGGCCAAGTATTTCACCAAGCTAGACCTCCGGTGCACCTATAATCTCATCCGCATCCGGGAGGGGGATGAATGGAAAACGGCCTTTTCAACAACCACTGGCCACTACGAGACCCTCGTGATGCCGTTTGGCCTGTCCAATAGTCCAGCTGTGTTCCAGTCTTATATCAACGACGTATTCAGAGACATGCTAAACAGATGGGTCGTCGTATATATCGACGACATCTTGATATACTCTAGTTCCCTTGAAGAACACGTCCAGCATGTGAGAACCGTGTTACAGAGACTGATCGAACATCGATTGTATGCCAAGGCCGAAAAATGCGAGTTTCACCAGACGTCCACGGCGTTCCTGGGGTATGTCATCAGCAGAGATGGGGTACCTATGGACGACTGCAAAGTAAGGGCGGTGCTGGATTGGCCCAAACCACACACACTCAAAGAATTGCAGCGATTCCTTGGCTTTGCTAATTTCTACAGGCGATTCATCAGAAACTTCAGTTGTGTAGCTGCACCATGACGTCCATGACAAAACGCATCCTCCCGCCTGCACTGGTCCCCTGAAGCAGACAGAGCTTTTCAAGAGCTGAAAGACTGGTTCACCTCTGCGCCCATCCTCCGTCACCCTGACCCGGAACGACCGTCATTGTGGAGGTGGACGCCTCTAACACCGGTATTGGCGCCATTCTATCCCAACGCCAGGGCGATCCTGAGAAAATGTACCTGTGCGCCTTCTTCTCTCGCAACTATCGTCTGCTGAACGAAATTATGATGTAGGAGATCGAGAACTGCTGGCCATGAAGGCCGCCTTGAAGAGTGGCGGCATTGGTTGGAGGGAGCGCAACACCGTTCACCGTGTTCACGGACCACAAAAATCTGGAGTACCTACGTTCAGCCAAAAGACTAAATCCACGGCAAGCTCGATGGGCCATGTTCTTCACTCGGTTTGATTTCAAAGTCACATACAGACCCGGGTCCAAAAACACCAAGGCGGACGCTTTGTCTCGTCAAACTGAGGCCACCGAATCGAGTAAGGACGAGGAGTACATTATTCCTGAATCGCTCCTCCTTGCCCCCGTCCAATGGGATATTATGACAGAACTGACCCAAGCCAATGAACAAACAGCACCTCCATCCACCTGCCCACTCAACCGCACTTACGTTCCCACTCACCTCCGGGACGAGGTATTACATCAGGTACATGATTCACCCAGTTCAGGGCACCCTGGCATCACAGCCATGCTCAACCTCTTGCAGAATCGTTTCTGGTGGGAGACCATGTCACAGGACGTCACCCGATTCATCCATCACTGCGCGCCTGTCAAACCTCCAAGTCGCCCCACCAACTACTAGCTGGACTGCTCCAACCACTACCCATTCCTCAACGGCCCTGGTCACACATTGCCATAGATTTTATCACAGACCTGCCTCCCTCTCAAGGCAATACCACTATTCTGACTGTAATTGACCGGTTCTCTAAGGCGTGCAGACTGATACCTCTCCCCAAACTACCCACAGCCTTTGAAACTGCTGAGGTACTCTGCAATTACGTGTTTCGACTGTATGGCTTACCCGATGACATTGTGTCCGACAGAGGGCCCCAGTTCACCTCCCGGGTCTGGGCTGCTTTCTTCAAACAGTTAAATGTCAATATCAGTCTTACGTCAGGCTACCATCCAGAATCCAATGGCCAGACCGAACGAATGAATCAGGAGCTCACTCGATTTCTCCGCACCTACTGTCATCACCAAACAAGCAGACTGGAGCCGTTATCTCATGTGGGCAGAATACGCGCAGAATTCCTTGCAAAAACCCGCCACCGGCATCACTCCGTTCCAATGTGTCCTGGGGTATCAACCACCCTTGTTTCCATGGTCAGGCGAGCCCTCAGAGTTACCAGCAGTCAGCGCATGGATGCAAAGAAGTGAGGAAACTTGGGATGCGGCACATCAACATCTCCAACGTGCCGTCAGGAGACACGAAACCCAGGCCAACCGACGGCGTCGACCCCAACCTCGGTATGCTGTGGGCCAGTGGGTATGGTTATCCACCCGAGATCTCCGGTTGAGACTTCCATGCAGAAAACTCAGTCCCAGGTATGTCGGGCCTTTCCAAATTGTAAAACAAATCACCCCAGTATCCTTTCGTTTAGATTTACCTGCTGATTACCGTGTTTCTCCTACTTTCCATGTCTCGCTGTTGAAACCCTCCGGGGGCCCGCGAGGAGATCCGGAGGAGGCTCAGGACCTACAACCCCCACCGCTGCTGATAGAGGGCGAGGAGGCCTATCGTGTTTGAGAGCTGCTCGATTCAAGGCACCGGGGCCAGAGGCTTCAATACCTGGTTGACTGGGAGGGGTACGGTCCAGAGGAGCGATCCTGGGTCAATGCGAACGATATTCTGGACCCCAACCTCTTGGAAGAGTTCCATCGGACACATCCGGAGAGACCGGCCCCACGACCTCGTGGTAGACCCCGGTGTCCGCCTCCTCGCGTCTGGAGCCGCTCACAGGGTGGGGGCTCTATCACGAATACAGCTCCTCCGGTGCATCCTCCGGGCCACCGGAGGGAGCCCTCCCCGGAATACTGATTCGCACCCATCTGGACTCCATCTCCCATCGGCCCGCATTCCTGGGACTGATCACATTACACCTGCGCCATATCACACCACACTATTTAAGACGCACACACTTCGCAAAGTCTTGATTTGCTTTTAGTGGTCATTTCTGAGCGTTTATTTTTGTGGACTGATATCTCATTACGACTTGGACTGTTTATCTCTGCTGAACCCTTGCTGCCTACCCTGAACTGTGCCTGTTTACCGACTCTGAGCTATCTTGCCGCCTGCCTCGATCCCTGCCTGTGACACGACCCTGCATCTAGCCGTCAGCCTCGACCTTCTGCCTGTCCCTGATTATGATATTGTCTTGCTCCCACCTGTGTACGTCTGTCTGCCAAATAAAGCTGCAAATGGATCCGCTTCCTCCTGACTCTTCATTACAGAAATGTACTTGAGTTAAAGTACATTTAAATATACTCTTAAAGGGTTAGTTCATTAAATACTGTCTCTCATGCCGTTCCACACCTGTTCTTCTTCCACAGACGCAAACGCCTCTTCTTTCAGTGAGAACTCACCTTATGAGATCAAAATAGGTCACCAGTGGGATTTGCATAGATCCAAGTGTTTTTATGGGAGGGTGGGGGTCTTACAAGGGTAAATAAAGAACTGGACAGAGTTTCCCAAAAGCATCGTAAGCTTAAGTTGATCGTAGCTCCATTGCCACCAATGGAGCTACGATCAACTTAGGCTTACGATGCTTTTGGGAAACTCTGCCCAGGTTCTTTCAGTATTACTGTACAGTGTTTCCTTTACTCTCACAGAGTTAGTTTTGTTTTTATTGATCAAAGTTTGGCCTCTGGTCCAGTTTTGGTTCAACATCGTTGAGTTTGCAGCATCATAACTTTTGAAGAAAGATGAAAAAGATAAAAACGGTTCAGTCATTCCTCAGTCAGTCCAAAGATCATTTGTGCCAACATCTGCCATAGACTCCCACTGGAGAGGAAGAACAATAATAAGAAAACTAACAGATATAACAGAGGCTGTAGGACCCTAATAAGTTTAAATAGAATAACAGCATGATGACTTACTCAAGCCAACCTAAATACTTGATATTCTAAATAATACAACTTAAATCAATGAAATCTTTCTGTAGTCAATCATTTTATCCCATAAAAATTATCTTTGATCACCAAAATTACATATTTAAATGTTTTTTTTTCATGCCTAAAAATAGCCTGAATGTAACTCTACACCCTTGTCTCATTAAGTATACGCGGTTCTATGAATATGCAAATGAGCCCCGCACCCACTCACTCACATCAGCTCAGAGATCCATATGTTGACGTGATTGATTACAAGGTATTCAATCAGAAACACCAGCGATTGAAACGGGGCGTGTCGTCATGATTGACAGTTGATTGACATCTTTCTCTGAGGACTGTCGGAGCTTCGAGGGAAGATTCAAGATATATAACTAACTATTAATTTTTTATTTCTGTGTAATTTCACACCGACAAAATGAGATGTTTAGCAGTAAACTGTCCTAACCGACCTACAGGATCTGACAGATCACTAAACTTTTTTCTGTAACATTAAATGTGGGCGTTATAAGCTAATTAATAAATGATATTTGTTAAGATAACATGCCTAACGTTAGCCATGACGGGAAAAAAGCAGGTAATCGTTATCTGGCAGTTGCTAATTATTTTTATGAAAAAACTCAGTAATGGTGTTGACTGATGAATTTACACATGGTTTGTCTTACAGCACATTGAAAACACCACAGAGACATTTAGACATTAAAAACTTGATTTTCACCACAGGAGGACTTTAAATTGAGTGATATTTCTGTTTTATAACACAGTGATGGATGTGTTCATCAACATTCACACATCATCCACTTAGATTTCATGTGTTTTCTCAATATGGTGCTGATATTATGATGACTCGGTTTCATTCATTCGTTTGTTCTTGGATGTGTTAAGTCCCATCTTTTTTTTTTCTTTTTTTCTTGTAGTGGATCTCCAGCAGTTAAGGTCTGTTCTTCTGTTACGGGTGTATGTAAGAGAAAGTGCGAGACTTAAAGGGAGTGCTGACAAGGAACAACAGGTGCAGTAAATCCAGGGAGATGGCGGGAAGACTGATGAGGGAGTGAAGACAGGTGCGCGGAACAGGAGGATTCTGGGAAATGGAGTTTGGGACAGACGTGGATGTAACAGCTAGGTTGTAGACTGTTTTTTAGACTCCCTGATGCTGTTATCTCAGGTGGATTGGCCCTTATCTAAGTCATGCTGTGTGTGCTAGGCCCCACTTTCTAGAACTTTTATGCTATGGAAAATGTGTTTTATCCTTCTGAGCCACTTGATTCTTTATCAAGTTTGAGTTGATGTCGCTAATGTTCAGCATCCGTCCTCTATGGCTCAGTACAGATTTGAGAATCTGTAGGGAGAAAATTATTTTCCTCTTTGAAATAGCATATAGATCAAAGCGTGGTGTTTGCTTTGAAGTTCTAGACTTTTGCCCTACATTATATGTGAGCTTACTTATGCTGCCACAGGTTAGCACCTGTTCTCATGATAGCAGGCTTTTCACTTTAGCTGCTAGTAGAGACATTAGTGACCTAATATTCCCCATTTGTAGGTTTATTGGTGTTACTGAGTGCATCACCTGTCGGATTGCATACTCATGGTAGTATAGAACCACTTTTTGAGGAAAGCTGGTTTCTATTAGCTCCCTTTTTGTGATCTTGTTAACAGCTATATTGCATATAACTTTGATTGTAGGCTCTTATGGTTATTTAGCCTCCTTCTAGTTAGCAATTGTTTTTATAACAAGTGCTGTTAGCTGATCATAGTTTGCTCACATAGTTCTCATTTTCACAAGCTGAAGTCACGTGTCATTAGAATGGTAGGCCCCAACAGGCCTAGTTCACATGTTGTCACAGTTTGTGTTTTATTCTGCAAACAGGCTGAATGCCACTTGTTGCTGAGATTGTAGGCCCCACAGGGCCTCCTTTTTAGCTGACTTGTTGGCAGGATGCCTGGGAATACGAGAACCCATACCACCATCGGCCACGCCCCACCTCTGTTGAGTAGGCCTTAAGCAGGCCTCTTGTGGAGTATGGCGGCGTAATGTGCATTCCTTCTCTAAGTGGTGTAAAGGGAAAGGTTAGTTCCACTTAATTCATGACCAGTTGGTTGATATGTTCCTGGACTGGCTGATGCCATATGTTTACTAGGGTAGGCCCTAATAAGGCCTCCTTTTAGTTTACATGTTGGCACAGTGTGTGTTATATGGAACAAACGGGCTAAATGCCACTTGTTGCTATAGATTGTAGGCCTTATAGGCCTCCTTTTTAGCTGACATGCTGGCAGGATGCTTGTAAGTACAATACCACCATCGGCCACGCCCCACCTCTGAGTAGGCCTTAAGCATGTGGCGTAATATGCATTCCTTTTAGAAATAATCTTTGAATGCAGGGCCTCTTGAGTGGTATGGTTATGGCAACCACTTTCTGATGCCACGTGTTTACTAAGGTAGGCCTACCTCGGCCTCTGGTGTGACATGTGGAGTTCAGTTATGTACTCCTCTCGCTGTGAGAGTAACAGGGTGTTTTTTACCGAGTACTCTTGAGTGGTTGGCCCCTCATATGGTAGTGAAACCTTACTGAGGTTCAGTTTAACCTACCTTATTTCTACTCTAGTTGAGCTAAGAGTCACCTAGAGCCTAGGGTGGATCTTTTGTGCTCCTAGAAACAGCCACGAAACTTACGCCGTGTGTCCTAGAGGTTGCTAGGCATACGGGCCGCCTTTTTTGAACACACTGGAGTATGTTTGGGTGTATTTCTCTTTGAAAATTATCTGTATACACTTTCGTTGGCCAGAGGCCCAAGTGATAAATCCAACCTCCTCTGTCAGGATGTTTATCGTCCTTAAGGCCTAAACACTGCCACAAGCTGATGCCACGTGTCCGTTAAGGTTATAGGCCCTTCCAGACCTTAATACGTGTTGGCATAAGTTGTACTCATCGAGTGCAGCGTTAGTTCAGTCAGGCCACATAGGCATAGTGCTGCGACCAGCTGATGCGGTCAGCTGTCAAATCGCTCCAATCACTACCATTCTCCTATTAGACACAGGACATATATACGTGGCATTACTGCTCGGTAAGTATGCTCAAACTTCTCGCAAGCTTTGCGGTACAGTGACAAACAGCATGAAAATTATGTTCACGTTATTTCTTGCACATCTTACCTGCTGTTTTCTGGTTATGGATACTTCGGACATCCTAGGACAAATCTTATCTGAAGAGTCTCCGGGCGAGATCCTGGATCATTACACCGAAGACAGCGATCCAACCCAGCTAGTGAGACAAAGCTCTAGGATAGCAGCAAGGAATCCTTTTTCCATCAACGAATGGCCCAATGAAAGGATCTTGGCCACCTTGTACTCTCTCAATGTACAAGTGCCACCTGAATCTGAATCACGATCAGCTCTTGACTTTTTTACAAGAAGTCAACCATGACCCACAGCCCGCATCCACCAACGTAGTATCTTCTCTTCCCCGATCTACCAGCTGTAAAGCCATGGAGAAAAGAAAAAATACATCCTCTGATCAAGTGTCTCCAACTCCAAAGAAGGTAAAGCCATCCAATCCTTCTCAAGCTCCAGCACAACACGGAGACAACAGGGTTCTCACAGCGCTGCTGTCAATCCAACGAATCCTCTTCGACATGGACACAGGATCCAGGAGCTGGAATTGCAGCGCTCGGCTTCTGCACCTCAGGCGTTGATTGACGGGCAGACTTCCAGCTTGACATCAAACTGCGCCCTTACTCCCGACTTGGCTCTTCCCAGAAGATCTCTCGGATCAGCGCTACCTGCCGTTTCCACCGGGGTGCCCTTTATCTCCCCAGCAGCTGCTATTTATCCCCAACTGCGTGCTCAAATCCTGTCAGGTAATGACATTAACTTGGTTAAAATATTGCTATGCTCAGAAACTAACAAAAGAAGGTTTGTGGATTGTGGGGACATTTCTGTTATTCTTAAAGATAACGATCCAAGACTCTTAAAACTCAAAACTTTAACCATGGCAGAATTTAACGTTGCTTTCGGCGTGTTCAGAGACAATATCTGTGAAGTGCATCCAGACAGGAGAAAGGAATTAGATACCTATCTAGCCATCATTTCGGATCTCGCAATGTCTTACGGAGGTACTCTTTTCTACAAATACCACAAATCATTTTCATCTAAAGCAGCAATGTACATTCAACGATTTAATCAGCGACTGGACTGGTCTGTGGTCGAGGCCACCGAGCACTGTTGTGCTCACTCTGTGGTTCGTTTTCCCACACCGCATCTCTCTGCCTAAAGCCGCTTCAACTCAGAACACTAGCGCTTCGGTGCAAGAACAGGTGAAGCCTGAAAGACAAACCCCTCTTTGCTATAATTTTAATGAGAATGTTTGTACTCATAATAATTGTAAATATTTTCATGCTTGCAGCTATTGCGGGAACAGTCGCCCAAAGTTTTCTTGTCCACACCAATCAAAATTCCAAAAAAAGAAATAAACACTCTGGTGAACACCAAGGAGCTATCTAAAGCCCTGGAAAAGCATCCAAATCGCTGTTTTGTGTCTTACCTCATTCTAGGGCTCATGCATGGGTTCCTAGCTGGTGTTTCCTATCTGCCCACCTTCTCTTTCACCTGTCAAAACCTCCAGTCGGCTATCAAAGATCCACAGGCCGTAGATGATCTGATGGGGAAAGAAATTGAGAAGGGCTACATGATCGGACCTTTTGATCAACCTCCTTTCAATCTTTTCCGCATTAACCCTTTAGGAGTCGCAGTTAGGAAATACTCAGGGAAAAAACGTCTAATTATTGATTTATCCACTCCCCACTCTATAGTAGGGGTTCCAAGTATTTACAGTTTAATTCCTTCAGAACCATTTTCCCTAGCTTATTCCACAGTGGACAACGCAATTAAACTCATCAAATTAGCCGGCAGAGGAGCGTGGCTCAGTAAAGCGGATATTACCGACGCCTTCAAAATCATGCCTTTGCACCCCTCTCAGTGGCATCTTTTCGGGGTCAGTTGGCGAGAGAAATTTTATTTTTCAGTCAGACTCACTTTCGGGTGTGAAAGCAGCCCAAAGATTTTTGATACACTCTCCGAAGCACTGGATCTTAAAAACGGTTGAGAAAATGCATGACACGGTTACGTTAGATAAAGGCTGCAGGTCTGATTTAACATTCTGGTCTAAATTATGCGACAGCTGAAATGGCATTTAGTTTTTCTACGAAGAAGATATAGAAACCTCAGTCAAACTACAGTTCTTCACCGATGCAGCTCCTTCCGTCGGGTTCGGGAGTATTTTTAACAATCAGTGGTTCGCAGAAAGATGGCCAAAAGAACTTAAGGATCTGGCTCCCTCTATCCAATTGACAGCACTTATGGAATTATATCCTATAGTTATCGCTTGCTTATTATGGGCAGATCAATGGACTAGGAAAAACATCCTCATTTTCTGTGACAACGAAGCCACAGTGAACATTATTAACAAGGGTCGCTCCTCTGTGCCTTTCATTACCCTTTTTATTAGGCGACTAACCTGGATCTCAGTTATGAACAATTTTACAATTAAAGCTACTCACATACCTGGACTGGATAATAAAATAACTGACTCTCTGTCTCGGTTTAATTTCCAGGAATTCCGATGCCTGTGTCCGGGAGCTGCTTCATCACGACAGTCAAACAGTCCTAGATTAAATGCAAAATTACCTTAAATCAGCCGCACACTACATGAGATCAGGCCTAGTAAAGACGACACTTAAAACTTATGACTCGGCGTGGTCAGCTTTTTCAGATTTTTGCAATGCTTTCTCTGTGCCTAAACTCCCAGCTAACATACCTATCATATGTGCTTTCATTACGCACTGCTTCGAATCAAGAAAGCTTAAGCCTTCTACCATCAAGATTATGATCTCTGGCATACAATTCCACATTAGATGTATAGATCCTTCCTCCCAAAGCCTGTTACAGAATCCCTCTATATGCCTTCTCCTCAATGGTTTAAAAAAGGAAAGCCCTGCCGTTCCAGATAAACGACTACCGCTGTCTCTCTCACAGATGCACTTGATGATGGATAAAATAAGATCAGGTCTCTTCACTCCACACACAAACTTGCTTCTAGAAGCAGCGTTCCTCACCGCCTATTATGGATTCCTCAGAGGAGGGGAATTCACCATTAACACCAGGAAATTCGACACCTCACACATTCTCACAACCAAAGACATATCATTTCACACCGAATACTTTTCTATTTATCTCAAACATTCCAAAACAGACAGAGATAATAACGTACCATTAACATCTCCAGAACCAATGACGGATATTGTCCCCTCACAGCCATGAACAGGCTGGTTAGCTCATGCAATAATTAAAACCTACAGATCCACTTTTCATTACAGAGAAAGGAGAAGCTATGTCCAAGCATTGGTTTGCCTCGCGTCTCCAGCGTTGAACCGGAAACCTCGCGTCCGGTTTCCGGTTCAACGCTGCTGCCTGCTGTCTGACCTACGCTCGGAGCTTCGTGGAGTTTATCCTGAATCCTTCTCTTTATTCCTATTCACATAATATAACTTTCTTATTTTTCACTAGATTACTTAACCTATTGCATAGTATTACTAAACGGAACGATTTATTACTAGCAATCCACCAGCGTAATCACCTAGTGTTAGCCATAGCCCGCTAGCCTGCTAGCTACCGTCTACTTTCTTTTTTCCTCTAAACCAACCTTCCTTGTCGATTTAATGGCGGATTTATCCGATGTATGTTATTCTGATCTGTCCTCGCCAGATCGGGAAGCTGTGGAGACGTTGCTGCCCGGCATTCATCGATCCACCGCGAGGTACAGCGTCCCGCACATCACCCTTGCCCCAGGCACCGGCAAGCGACCGAGACATCCAGCCAGTGACTCCCATGTGCGTTGCAGTTTTTCGGACGGCGTTCATCAAACACACGGTCAGTCATGTCCGACGATTATCATGTGTATTAAATGCAACATGTACAGCTTAGCTCTTTCTGTCAGCAGTGAGACTTACACATGTGATAAATGCAGGGATATTGTCAGGCTGACAGAGAGAATCTCAGAATTAGAGACACGCATCCAAACTTTAATTGAGGATAGTGAGAATGAAAGGGCCTTAGATACTGCTTTGGATGCGACTAGCCTAGTAAACACTGCACATTCGGTTCCGGTTGTAGAAGCCACGCAGCAGGCTAACTGGGTGACTGTGAGGCGGCATAGTGGCAAGAACAAACACCACTCTTCCGTTCCGATTAGAACATCAAACAGGTTCTCCCCACTCAGTGACGCACCCACTGAGAATCCTGTTGAAAGTGCCCTAGTTATTGGCGATTCTATTACACGGAACGTGAAAATAGAGACACCAGCCACCATAGTCACATGTTGCCGGGGGCCAGAGCAACATCAAAGCAAATTTAAAAGTGCTGGCTAATGCTAAACGTAAAATTCTAAAATCATTATCCACGTCGGCACAAATGATGTTCGACTTCGCCAGTCGGAGATCACTAAAATTAACATTAAAGAGGTGTGTGAACTCGCAAATTCAATGTCAGCAGAAGTAATTTGTTCTGGCCCTCTTCCTGTTCGTCGGAGTGATGAGATAGTTAGCAGGTTATCATCACTCAATGGCTGGCTGTCTAAGTGGTGTCCGCAGAATAATATAGGTTTCATAGACAATTGGAAAAGCTTTTGGGGCAGACCTGATCTGTTGAAAAGAGATGGTATTCATCCCTCCCGGGATGGTGCTGCTCTTCTATAGAAATTTGGCAAATAGTCTTAGAGCTGAAACATGACAAACCAGGGCCCAGATCAGGACGCAGACAAACTGGCTAAACCGACCGTCTGCTAGCCGCCTCACGTCACAGAACTCAAATAATTCCCAACACATAGAAACACTTTCACCTAGATATTATCACATAGAGACTGTGTCTGTACCTCGAACTAGTAAATACAAAAAACTTCCGAAACCTTTTAAGGGTAAAAATTTAATTGATGTTCAAAAAATTAAAATCACAGATAAATCAGATAAACAAATGATAAAGCTTGGGTTACTGAATATTAGATCTATTTCTTCAAAAGCACTTATTGTAAATGAAATTATCACAGACAATAAACTAGACTTGCTGTGTTTGACAGAAACCTGGCTAAAACCAGACGATTACATTACTTTAAATGAATCTAGTCCTCAAGGTTATGATTATCGACACAATCCTCGACAGAAAGGCAAAGGGGGAGGTGTTGCTGTAATTTATAGTAATATATTCAGAATCATTCAAAAGAATTTCAAATATAATTCCTTTGAAGTGATGGTGCTTTATGTAACATTATGTAAGTTGACATTTGTGCTGGCTACTGTATACAGGCCACCAGGGCACCATACTGACTTTATCAAAGAATTTGCTGATTTCTATCAGAGTTAGTACTGGCTGCGGATAAAGTCCTTGTTGTTGGTGATTTTAATATCCATGTAGATAATAATAAGACGCATTTGGATTGGCATTTGCAGACATTTTAAACTCTATTGGAGTTAGACAACACGTGTCAGGACCCACTCATTGTCGTAATCATACCCTAGATCTAATACTGTCGCATGGAATGATTGATGCTGTTGAAATTCTACAGTAGAGCGATGATATATCAGATCATTATTTAGTCTCGTGTATAATACAATTAGCCAAGGCTACAAAACCACCACCCAGCCATAAATATTGTAGAACCATCACTCTACCACTAAAGATTGCTTTATAAATAATCTCCCCGAGCAGTTTCATCGCCTTAATATACCTGACAACTTAGAAGAACTCGATGCTGCAACAGAAACTATTGGCTCTCTCTTTTCCAGCACATTAGATGCAGTCGCTCCTTTACGTCTAAAGAAGATTAAGGAAACTAATCCAACGCCGTGGTATGATGAGCACACTCGGGCTCTAAAACGAGCTGTTAGAAAAGCTGAACGTAGTTGGAAGAAAACAAAACTAGAAGTTTTTCGCCTTTCGTGGAAAGAAAAAATGATTGAGTACAGAACGGCTATAAGAAATGCTAGATCTACTTATTTTTCAAATCTCTTAATAGAAAACAAACATAATCCTAGGTATTATTTGACACAGTGGCTAAATTAACTAGAAACAGAGATTCAACTGCTGACGTTTCCATAGAGCACAGCAGTAATGACTTTATGAACTTCTTTACTTGCAAGATTGATAATATTAGAGAGAAAATTATAAACATGCAACCGTCTACAGTTTCGCTTCAGACAGTGCACTGTAGTCCCTGAGGTAAAACTAGAATCATTCGCCGCTATAGGAGAGGAAGAATTATCTAAACTTATCAAATCATCAAAATCAACGACATGTATGTTAGACCCAATGCCGACTAAACTACTGAAAGAAATGCTTCCAGAGGTCGTAGGTCCACTTCTTGATATAATTAATTCATCCTTAACACTAGGATACGTGCCAAAAACCTTTAAGCAGGCTATTATTAAACCTCTTATTAAAAAACCTCAACTAGATCCGAGAGATTTAGTAAATTACAGGCCAATCTCGAATCTACCTTTTCTGTCAAAGATACTAGAAAAGGCAGTTTCAACAAAACTGTGCTCCTTTTTAGAAAGAAATGGAATCTGTGAGGATTTCCAGTCAGGATTTAGACCATACCATAGTACTGAGACTGCTCTCGTTAGAGTTACAAACGATCTACTCTTATCATCCGATCGTGGCTGTATTTCTCTATTAGTGTTATTAGATCTCAGTGCTGCTTTTGACACTATCGATCACAACATTCTTTTAAAAAGACTTGAAAACTATATTGGTATTAGTGGAATTGCTTGGCATGGTTCAAATCGTACTTATCTGACCGTTATCAGTCTGTAGTAGTTAATGAAGAGATGTCGTATCGATCACAGGTTCAATATGGAGTACCACAAGGCTCAGTACTAGGACCGTTGCTTTTCACTCTGTACATGCTGCCCTTAGGAGAGATAATTAGGAAGCATGGTGTTAGTTTTCACTGCTACGCTGACGATACTCAGCTCTATATTTCCTCGCGCCCTGACGAAACCTACAAATTCACAAAACTAACAGAATGCATAGCTGACATTAAAAACTGGATGACAAAAATTTCTATTATTAAATTCAGAAAAAACTGATATCCTAATCTTTGGACCAAAAACTTCCTCACGAAAAAACCTTGAATACTCTCTAACACTTGACAGGTGCTCCATTAAACCTTCGTCCTCAGTTAGGAACCTGGGTGTGCTCTTTGATACCAATCTTTCATTTGAAAGTCATGTTTCTAGTATCTGTAAAACCGCCTTCTTCCATCTAAAAATATATCTAAATTACGACATATGCTCTCAATGACAAATGCGGAACAATTGGTTCATGCATTCATGACCTCAAGACTAGATTATTGTAACGCTCTACTGGGTGGTTGTTCTGCTCGGCTTTTAAACAGACTACAGTTGGTCCAAAATGCGGCAGCTAGAGTTCTTACTAGAACCAGAAAGTATGACCATATTAGCCCAGTTCTGTCAACATTACATTGGCTCCCTATTAAACATCGTATAGATTTTAAAATCTTGCTACTTACTTATAAAGCTTTAAATGGTTTAGCTCCCCAGTACCTAAGCGAGCTCTTAATGCATTATAGTCCTTCACGTTTATTGCGATCGCAGAATTCAGGCCAGTTGATAATACCCAGAATATCAAAATCAACTGAAGGCGGCAGATCCTTTTCCTATTTAGCACCTAAACTCTGGAACATCTTCCTAGCATTGTTCGGGAAGCAGACACACTCTGTCAGTTTAAATCTAGACTAAAAACACATCTCTTTGCTCTTGCATACACATAACACATTATCAATACATTAACATTTTTCAAATCCGTTTCAAAAGGATTGTTACGCTGCAATAATTAGGTCGGCCGGAACCGAGAACATTTCCTATAACACTAGATATACCTGTACATCAGAATAAGAATGGCATCTACGCTAATATCTCTCTCTGCTTATCCTGAGGTTTGCCGGGTGCTAGATCCAGGCCGTATCCAGATCAGATGGAGAACCTGTGTCTGGACCTGACTACAACGTAGCCCAGGAGACAATGGGCCTACAGATCCAGTTCTGGCTGCATCTATAATTCAGATTTTTAATCCCCGTATCCGCTTACATATATTTATATATAATCTATTTTTAATCTCTATAATAAAAATGTATAATTCGGATTTTGATCTCCATATCCATTTACATATAAATATATATCTTCCAAGGGGTTTTTTCCCTCCTAGGACTTTTTTCCCAGTGTTAGCACGCTGGGTTTTTCTCCTAGGGGGTTTTTTCCACCCCTGGGAGTCAGCCGACATTGGCTTAATGTAGCACCATCTTGTATATGTTACTTATTACCACGCTTGTTTGTACAGCTTATTTTTAACCACTTCCCTTTTTTCTGTGCTTCTAATATGTAAAGCTGCTTTGAAACAATTACCAATTGTAAAAGCGCTATATAAATAAATTTGACTTGACTTGACTTGACTCCAAACCGCATGCCTTCATTGTGGCATGGACCCCACGCTTTATACCAGCCATTCATTCCGTATAGGCGCGGCAACCACCGCAGCTTCAACAGTCTCCATACCCATGCTCAAAGCCATGGGCAGGTGGTCATCATCAGGGTATCAATTTTGATTTTTCAACTTTATATATATATAAAAAAAAATAAAAAAAAGGGACTGCCGTTTTCTCCCGCTGGAGAGAACACCCTTTGCTGCTATATTTGCAGGGGTCTGCTGTTCATCCCTCAGCAGGGGATGAACACCCCTCGCTACTTAAATAAAAAGAGGGGCCTGCTATTCTCTCCCTCCGTCTAGAGGGGAGAATACCCCTCTGATAGTCAGTAAGCTACATTAAGAATATCTTAATAACATTGACTTTTCTCTTTTGCAGGGATGGAACAAGTATGGTTTTGGGGGGTTCTATTTCGGGCAAGTAATACCATTATGTTTAGGGGGTTAATGTTAAAGCTCTTGTATGTTCAATTAATATTGGAGCAAGAACCCCCATAAGGAACCATACCGCCAAAGATAATTGTGTTCAATAAACTCAAGTAACTTGCCAAAGTGGTCCTGTCTGAAATCGAGCGCAGCGTTAGTTCAGCCAGGCCACGTAGGCATAGTGCTGCGACCAGCTGACGCGGTCAGCTGTCAAATCACTCCAATCATTACCATTCTCCTATTAGACATGGGACACATATATGTGGCATTGCTGCTCGGTAAGTATGCTCAAACTGCTCGCAACACTCCCTCCCTCCCCATTATAAGCATGATGAGCATATTACTGTGCACCTTCTGGTTGTCGTCTTCTTTTGTTTCAGATCACTAAAGCTTTCAAGTCCCGGCCGGCATGGACCTCAATGCTGAGACACTCATCCTCAAAACCAAGCTACAGTATAGACGTCCAACTGCCACATCTACATGATACCATGTTCGCTCTTAAAGACATTACTAGTGTCTTAATTGTCTATGTATTTCCAAGCTGATGGTTCTGGGGGTTTAATGTTAAAGCTCTTGTATGTTCAATTAATATTGGAGCAAGAACCCCATAAGGAACCATACCGCCAAAGATAATTGTGTTCAATAAACTCAAGTAACTTGCCAAAGTGGTCCTGTCTGAACTCTTGTTTAAAGAGTAAAAGGTGCTTTTACTGAGTACACTGCTCGTTGGATTGTGTTAGGTAAGGTAAACCACCTCAAAAGGCCATGCCCCACCCCGACGGATAGGCCCTAATCAGGCCTGTTCACGTTGGGTGGCAGCGCTCTATATATTTCTTCTGAGGAAGTTTTTAATACATGGGCTTTTTGGTGGTCTGGTTATGGCAGCCACTTGCTGATGCCATATGTTTATTAGGTAGGCCTACTTCGGCCTCCAAGGTAACATGTGGAGTTCAGTCATGTACTCCTCTTGCTATGAGAGTAACAAGGTGCTTTTACTGAGTATTCTGAGTGGCTAGCCTCTCAGGTGGAGTATGGTAGTAAAACCTTACTAAAAGTTCGGATTAACCTACATTTGCCTCCCTGAGTCTTACTTCTACTCTAGTTGAGCTAAGAGCCACCTAGAGCCTAGGGTGTATATTTTGTGCTCCTAGAAACGGCCACGACACTTACGCCATGTGTCTTAGAGATTGCTAGGCCTATGGGCCACCTTTTTGAAACACACTGGAGTATGTTTAGTGTATTTCTCTTTGAAAAGTATCTGTATACACTTTCGTTGGCCAGAGGCCTAAGTGATAAATTCAACCTCCTCTGTCGAGTTGTTTATCATCCTTAGGGCAACTGCCACAAGATGATGCCTTGTGTCTGTTGAGGTTATAGGCCTTTCCAGGCCTTCCTTAATACGTGTTGGCGTAAGTTGTACTCCTCTTGCTTAAAGAGTAAAAGGTGCTTTTACTGAATACACTGATCATTGGATTGTGTTAGGTGGATTGTTGTGAGGGCACTTTCAGCCTTTATGAAATGGCTGTGGAAGTTTTCTGTCTAACCAGAAAGATATATGACAGAAGGTGGCCTTTAAACTAGGCCACTTTTCTGTTTAGACTTCTGTTTCTTACATAACTATTTCATGTTGCAGGCCCCTTCTCGGCCTCCATGAATATGTGCCCATTGCATGTTCTACCTATTAGGTGAGCTTTGTACTTCCCTTTTCAGGGTTGTGGTTGTAATAGTGCTTAGCTCCCTAAGCTGATCATGGTGGTAGGCCTTAATCAGGCCTCCTCCTAGTTTCAGCCCTAGGCTGGTTTGTGCTGGTTTGTGTGGGTTTGAGTTGTTCCTGCCCCTTTGCAGTCACTCTTACTTACTATCTTCTATGAAGAATATGTTTTAGAGACTCTGTATTCAGACAGGTTTAGTCTGTACTAAGTCTGCTTCATGGCAAGACCAGGATGGCCTCCCTGGTGACATTGAGGGTGACTTTGTTCCCTTCTAAGTGACTGGCCGAGGTTCCCTTTGGTTTCTTGGCTACATTCCCTTAAAGGGACCTCTTTCTCTTCTGAAAAGATGGTCCCAGACACCTTAGCAGCTAAAAGTAGGCCTTCTAAGGAAGGCCTTCTTGAGGCTCAGCTTGGGCTGTTGGCCAAAGGGAATGCTATAACTGACAGCCTGGTGTGACCCGAGGGGGAGTTGCCAAGCAGTTTGAGGACTGCTTTGGGGATTATTTGACACTCCTCAAGCATGGCGGAGTGGGTATATTGTTCCCCAATGTGTATTGTAAATGCAGAGTGGAGTTCCCTTTTGAAATGGAACGTCTCAGGTTACGTATGTAACTCAAGTCAAGTCAAATTTATTTATATAGCGCTTTTACAATTGGTAATTGTTTCAAAGCAGCTTTACATATTAGAAGCACAGAAAAAAGGGAAGTGGTTAAAAATAAGCTGTACAAACAAGCGTGGTAATATGTAACATGTACAAGATGGTGGTACATTAAGCCAATGTCGGCTGACTCCCAGGGGTGGAAAAAAACCCCTAGGAGAAAAACCCAGCGTGCTAACACTGGGAAAAAAGTCCTAGGAGGGAAAAAACCCCTTGGAAGATATATATAATATATGTAAATGGATATGGAGATCAAAATCTGAATTATACATTTTATTATAGAGATTAAAAATAGATTATATAAAATATATGTAAGCGGATACGGGGATTAAAAATCAGAATTATAGATGCAGCCAGAACTGGATCTGTGGCCTATTGTCTCCTGGGCTACGTTGTAGGCAGGTCCAGACACAGGTTCTCCATCTGATTGGATACGGCCTGGATCCAGCACCCGGCAAACCTCAGGATAAGCAGAGAGACAGATATTAGCGTAGATGCCATTCTTATTCTGATGTACAGGTATATCTAGTGTTATAGGAAATGTTCTCGGTTCCGGCCGACTAAGTATTGCAGCGTAACAATCCTTTAACGGATTTGAAAAATGTGTATGATAATGTGTTATGTGTATGCAAGAGCAAGAGATGTTGTTTTAGTCTAGATTTAAACTGACAGAGTGTGTCTGCTTCCGAACAATGCTAGGAAGATTGTTCCAGAGTTTAGGTGCTAAATAGGAAAAGGATCTGCCGCCTTCAGTTGATTTTGATATTCTGGGTATTATCAACTGGCCTGAATTCTGAGATCGCAATAAACGTGAAGGACTATAATGCATTAAGAGCTCGCTTAGGTACTGGGAGCTAAACCATTTAAAGCTTTATAAGTAAGTAGCAAGATTTTAAAATCTATACGATGTTTAATAGGGAGCCAATGTAATGTTGACAGAACTGGGCTAATATGGTCATACTTTCTGGTTCTAGTAAGAACTCTAGCTGCCGCATTTTGGACCAACTGTAGTCTGTTTAAAAGCCGAGCAGAACAACCACCCAGTAGAGCGTTACAGTAATCTAGTCTTGAGGTCATGAATGCATGAACCAACTGTTCCGCATTTGTCATTGAGAGCATATGTCGTAATTTAGATATATTTTTAGATGGAAGAATGCGGTTTTACAGATACTAGAAACATGACTTTCAAATGAAAGATTGGTATCAAAGAGCACACCCAGGTTCCTAACTGAGGACGAAGGTTTAATGGAGCACCCGTCAAGTGTTAGAGAGTATTCAAGGTTTTTTCGTGAGGAAGTTTTTGGTCCAAGATTAGGATATCAGTTTTTTCTGAATTTAATAATAAGAAATTTCTTGTCATCCAGTTTTTAATGTCAGCTATGCATTCTGTTAGTTTTGTGAATTTTGTAGGTTTCGTCAGGGCGCGAGGAAATATAGAGCTGAGTATCGTCAGCGTAGCAGTGAAAACTAACACCATGCTTCCTAATTATCTGTCCTAAGGGCAGCATGTACAGAGTGAAAAGCAACGGTCCTAGTACTGAGCCTTGTGGTACTCCATATTGAACCTGTGATCGATACGACATCTCTTCATTTACTACTACAGACTGATAACGGTCAGATAAGTACGATTTGAACCATGCCAAAGCAGTTCCACTAATGCCAAATAGTTTTCAAGTTTTTAAAAGAATGTTGATCGATAGTGTCAAAAGCAGCACTGAGATCTAATAACACTAATAGAGAAATACAGCCACGATCGGATGATAAGAGTAGATCGTTTGTAACTCTAACGAGAGCAGTCTCAGTACTATGGTATGGTCTAAATCCTGACTGGAAATCCTCACAGATTCCATTTCTTTCTAAAAAGGAGCACAGTTGTGTTGAAACTGCCTTTTCTAGTATCTTTGACAGAAAAGGTAGATTCGAGATTGGCCCTAATTTACTAAATCTCTCGGATCTAGTTGAGGTTTTTTTAATAAGAGGTTTAATAATAGCCTGCTTAAAGGTTTTTGGCACGTATCCTAGTGTTAGGATGAATTAATTATCAAGAAGTGGACCTACGACCTCTGGAAGCATTTCTTTCAGTAGTTTAGTCGGAATGGGTCTAACATACATGTCGTTGATTTTGATGATTTGATAAGTTTAGATAATCTTCCTCTCCTATAGCGGCGAATGATTCTAGTTTTACCTCAGGGACACTACAGTGCACTGTCTGAAGCGAAACTGTAGACGGTTGCATGTTTATAATTTTCTCTCTAATATTATTAATCTTGCAAGTAAAGAAGTTCATAAAGTCATTACTGCTGTGCTCTATGGAAACGTCAGCAGTTGAATCTCTGTTTCTAGTTAATTTAGCCACTGTGTCAAATAAATACCTAGGATTATGTTTGTTTTCTATTAAGAGATTTGAAAAATAAGTAGATCTAGCATTTCTTATAGCCGTTCTGTACTCAATCATTTTTTCTTTCCACGAAAGGCGAAAAACTTCTATTTTGTTTTCTTCCAACTACGTTCAGCTTTTCTCACAGCTCGTTTTAGAGCCCGAGTGTGCTCATCATACCACGGCGTTGGATTAGTTTCCTTAATCTTCTTTAGACGTAAAGGAGTGACTGCATCTAATGTGTTGGAAAGAGAGAGCCAATAGTTTCTGTTGCAGCATCGAGTTCTTCTAAGTTGTCAGGTATACAAGGCGATGAAACTGCTCGGGGAGATTATTTAAAGCAATCTTTAGTGGTAGACGTGATGGTTCTACATATTTTATGGCTGGGTGGTGGTTTTGTAGCCTTGGCTAATTGTATTATACACGAGACTAAATAATGATCTGATATATCATCGCTCTGCTGTAGAATTTCAACAGCATCAATATCAATTCCATGCGACAGTATTAGATCTAGGGTATGATTACGACAATGAGTGGGTCCTGACACGTGTTGTCTAACTCCAATAGTTTAAAATGTCTGCAAATGCCAATCCCAATGCGTCTTTGTTATTATCTACATGGATATTAAAATCACCAACAACAAGGACTTTATCCGCAGCCAGTACTAACTCTGATAGAAAATCAGCAAATTCTTTGATAAAGTCAGTATGGTGCCCTGGTGGCCTGTATACAGTAGCCAGCACAAATGTCAACTTACATAATGTTACATAAAGCACCATCACTTCAAAGGAATTATATTTGAAATTCTTTTGAATGATTCTGAATATATTACTATAAATTACAGCAACACCTCCCCCTTTGCCTTTCTGTCGAGGATTGTGTCGATATCATAACCTTGAGGACTAGATTCATTTAAAGTAATGTAATCGTCTGGTTTTAGCCAGGTTTCTGTCAACACAGCAGTCTAGTTTATTGTCTGTGATAATTTCATTTACAATAGTGCTTTTGAAGAAATAGATCTAATATTCAGTAACCCAAGCTTTATCATTTGTTTATCTGATTTATCTGTGATTTTAATTTTTTGAACATCAATTAAATTTTTACCCTTAAAAGGTTTCGGAAGTTTTTTGTATTTACTAGTTCGAGGTACAGACACAGTCTCTATGTGATAATATCTAGGTGAGAGTTTCTATGTGCTGTGAATTATCTGAGTTCTGTGACGTGAGGCGGCTAGCAGACGGTCGGTTTAGCCAGTTTGTCTGCGTCCTGATCTGGGCCCTGGTTTGTCATGTTTCAGCTCTAAGACTATTTGCCAAATTTCTAGATAGAAGAGCACCATCCCGGAGGGATGAATACCATCTCTTTTCAACAGATCAGGTCTGCCCCAAAAGCTTTTCCAATTGTCTATGAAACCTATATTATTCTGCGGACACCACTTAGACAGCCAGCCATTGAGTGATGATAACCTGCTAACTATCTCATCACTCCGACGAACAGGAAGAGGGCCAAAAATTACTTCTGCTGACATTGAATTTGCGAGTTCACACACCTCTTTAATGTTAATTTTAGTGATCTCCGACTGGCGAAGTCGAACATCATTTGTGCCGACGTGGATAATGATTTTAGAATATTTACGTTTAGCATTAGCCAGCACTTTTAAATTTGCTTTGATGTCAGGTGCTCTGGCCCCCGCAAACATGTGACTATGGTGGCTGGTGTCTCTATTTTCACGTTCCGTGTAATAGAATCGCCAATAACTAGGCACTTTCAACAGGATTCTCAGTGGGTGCGTCACTGAGTGGGGAGAACCTGTTTGATGTTCTAATCGGAACGGAAGAGTGGTGTTTGTTCTTGCCATTATGCCGCCTCACAGTCACCCAGTTAGCCTGCGGCGTGGCTTCTACAACCGGAACCGAATGTGCAGTGTTTACTAGGCTAGTCGCATCCAAAGCAGTATCTAAGGCCCTTTCATTCTCACTATCCTCAATTAAAGTTTGGATGCGTGTCTCTAATTCTGAGATTCTCTCTGTCAGCCTGACAATATCCCTGCATTTATCACATGTGTAAGTCTCACTGCTGACAGAAAGAGCTAAGCTGTACATGTTGCATTTAATACACATGATAATCGTCGGACATGACTGACCGTGTGTTTGATGAACGCCGTCCGAAAAACTGCAACGCACACGGGACTCGCTAGCTGGATGTCTCGGTCGCTTGCCGGTGCCTGGGGCAAGGGTGATGTGCGGGACGCTGTACCTCGCGGTGGATCGATGAATGCCGGGCAGCACCGTCTCCACAGCTTCCCGATCTGGCGAGGACAGATCAGAATAACATACATCGGATAAATCCGCCATTAAATCGACAAGGAAGGTTGGTTTAGAGGAAAAAAGAAAGTAGACGGTAGCTAGCAGGCTAGCGGGCTATGGCTAACACTAGGTGATTACGCTGGTGGATTGCTAGTAATAAATCGTTCCGTTTAGTAATACTATGCAATAGGTTAAGTAATCTAGTGAAAAATAATAAAGTTGTATTATGTGAATAGGAATAAAGAGAAGGATTTAGGATAAACTCCACGAAGCTCCGAGCGTAGGTCAGACAGCAGGCAGGCAGCAACGTTGAAAGTCTGTAATTGGCAGTGGTTTTACAAAATGCGTTGGCAGAACCGGTGCCAAAAAGGAGGGGAGTCCACACATACCGCTTAGAATTAAGGCCAAAAAGTTCTATCTTGGTCTCATAAGACCAGAGAATCTTATTTCTCACCATCTGGGAGTCCTTCATGCGGGCTTTCATGTGTCTTGCACTGAGGAGAGGCTTCTGTCGGGCCACTCTGCCATAAAGCCCCAACTGGTGGAGGGCTGCAGTGATGGTTGACTTTCTACAACTTTCTCCCATCTCCCGACTGCATCTCTGGAGCTCAGCCACAGTGATCTTTGGTGTTATGTGATATTTCAGTTTTTCTTTTTTAATAAATCTGCAAAAAATGTCAACAATTCTGTGTTTTTCTGTCAATACGGGGTGCTGTGTGTACATTAATGAGGAAAAAAATGAATTTAAATGATTTTAGCAAATGGCTGCATTATAACAAAGAGTGAAAAATTTAAGGGGGTCTGAATACTTTCCGTACCCACTGTATATCTTGCATTCAAATTATACAGTGATCATACTATCCTTACTAATAGTGATATTAAACTAATTTTAGGCTTAATATTAAGAAATATACATTATGCAATTAAGAAGAACTCCAAATAAGGTTTAATTAAAATAATTATGTCAGTAAATATAGTAGTCAGCATTTGAAGCGGATCAAAACCATCAAAGTTGTCCTAAAACCTTCTTCTAAGGACAATTTAGTTCTTAGGACAACTTTGATGAACTTTTTTGATCCACTTCAAATGCTGAATACTGTATATTGATGGGTGTGTAGTTAGTATAAGACCTGTGAAAATCCTGTGATTCTTCTGGGGCAAAATACCTTTAAAATGTGAAGATCTGGGAACCTATTCAGAACCGGTTCCATTATTACAAAAAGTTAATCTGTTAATGAATGCAATCACACAAGCAGATTCATTCCTTCTATAATATACTTTTATATAATTTGTACATTCTCTCTAGATTTCTTAAATTAATCATCATCTTTTGCACAGTGATATATTCAATTAATTGATCATATGAATTGTCCATTTAGAATTG